>JAIEZT010000026.1:21905549-22083049 GCA_019594935.1 Periophthalmus modestus
GAGCATGGCTCAGACTGTGGTAAACGCACAGGATACAGAGTGCCTGCCGCCGGGGGCTGGCCACCTGTACAATTCAGCGCTATGTTCTGTGTCCGGTACCAGCAAAAACTCACTGCCTCTACACTGCCGCATCACAGTGCTACAGACCAAGTAGGAAAGACCATGGTACATTACTACAAATATCTACTCAAGTAGTAAATAAGCGTAACTAATGTAATAAATTAAATGTGTTTTGTCCCAGTACAGAGTTATGCCATAACGCAGCTCTGTGAGGTCAAAATAGGCCTGCTTTGTGCCTTCTGTAGTCAATAGGCGACTATTCTAGCAGCATGCTGACTCTTTACTAGGTTCTATCAAAGCTCTAGTTTTTAATCACTGACGTAAACCATACTCATCGAAAATCCCCCAAATTAAATGTCATAAAGATGGACATGATAGTGTAATGATTCCGCATGTATTTTAGTGTGGAAGTGTCCTCTATTGTATTCCCATTTGTTTAATAAATGTTGTCAGTGCAGTCTACCCACAAGTCTCTTATGTCTTATCTTTAAGTATTTATTAATAAAGCACTGCAGACCATCACAGTAAAGTAAAGAAGTAGATTCTATGCTCTTGGGATGCATGCACCCACAGGATTTTCAAAAAGCTGCAATAAGGATTTAATCTCTAACCTTTCCATTTCATAACAATGAAATAACTTAATCAAGGGAAATATTCTTCAATATATCTTTCTAAAAATTATATTTGATATCCTTCAATTCATATATGCTGCAGTAATAAGTTACTTCTAAAGCCGCTAGTGTCGTCATGATGCTTAAATTTCAAACTCGAATTCGATACCAAGGAATTCACTCAATACTCCCAATACCACAATGAAGATAAAACATGACCCTTTTTTAGTGGCAGAGTGTCATTTTCATATACAAATAGCAATACTACTTTCTTTATGTTACCATGAGACCATTATATTTGTTCTGCTAAAGCTCAAAATGACAAACTGTTCAGGAAAGCTCAAATTTTGTCCTCTCGACAACCCCAATAGCCACAGCTGCCCTGGGGTAGACTGGCACCTGCTTATCTGTGCTCACAGCCCCACCGACTACCGTCAACCATTGCCTCACATGGCATATTCACACATAGGCAAGATGGATTAAGTGTCTTGCCCAAGGACATAACAATGTGTGCTGGTCAATGCTGGAATTGACCCAGCCTTTATGTTTGAACGCTCAGACTGCTCTTCCAACATTCTCCAAATATACACTACTGTTCAAAAGTTTAGGGTCACCCAGACAATTTTGTGTTTTCAATGAAAAATCACACTTTTATTTACCACATGAGTTGTAAAATGAATAGAAAATATAGTCAAGACATTGACAAGGTTAGAAATAATGATATTTATAATGAATATTTATTTTATTTTATTTTCCTTCAAACCTTACTTTAGTCAAAGAATCCTCCATTTGCAGCAATTACAGCATCGCAGACCTTTGGCATTCTGGCTGTTAATTTGTTGAGGTACTGTGGAGAAATTTCACCCCACACTTCTAGAAGCCCGTCCCACAAGTTGGATTGGCTGGATGGGCACATCTTGTGTACCATACGGTCAAGCTGCTCCCCCAGCTCAATGGGATTTAGATCTTCTGACTGCGCCGGACACTCCATTACAGATAAAATACCAGCCTCCTGCTTCTTCTCTAATGAGTTCTTGCACAATTTGGAGGTGTGCTTTGGGTCATTGTCCTGTTGTAGGATGAAGGTCCCGGAGTCGCCTCTTCACTGTAGATGTTGACAATGGCGTTTTGCAGGTACTATTTAAAGAAGCTGGGTCTATTTCTCAAACTAGAGACTCTAATGTACTTATCTTCTTGCTCAGTTGTGCAGGGAGCCTCCCACTTCTCTTTCTACTCTGGTTAGAGCCTGTTTGTGCTGTTCTCTGAAGGGAGTAGTACACACCATTGTAGGAAATCTTCAGTTTCTTGGCAATTTCTGATATGGAATAGCCTTCATTTCTAAGAACAAGAACAGACTGTCGAGTTTCACATGAAAGTTCTCTTTTTCTGGCCATTTTGAGCTTTTAATCAACCCCACAAATGTGATGCTCCAGATACTACTGATGCTACTTTTATAGCTTCTATAACCAGCTAAACTGTACTAACATGATTGCACAAGGGTTTTCTAATCACACATTAGCCTTCTGACACAATGAGCAAACACATTGTACCATTAGAACACTGGAGTGATAGTTGCTGGAAATGGGCCTCTATACACCTATGTAGATATTGCACCAAAAAACAGACATTTGCAGCTAGAATAGTCATTTACCACATTAACAATGTACAGAGTGTATTTCTGATTAGTTTAAAATTATATTCATTGAAAAAACTGTGGTTTTCTTTCAAAATAAAGAGATTTCCAAATGACCCCAAACTTTTGAATGGTAGTGTATATTATTTTATTTGGGTATGTTTAAAAGCTTTACATAAAAGTCGCCCAAATGCCACAGTTAAAGGGTTGTATTACAAGCATTTGAGGAAGATTTGTCTTGCCCTAGTACAGGGCAAGACATCGTATATTGTATATGCAGCTCTTGAGGTCTGTATCTAATTAGAAAACATTTTATTGTCCAAAAATCAGGAAATGTGTATGTTAGCATGCTAGTCGTGTGATGGCAAAACTCTGCCCTGGTGTCTGAGTTGTGAAAAGTGCTTATAAACTCATCATGGTGAATAATTGGGATGCTCTGGAATGCATAAGGTAATTGAGGAATAACTTTGGACCACTGTAAACAGTTTAAATGAACTAGATGTAAAAAGTGCCATTTTGTCTTATTTAAGTAGTGCAGATGTTTGCATTCCCACAGTTACCACAAAGTCATGCCTCCATCTCCAGGTAGAACAGTTGCATTATTAGAACAGCATGTGGTGTATTTGTCCTTATGCCACGTCTTCCTCTGATCGTGGCAATTAAAACGATTTATTTGCCCCATTTGTTTCTTTTGGCCTCTGCTGTGTGTGTTTGAATCTATGCAGCCTACAGCCCTGTTAGTCACATCACAGACAAACAAACAAATTTTTCACCACTGAAAAACACTTGTGGGTGTGAAGAGGATGTTTCTAACATGTCACTCTTTCAGCTCATTTTTAACAGCTTTTTTGTGCATGTTTCAGGAGGTGTGTTCACGCCCACCTCGACCCAACTGACAAATCTACAAACTTCAGTGGAAACTCTCAATTAATTTGGAAAGTTTGTTTTTGTGAGTGAAGTGAGCAGAATGTAACACACTATGACATAATGGACTGGGGTAAAATATTTGTTGCAGAGGAGTTTTAAGAAAATGTAATTATTGTAAATATTGTGAAGGATTTTTTTTTTTTTCTAAAAGGTCCCTTAATTTAATCATTAGATTAGCACCGCTCCTTGAACTGCAACCTTAACATGGTGGAGAGGTTTGAATCATGGTGGAGAATGATTCACAGCCACGTTGGAGGGGCCTCATGACCCTGGTAACGTCACCCATGGAAAACAGGTAAGCGTCCTTCAGGTAAGTGACCTTCCCCCCACGGGGCCTGGCTGGGCACAGCCCAAAGAAGAGGCGTGGGCCTATAGACCCTCCACCTGAGGAGCTGGAGGAAGTATCTGGGTTGAGGGAAGTCTGGGAGTCCCTGCTTACACTGCTGCCTCCGCAACCCAGCCCCGGATAAGGTGCAAGAAGATGGATGGCATTAGTTTAAATATCACCTTTTAAGACACCCAAAGCAGTTTACATTGCATTATTCATTCACTCTACACTCTATGCTACTATTATAGTCAGAGGTGCTCTCGGGCAGACTGACAGACGCAAGGCCTAATTTGTGAGGGTTAAGTGTCTTGCCTGAAGACACAATAGTATTAGCACCACTGCAGCCTAACTGTGGCACATGGTATTTTCAGCAGTCTACCATGTAGCTAGACTTGAATGGTTAATACTTGGACAGTCACCATTACTGCCCTAAAGTGACCCATTGCTCTGGTTGAAAAGACTGCATTTATTTAGCCTTGTTCAGAATAGCAATGCCCCACCTCCAAACAGCAACGGCAGTAATAGGCCAGAGATGGACAATTTAGTTTCCAATTTACGATGTTCCGATGGTGCCTTGTATTAATTCTGTCTGCCTGTTCTAGGCGTCTTATCGCAAACGCTTTGACATGGGCATAATTGGGACTTAATCCTTTGTTTTGGGCCTTGCAGTGATAAATGACTCAAGTGAAATAAGTGACCAACCTCCTCAGAAGGATCGATACAAAGCCAGAGGTAGATCAGAGCAGAGATATTGGATTTCAAATGTCGGGCAGAAGTTATGGCTATTTTAAGACGCCAGCCTGAGGGAGCTTATGTGACAATGACGCAAATTTGGAGTTTAAAGTATTAGGGCCGAATGATTTGGCAAAAATATCACACTTTCCTAACAAGCATTGTGATTAGATGTGCGGTTTGTTTTAATAATAGGATTCTGTTCAAAGTTCACGTTTTAAACACATCCAGGATCATGAAATATGAACTGCAACCTTAACAAGAATGACATTTCTGATCAAGTTTGTAGATGTCTATACTACAGAGTTAGCAGCTTTTACACAGAGTAAGACACCATGGAGACACAGGGAGGGCATCTGACACACAAGGACAGTTCAGAACATGTTTGTAGAAGTCTAAACTACGGGGTTGACAGCTTTTACAGAGAATAAGACCCCATGGAGACTACTATACTTATTACTTTAATGTGCACCCAGTAACTGCTGTTGTCGTTGTGTATAACACAGTAAGGCATTAAACTTCCCTATCTCCATAGAGACTAGCAGGGTGAGCCACAAGGTCTCATCAGATCTGTGGAGAGATGATCTTGCACACAGAAAGAATGTTGTTTTTCGAGGTATTTCTTAGCTATAAAAATACCCATAGGTGAATTAAAGTTTAACGCCATACTATGAAGCATTGCAAACGAAACAAAATCATCTCCATGCATTCAGGCAGTTGTCGAACTTCCACCAAAAAGTTACATAGTGTAGCTAGACATGTAACAATAGCACATTTCATGTTTGAATATAGACGAAAAACGAAAATACTGAAACTAATTTATGCCACTGACACAAAAACCCTGAAGCAGGATTACCCCGTAAAACCTATAGTAAATCTACAACATTGTTAAAACTCATGAGCTGCAATAAACAGTAGAATAAAACACTTCAGTATTTAATTTGTATCTATACTGAGTCATAGAAGTGATTTATTCAACCTTTTACACCTTAAATCATAATGCCAAAAAAAATAAATAAATAAATTCCAAGTAGTGCAAAGAAAACGATAAATACTGACCCCCAAAAAATATAGTTCCAGTTTTCATATATTGAATGATAAGTCAATATAGTCATTAATGTGCCAACTTTTCCAATTGTAACTGTAAAACTGATTTTAAGTTGATTTTTCACGGGCTTTTACACTTGAGCAAAAGATGTATTCTTTTTTCAATACTATACAATTGATTTATTTAGTACATAATTCTTCTTTGGTCTTGTGTTGTCAGTGCCAATTATGGTATAACTTGTTTTACTTCGTTTTAAGGTTCTCAATCTTTTCATATCAAGTATCAGCAAAGGTCTAATCTAGGGCTAAACTAGGTCTAGGTCTAAAAGTCTATAATTTCTACTGTAATTATAAACAAGAAATTATCCTAAGGAGGACAAAAAGTGGATAAAATGAACTCTAAATTAGACAAACCCATAAACTGAAGAACTGTCAAAGCGCCACCAGAAGAAGGCTGCATACCATAGTTTGAGAAACACTGTGTTAAGATGTTTTACAAAGAACGCTGAATGTTGAATGAATGCTATGTTACAAAAGAAGCATTGTAAGAGGTTTAGTCATCAGTACCACATCTCATCTCAGTTTTGAGTACTGTTTGGTCCATGTTTCCTTGTATATTGTCCTTACCTGGAGTGAGTTTGCAGTGTTTGGGGAGTTCATCGATGCCCTCCTTCAGCAGAACCGGAATCAGCACGTCGTAATTGGGCATTTCACTGGTCAGAGGAGAGCGAGAGACACAAGAGGAGAGAGGCAAACAGAAAATAAAAATCAATCTCAAGCTCAAAGGGACAGAGCTTCAGAAACCATGGTACTGCGGCGGGATACTTGTGCAGTTAATTTATTCCCCAAAGTAAATAAATGTGAGAGTTGGAGACAGATTGGAGGAGCAGACAAGAGCAATTCCACAGAGACGAAGCCATGTAGTGGGGTCAATACAAGAATCAATATGGAGGAGAAATATAGTTATAGTTGTTTTTTTAATATGTCCACAATGCAGTTTCTTTGGGAAAACTCGCTCTATACCAAAAATATACTAAATAGTTATGGATTTTTCTGATGTAAAATGGGAAGCATAAAATTCCTAATGGCATCTTTCATGGATGGCACAGCTTCAGAGGGGTCTGGAAAAATCAATACGAGTTTTAATTTGGACAGTGTCAAAAACTGTCCGTTGAAAATCAGGACTAGACCAGGGCTAGACCAGGGCTAGACCATTATAGGCATTTCCTAAATCAGGACTCAACAAGGCTTGAACCCAAAGTAAATCAGGAAAAACATAAATGAACCAGTACTAAAACAGGCCTGAACCAGGACTATACAAGGATTAAACAAGACTAAACCAAGGCGCTGAAGTTGCCTTAAATTCTATAGGTCATTGTACATTATATTTCAGGACCTGGGCCAAGACTCGGACTCAAGTTTCTCTAAATTCTACAGATAATTGCATTATAAGATAAGTGCACTTGCATTACCAATAAGTCTGTTTGAGAATCAGAGTTTTTTCTTCGATCCAGGCTCGTTTGCTGTCTGTGCTCATGCCTTTGCCCGAGTCAATCACAGCAGGAGGGAAATCTGAGGAGAGAGATTAAAAAAAAAAAAAAAAACAGGAAAAAACATCATCAGTTTGTGAACATTCAGGAAGAAAACTCAGGAGGAGGAGAAAGGGGAGGACTTCAAATACTAAAAAACAGATTTACATCTTTATCCATGTGAGACTGCATCAAAATGCTGCCTATGAATGCTTCCAATGATTATGTTAAAGAGGGGGTCTTTTACTTCAGTGTGGTATTAACTGATAACACATAACATATTTAGATCACCATGTTACCTTTTATTGTTCTGAAAATGCTCCATTTGCCAACAACAACGTATTAACATGTTTTATGAGTTTCACTTTCATTTTTGGCCTGATTCCCCCCTCCTATTGCTCTCCACACTAAGTCACTCCCCCTTCAGAGCACTATCACAGCACAATCGGTGTGCATCATCCCGCTAATGAAACTGCTGCAAATCGCATCAGGTTTGTCAAGTTGTAGTGTACAGTTCTGTATCATCTTTCTGTATATTTATGGAGAACTGTTGGGTGGGAGCATGGGTGACATAGGCTTGTGGGCGGAGCATTGGACAGAATCTTACAGCTAAGAGCAAGGAGGGCTCAAACATGCACAGATGACATCTAAAACCTCTTCAGGCATGTTTGATGAGGGAACAACGTTATAACATGGTAGACAGGTAGAAAAAGACTTTACATAATATTCCTGTTTAAAAAGTAGAGGCAAACGTAACTTGAATGTGTCTTGAATGTTCCACAGAACGTCATTAAAATGATTCATATTCATGGTGACAAGGAAGGATTGCCACCAGGTCAGCTTACAGGTCTGGTCTGTGGAAAGGGGACCCCACTCACAATAAGATTTTTTTTTTTTTTTTCCTGAATACCTTTAGAATGACACATAGACTAGTATACGCCCATGGACCATTATTAACTTAGGTGGACAACTGAGGGATTACGCAGATATAAGGCCACACAGAATAGAAAAGAAAGTACTACCATTTAATGTTGAAAATCGGATTCTACTGTCTAAATAGCTTTTATTATCATTGTGGTATTGGAATCATTGGAATATTGAGTCTATTCTTTAGTATCGATATCACGTTTCAGTGTATACTTGAATTTGTAATACTTTAGTTGTACCAGAACGGGTAGGACTCATTAACTTCTAATTCTGTAAGTCGCTCTGTGTTGTTGTACACACTACCCACTCTAAAAGGTGCTGAGCTAATTTACATAAAGGAGAAGTTTCTATAAACATACAGACTACAAAGCATAACAAGTAATTTTTCAAAATATTAACTTTATAATGAATTCCCATGTTACAAGAGTAATTAGTCATACCTTTTACAAATAACCCAATTTATCACAGTAATACACACAAAACTATAGTATTTATATAATGGTCTAGTTTAATTCCCCAAGTGTTCGCCCCACACTGACCTCATTGATTAAATAATAGTGAAATAATTTAAAAACTGACCAAGAAAAACAAGACCAGATTCCTCCTAAGTCGATGCAAATGAGCTGCCAGCACTTTGTACTAATTGAACCTTATTAAGAACCTAAAAGTCTAAAGGGGGCGAGAGGGGATACGTGCATTTTGTTTTAGTCGTGGGCAGGTGAAGCAGTTCAGGGGATAAATTACAATAAATATTTCATTTTGTCAACAATGAGAAATCACTTAGGCCTGTAATTGTTTGGCTTTATATGTGAATAAATAAAACCCTAATAAATACAGGACATAGAAAAAGTCTGACAAAACAAGACAAAACGAGAAACAGCAGGTTGAAAACAGACATGACGTCTTTGATTTTTACTAAAGATAAAGCACAAGTTATATTATTCCAACAACAATTAGCATGCTAACAGCACATCTGCCTTACTTGACAAGAGTATTATTTTGATGACATTGATCAATATGGGCATGCTATACCTCTTTTGGATACAATCCACATCTATTCACAATGCACACACAAGCAAAGAATCGCCAGCACTGCTTAACGGCACTGTAAACACAGGCACTGTGCAAAAAACAGTTGAACTATGAAAACATTTAAGAGTCCCAGATGTTTTTTCATATTTCCTGTCTTTATGTACAGAACAGTAAATGTGCGCTCTTTATTTTCAATTCCTCAGTGGCATCAGCACCAGATTGATGAGTAGTACAAGTACAAGTACAGCCCCTGGTATCAGTATTGTTGCATCTCCAGTACAGTCCCTTTACTAATGTCTAAGAAAACCAGACTGTATATATAAATGGACAAAGTTAACCTGCAAGCACGTTCCAAATAGGAAGTGAGCATGGGTGCATTTCCGGCTCCACTGACACATATTTACTTTACACTGGAAAACTGTCACGCTTCACTCCGCAACTGTTGCTGTCAGGCTTGTCAAAGCCTCTCAAAGCACTACACTATAGTCATTATTCATTCACTCCACACTTGGTGATGGTAAGCTACTACTGTAGCCACAGCTGCCCTGGAGCAGACTGACGGAAGTGAGGCTGCCAGTTTGCGCCACCGGCCCCTCCGTCCACCACCGATCATTCGCACACACACCACTTTCATACTAGGCAATGGGTGGGTGAAGTGTCTTGCCTAAGGACATAACGACAGAACTTGGTCCAAGCGGGACTCGATCCTCAAAGTTGGGGAACCAACGCTCTAACCACTGAGCCACTGTCGCACCATCTTGGTCTTAAAATGTTCGTATTGGCCTGCTCTATGTGATCCCATTATTTTTATTTCTAGGGGTAGCTATACTGAGGGAAGTCTGGTAACCTGAGCACTATCCTCCGTTTCCCTGTCAACCACATTCACTATTCAGTTCACCTGGAGTTCGTTCATTGCTATTTTCCCTGTCCCAGTGCAACTGTTTCAGATGCCTGACTGCTGACCGCCCATTGATGACTGGACCCTAGATGACCTACTGTGCCCTGATCCTGTTCTGTGGACCTGGACCATCCCTTCCCTCACATGGCTGGATGACCCAGTGCCTGGCTGGGTTGGCTCCCGCCCTGCCATGGGTTGGCCTCCCCCTGTCCCTGAGTGGGCTCCGGCTCTACAGACTTGAAGTCTATCGGCAAATGGAGGCGAATTAGTCCTGGACACATCTGCAGCCTGCAAGTCCATAGGAGTGGATCTCTCCTTCACTGTGGTGCTCCTCAAGGTTTCTCTTTTTCCCACTGTGTTTTTTTTTTTTAGTTTTTCCTTGCTAAGAAGGTGGGTCTTAGGACAGGAGGCGCTCTGGAACAGTTATATATTTGCTTGTTTTCTGTTGTTTTTCTAACTTTCTGCTGGTTAAATCAATTCTCATGTTCAGCCCTAAGAGGCAATTGCTGTTGTGATTTTGGGTGTTACAAAAATAAATTAATTTAATTTAATTTATTTAATTGTCCGTAACTCTATATATACACTAATAACAAACAAATCAGGTGCCTTGTTTCTCTGCTGTTGCTCCTGCTAACATTAGCAACAGGTTTGATTGACAGCATAACTAAGCACAAGTTCCCCGCTAAACCATCGGTGTGGGCGGGAAGGGCATTACCTTCAGCAGTCTCGCTCTAGATTGGCTCTTTGGTTGCTATGATACTCGCAGTCGGATTCCTAATATGCAACTTGGCTAACAATTGGCCCCTATAACTGCCAGCCTCAATGAGCTTCATTTGACTGGAGCAAAACACTGAGTGACATCATACTCCCTTAGTCAATTTCTTTATACAGTCTATGAAGAAAACCCAACAATGAATTTATCCAAGCTTTCAAAAGTGTAACAAGCCTGGGTTAGTGGAATAGCATTTGAGTGAGTTAAAAAAATACTATATATATATGTGACATTTTGATTGCAGATTTTACCTTGTCCAGGCGGGGTCAGACAGACGGCTTGGCTCAATGCAGACAGGACGCTCAGCTCCGCCAGGCCTATTCTTAGTTTCCCAGCCAGTGACCTGTCAATCAAAAACAAAGACCCGCCCTCTTTAGTATTCATGACTGCGTGCACCTGCTGCCACCAAACAGTCCCTCAGCCATACCAATACATTGCACTGCAAAACATATCTGTGACAAAGAGATAGACCAGCAATTATGTGTCATTGGAGTAGTTTTTGATGAGGTTAGATGTATTAATTAACATACCATACACAAGATTATTTTATGTGTGGAAAAGCAAAAATCATCTAGAACATCTCTAACAAATATTAGATATTGTGGCTATTAAGTCACTTGTACTTTATGTACACTGATTCCAGTCCAGGGGCCTGCTCCGGGTTAGGCTCAGGGTTAGGCTCCCAGTTTGTGGTTAGGGTTGGGAGTTAGAGTTCAGGTATCAATTAAGTAACTATTACGGCTGAATCATTCTTCTTTAACCATTTGTTCACCCAAAGATATCCCTCACACCGTATGCATTCCACACAGCCCATTCATTCTCCACAATTAGTTTATAGGCACTCTTCACAACTTTCAGAGATCGGAGCAGAGGTTTGCCACAAAGGTAAAGGTAAAAACAACCACATGGTAACCATTCACTTCCCGATTATTGAACAATGAAATGTAAGTAGATATTAAGCCTGCATCATTCTTAATAAAGAATTTGTTCATTATGAAGTTTTATGAAGTCTTCATGCTTTATTAAGGCTGTATTAATGCAATTATTATAAAATTGTACCATGTATTCATTCAAAACCTTTATTTTAGTTGTTCTAATTGATGCAGACTATGTATTTTGCAGTGCAGCCTCAGTGAATGTCCTTTCCCTCTCCACGCACGCACACATGCACACATGCATAAATAGTGCATTGGATCTGCTTGTGTGATGTGCGCTTTACCTGACGATGTAGCGCGCTTCAGAAAAACGACACGCCACGAAAAGCCCTTT
Organism: Periophthalmus modestus; assembly: GCA_019594935.1. Taxonomy (NCBI): domain Eukaryota; kingdom Metazoa; phylum Chordata; class Actinopteri; order Gobiiformes; family Gobiidae; genus Periophthalmus; species Periophthalmus modestus. The sequence continues at coordinate 21,917,315 of JAIEZT010000026.1, forward strand.
GATGATGTCGATTTTCTTATTCATGGCCTGAGGGGGCGGCGGCGACGGGGAAATGAGATTCACATAGGAGCAGAAGAAGAGAGAGCAGAGGGAATGCAAAACAGTGAGGTCACTACACAGAACACAAACATGGGAAATATGCACATGACACAGGCTAATATGAAAGAAGCTAATATGACACAAACTAATATGAAAAAAGCTAATAGTTTGAGTGACTGCTGACTGTGGGCCTCGTTATGCATTTAGATGGAGCTGCACAATATGGAAAAAAAATATTGGATAGTGATTCTTCCCATTAGCAATTAGGTTTGCTCAAAGTTCACATTTTAAACATGCAGAAGTATTGATAAAAAGACTGAAATATGAATCACATTTAAGAACATGTTTGTACAAGGTTAACAGTTTTTATGCAGAATAAAACAGGAGATTTAATTGTATGTGACGAAAAGGATGGTACTTCAAAAACTGCAGCCTTTGAGATTTGCTAATCTTAGCCATTCAAATTGCAATTTTGATTTGATTGCGGTTAATCTTGTAGCCCTAAATAATGGGTTGCTACGGCAGATAAATGTTTCTGCAGAAGTGAAGAAATAGTCAAAGTCATTTCCAAAAAATGTCAATAAAAGATTTTAGTTCAATCTTTGTAAGCCTACATGTAAAGCGCTATTTACATGGTTGTAACATCACACACAATTGAGTTCAAAAAGCAGGTCACAGACTACAGGAAGGGTGATCCATTAGTCTATATTTTCCCTTATGTTTAGTGTCAAGAATTCTGAATAATCATAAAATCTTTGTTTTTTTTCCCTCACAATCAAACCTCTACAATTTGATGTTGTAATCTAGGGGTGGCCTCGTGTCTGGAGATGGGTCCCCAGGTTGCCCCAGTGGCATTGGTCAAATGCATCACTTATGTCTTAAAGGGCCTGTAAAATGTTGTTTCCTCATCACAAACATGCCTGGAGTTGTGTTTTGTTTCATTCACACGTGTTTAACACACAAACCCTGCATATTTAGCATGTGTTCTTCTCTCAAAAGGAAAACACCCTGTTCCACCTTGTGATGTCATGTCCAGGAAGTGCTCCACTGTGTTTTTAAACTCCATACACCTTCACTTCATCATTTCACTAGATAATTTCAGCCCTGGAATTTCCAGTCTCTACAAAATAAATGTTAAAAGGAGCAGTTAACGTGAAAACTACCACTTCATTACATCACAAGGTGGAACAGATGATTTTAAGCTTTGGAGATGTAGACAGACTAATAATGCACAATTACTAAAACATTTGTGGGTGAAACAAAACACAATTCAAGGTATGTTTTTAGGAGGTAAAGCAAGGCTTAAAGCTCACAAGAGTCAATTGTGCGTAATATATGACCTTTAAATATAAAATCACTTTTTTATTACAGTGCCTTTATATAAAACTACTTGTGTGTGTCCTAAAAACAGGCCAGACTCACAGAATTGCCGCTCATGGCTGCAATCTCTTTGAGTTTCTTGAACACGGCGCCCGCAGTCAGACTCGCCGGTTGGAACATCATCCTCTGGTTACTCCGAGAGCTCTCAGCCACCAGACCCAAGTCCCCTCTCTCCTGAGCCTCTGCTTTGATTTTATCCAACTGACGACCTACAAAACAAGACAAGAAACTATATTCAAAAAGGTCCTGCATTACTTTTATTACATCACTTGAATAAGCATAATGTAGGATGTGAGCCCTGCCTCGTTGACACATTTAACGCATTTGAACAAGTTTCATCAGTTTCACCTGTTGCCTGAGCCACGGCCTTCATGAGCACCGTCTCTCCAACTCCCAGCTCCATCCCGAGATAGGCGGGGCCCAGCTGGTTTAAGCACAGGTACACACAGCACAGCAGGTCTTCTACAGGGAGAGAAGGGGCCATAATGCAACAGAGTAACCCATAATACAGAAGGGTATGCAACAGAACAGGACAAAAGACTGTACTGTAAATATAAATGGACATAGCTAACCTGATAGCAGCCACATTCTAAATATGAAATGCTCATGTCACCTTCTCTCTGTAACTGCTGTAGTGAGCCTTGTCATTTTAGTCTTAAAATATTTGTTTTAACTCGCTTTACATGATTCTGGGTTTTTTTTATATAGAAACTATGTAGGTAAATCAAGATATAAACATTAATAAGACAGACAAATAAGGCACGTTCTTTCCCCGAGATCGCTCCTGCTAGTGTTAGCAAATAATTTGATCGACCTGTTGCTAAGCGCTCGCTCTCTGCATATTCAGTGGCGAGGGCGGAAAGGGCATTACCTTCAACAGCCTTGCTCCAGATTGGGTCTTCGGTTGCTATGATATTTGATATAATTCGAAATGTAGAACTTGGCTCCAAATTCGCCCCATAACTGTTAGCCTTAACGAGCTTTATTCGAGTTGAGCTGAACACTATGGGTGACGTCACACTCACTTAAACCGTAGACAGACAGAAATGAGTGGACTAACTACAAAACTACAGGGTTAGTCAAGTTTAGGACCCAAAGAGAATTGTTGCTAACAGAAGATTATATTACCTTGAAAAGCCTTTGCAATTTGTCTAATGCAAATATTCAAATAATATCAATCACTACAGATGTACTGTGATCACAATCATGGTGTACAATTACACATCGTTAACTATGATACCCACTACAGCCTGTTTTCTTGGCCCGTGTTTATAAAAGTTGTGCCATTTGAGCCATGATGAAGTTTGAATAACAAAGCCCAGAGCTGTGTTTGCATAGAGAAAAGCACTTCTTGCCTTTGTCAGCTCTAAAATTGGACTGGGCCTAAAATAGACTCATCTCACACTGTGTATTAGCCTGGACTCACATAAGCAAAAGTGAAGTGTCAGAAAACCGAGAGGTTCATTTATCGTGACTTTAGGTGGAATAAGCTCCTCTCTTTCACAGGGTTTTTTCCACAATAATGTCAGCTTCGGTTCAACGTCAACATGCACGCGCCCCCTCCCCTCTGTTACAATGGCACGCACTCAAAATCTTAAATAGGGAATTCACCATACCAAGTTTATTGATCATTATTATTTACAATTTCTGATACCATGATCAGGTATAAGGAACAATGTGCTTGGTCTACAATTCAAACTTTGCAGGTGTTTGTAATCAGAAATCTGTCTAATCTGTGTTATGTCATAGTACTTGGAACTTTTGTAGCCACTGGAAACAGCACACAGTTTTTGACAAATTTACCTAGTTTGCACTAAAACTGCCAAAAAAAGGACTGCTGTTTAGTTTTAGTGTTAACCTACACTTCAACAGCTAAGGTAAGCAGCTAATGCTAGCTAAAATACACCATAACTGTTCATCTAAGGTCGTGTCCAGTTAAAGAGCTGTCACTGTCCGCTGTTGTTTTTTCCAACTCTTGCAATGCATTGTGGTCTATATTGACCAGTGCTGGATACTACTTTTCAAGGTACATTGTTTAATGTACTGTTTTTTTCATTGGCAAAAAATGGCATGACCCATATTTAGGGTCCCATTTAGGGAATTGGAAACAAACTAGCCTTAGTACGTTTGTCACAAAGTAACCGAAATAGACACATCCTTCAGTGTTGCGGCCCTATTAGAATGCATTACATTGTATGAAACACTATATATTAAGCATATAGACTGTAGTAGAATAAAGCTATTTGATTGATTGAGACTTGTGTTTACCTGGAGACAGCAGCAATACAGAGCGGAAGAAATTGGACAGTGTCTCGATGTTTCTAAGCCTGAAAATGAAAACACACATTTCAACAGAATTCACATGAGACATAAGCAGACATAAATGAAACATGTAGTCATATGGTTAAAGTTGAGGGTTAGATCTGTCTGAATGGATATGAACCACTGTCACTTTATGACGTTTTATAAAGCAGAAATATATTACACTACAAGGACATCTAACATTTGAGATCTTCTATAGCAGGATTTCATTCACTTGATGTTCTTGCCTGGTATTGCTTTCAAATACGCCCTTACAATTTATCTTTTTCCTTGTATTTCTTGTATTTCTTCTGGGTTACTTAAAGAAGACTTAAGATGCTTTGTTGTTCTTAACATTGAATTATAACATGCACCGATACAGATACCGGTATCGAATATCAGTGCTGATACGTGTTGGATCGGGTATCGGTGTCATCAATTGGGCCTTTAATTGAATGTAATAAGACTATTACAGGCTGATTTTGGCCTAGAATGTTTCATAATTTGAACTTTTATTCATACAAACCTGTTCAGTAATCATTTGAAGAATAAATAACAGTTGCATAACACAACTGGATCTCTTGTGTAATAATTTAACTGTGTCACAAGGAAATAACTGCCATTTTCCATCCCTATGCTAGTATCAGTTAATATTGGGCATCGGAGATGGTTTAAAGCAGGGGTCGGGAACGTATGGCTCGCGAGCCAGGTATGGCTCTTTTGATGATTGCATATGGCTCGCAGACAAAACATAAAATACTCTCACTTGTTGTAGCCCTTCAGCGTCGGATGCTATCGTCGCTGATAGACTCGCGGTGGCAGACTTTTTATTACCGTAACTCCGCAACCAACTGTGCTTCATGTAAATTCGAATGGCGTCTCAAAGCAGAGTCACGAGGTTCTTTAGATATTTTACCGTCATTACGGTAAACTGTCTCTGTTGTCCCTCGAAAATGAGAGGCAGGAGCCACGGGTATCCCAGTCGCTTATTCAGTGCGTCAAAGAATAAATACTAGGGATGGGCGAATGGAGCCTCGTGAAGCATTGACACCTCAGTCTCAATATTGTCTCAAATGGTTCGACGTGTCTGAGGCCTCGGAGAAACACTGACCTCTAGTGGACAAATTTAACCATTGCAAACCAGAACACAACCCATGATGTGGGAACCCCAAACTCTATTTTCTATTTTATTAGAAGTCATAAATAGTATATATTCAGTTTTTAACATTAAAAAAACAAAAAGAAAAAACAAAAACAACTATTTATGCACTGACACGCAGAGCGAAGCAGGAGGGGGAGGGGCCGACACTGCGACACTTTGGTCACATGAGCGGCTGCTGCGAGACAAGCTCCGAGGCAGAAAGAACGAGACGTGCTCCGGAGCTCCGTCTCATTTGACCATCACTAATAAATACGGATGGATATGTAAAATAGAGGTAGTTGAAGTTGCAGTTAAAATGCAGTATATTCTGACACTTCCTTTAATATGTGAGTGTGAGTATTGCTGTATTGACCATGGTTGGATCTTTGTGCATGTGAGCGTCATTCTCACAGCTTAAAAACATCAAGTACAAGTCGCATTAATGGTGAGTATTATAACAACATTATTTAAAAGAATAAATCAGAGGCTTATTGTACTCACATTTAGTTGAATTTAGTCTTAAAATACATTATATGGCTCTCACTGAAATAAATTTCGAAATATTTAGCTTTCATGGCTCTTTGAGTAAAAAAGGTTCCCGACCCCTGGTTTAAAGTATCAACATTGGCATTGGCAAACATAAAATGCTGAGGGAGCGCCATTATAACATTGTTAAACTAATAAAAGTTTAATTTACATAATTCTGCTTCCATAGATTCAAGGCATATGTCAGATTCAGATGGAGGACAAAAGGCTGTACGACATCCACATAATACTATCACACTATCTGGATAATTCTACCAATTTTTGAATCATTGGTGAAAAAAAAAAAAAAAAATGGACAGAAAACATGAGCTTTCTGTCAGTTTTTGTTTCATGTGGATAGAGTAATTGCAGAGATATTAACCATAAACCAGGTCAAACATCTGCATTTTGACAAATAAACATCCACTACCATTATTCCTAAATTAGCATATTAGAAAAGAAAAAGTATTAAAGTTTTAAATGGAATGAAGCTATGCATTGGAGTAGTTTTTACTAGTTTACATGTATTAAGTTTGTTTGTACACGTTCATGTGTTTTATTAATTTAAATAATAAAATACAGAGCAGTGGGTGGGGATGGGGGGGTAGGTGAAAACTGAAATTTGCCGTTTAATACATGTGAATATCAATGTACCAAAGGGTTTGTGAGAACTCGGAACTAGTTAGATTTAAATGCATACAGTTTGAAAATCAGGTACTCTACTTTTAACTATAATAAGTCAAATTTAGTTAAAAAGAATAGAGAAAGTTTTTAATTTAGATTCTGTTTTTGACCTTATGAAACCAATTTCCATTTCGTATCATTTTTAGTATGTGCTCAATTAAAAGGTGCAAAGTTATCTTCCGTAAAGACTTCAAAAGCACCTTGAAGATGGAGCCAAAGAAACCTATTATTTTTACTTCACTAGACTGAAAAACGAACTATATTTCTACACTTCTACTGCTCATAAAAAAACTCTCTCCAATTATGTTCAACCAGAAATTCTCAGTACAAATGCAGAACACTGGGTTATACAGGGTTTGGGAGTATAGACAGGACTGAGAATTTACTAGACAAAATAAAGCGAAACTGCATGAAACAATGAAAATATAAATGAACAAATGTGGCGTTGTGATAATAACTAGGAAGTGTGATCTGTTATTTTGAATGAATAAGTTGGCATTACTCACCATTGACCAACAAGTGTCAAGAATTGTCCATAAACAAAAAAGATGACAGATGTTTTGTCATAGACTGTATAAAGAAGTGAACTGAGTGAGTGTGATGTCACTTGTGTGTTTGTTAATGTGAACATTTTAAGACCAAAGGCTCTCTGCAGCAGTTACAGAGAGAAGGGTGCTTCTCAATGTAATGTGACTCAATGGAGCTGGAAGCGCACTCACTTCCTATTCGGAACGAAGTGGCAAGCAGGTTAGCTATATTCATTTATACATACAGTCTATGTGTTTTGTCAAAGTCAAATAACTTTGTCTATTATCAGTGCTTCAGAAGCGAACATGAGCAAGAGATTGCATTCACTTAGATGATCATTAACAAGTATAGCTTGTAGTAGAAAATTACCATGATAATTTTGTATTAAATTATGTTCTGGTTTCTTTTGAAATATTGTGTGGTCTTCTAGTACTGGTGTAGTTCCACACCATTCGAAAACTCTTCAGGAAAGGTCTAATTTTGTCAATTTTTTTTTTTTTTCATTTTTCATTTCTTTCTCCCCAGTATCGGTTCTGTTGAGTATCAATAGTTAATAGTTTTTGATATGACAATCCCAATTCCTATGCACATGGTATGTTTAAGCCTAATAAGCCTTGTTTCTGTTGCCAAAAAGATTTCTCAGAATGCATCATGTTTGACCTGTAAGCTAAACATCTATACTAATGACTGATTACTACCATTTTATGCATTACTTGCTTAAATATAATACAATTTTAACATGAAAAACACTGTTGAATTTTGCAGTTTGATATGTTGCTATATTCCCAGACACCAAAGATGAACATGTGTGTACCTTACCTCCACATATACTGATTGATTTGTTTACATACAGTGGCATATTTGTCACGTTATAATAACCGATGTTTATTTGGATCACAGCATCTCAAAATGACTCGGACATTGTGAGAAGTGTGAGACTTACCTGCCTGAATCCTCTTCTATTCTCTCAAAGGTGCGAGCCACAGCCAGATATGGCACTCTAGAACAAGGGAAGCCAGATTAGCATGTTGTTAGCATCTCTGCATTAGCACAGAGGCAATTTCAGCATTCAGACCATTAGGCTAAGTCAGCTGTTCTTTGCAAAGAGCAATTAGCACTACACGGAGATGTGCTTTGACCAGCGAGGTTATCAAAATGTGAGAAAAACACAGGGCCCGGAAGCTAAAGGTCGCGGCTGTCAGAGGACGAGCAGTGACCGGACAAAAAACTGCCACCAGGAATTTATTAAAACCCGAGCTTCAGCGTAAACAGAGCGGAGTGTCCTTTTCAAAAACCACACCGAGGTAAGGTACAGGAACTGAACTTTAGATAGGAGGGCACTGTATATTTTCACAATACTGAGCTAAAATGATCAATCTTTCAAATGACAGGTGGCTACTTGGTAAGCAGAACTACAAGGCTAACTAAATCCTCTTCCAATTATTCAAGCAACAATGTTACAGGTACACTATGTGGCTTTTCTGGAGGCGCATCCTGTTAAGAGGCAATCCCACTCACAATAAGAATGCAAGATGTTTTTAGAGCAATAAAACCACCTGCTGCTTGTAAGCAATTTTACAAGTATTTTCAAATTCACTTTGAGCCACTGTATCACTTGTATAGCACATTGTACAATAGGCCGTTAGCATAACCCTACCCTCTTGCCCAGTTCTCTTTTGCTTGTTATCATGGGAGCATTGATCACACTTTAACGCTTTTGAATTAACTAGCCAAGCGTTTTAATTAATAGGAAGCACTGTGTTTTTCTAAAACCACCAGATGACATCACAACATTCTATAGGCCAATAATATTTAATACAGGTGGGGGGCAGCTAAAATTAATATTCCAAAAATGCAGAGTCTGGTTATATACAGCGTGTTCTAGGTGTTCAAGTCAAAATTAGAACTGATCCTGTTAAACATTTGTGAATTTACCTTTTCGTATTTTATAGGAAAGTACAAAGAAAAACTGGCTCTTGCCCCATTTGGGAGTATGACATTATTACATTATAAAATATGAAAACTTCCAACAGAGTGCATCGACACCTCATCTACACATCACTACCACCTATAAACGGATGAGTTTAATGTCACACTATGGAAGCTCTAACCTCAGCATTTGTCTGCCCTAGCAAAACTTAAAGGTTACCCTGATGGTGCTTGGTACTTGTTGCCTTTCATTTTTATTCATAGGTGGACGTGTATTCAAACATGCTTCCTCTGTCTGCTGGTTAAGTCGTTTCTGTGTGTTAAAGCATGTGACCCCCAGAATCCCCAGACAATAAAGAGGTTATCTTCTATTCACTCTCCTCTGAACCATATATACTGTGCACATGTCCAAAATCTCATTAAGAAGAACTGCGCTGACCACAAAATAGGTTCTGATAAATGGAAATCCCAACTTACTTTTGGCCGTGCTTCCAACAGGCATCGTTTATGGGGTGGTAGTTTGCTCTTGAAGGATCGTAGTCAGTTTGTCCCGATGTTCTCTCGCTGAAAATTAAAAAATAAAAACATTAATTTATAAAACTAATACAGAACCCGGTCCAGTCATAAATAACATGACAGATGTGCAAGTCAGTGAACCCAAGCTGAACAGACCAAAAGCTACATACACCATTTTCATAATAACAAACCAGCTTAATGAAATATAGTGACATTTTTAAAAAGAAAGTTTAATTATATTGTTCTTGCCAAGTAAAGAGTAAAGTTCAGCTCAAATAAAGTTTTTTTTCGGAAAAGTAGTTCAACTTTTAAACCACTTCAGAAGGATTACATAACGACAATACTACGAAAAATAGAGTTTAAAAATGAATGACTTTTCTCATTAATATTTAGTTGAGACCGACTATTTCACATAATAACAATGCATTACTTTTATCTAGACACTCAAACTCACTTACCCATGTGGTGTATAATTCATTGACTCCTCACTCTACTACGCTTTGGTTTTAAGAGCCTGTTAGGTATGTGGTCACATGTGCCCAGAGACAGGCTGACAAAAGTGTGGCTGTTGTTAAGAACTACTTTTACACCCCACAGCTCAGTACTAAACCAGGTCTAACGCTCCTCTGACTGATACTGACCATTACAGATCGGGAAAACCAGACCAAGGCTGCACTAAACTAGAAATAAACCAGATCACTGTGTGTAGAAATGGACTGAGGGAGTGTGACGTCACCCAAAGCGTTCGGCTCCAGTCAAATGAAGCCAATCAAGGCTAGAAGTTATAGAGGCTAATCTCAAATGGAGACCCATATTTGGAAATTGGAAAAAGCCAATCAGGAGTGAGGATGTTGAAGGTACTCGCCTGCACAGTTGGTTTGGCAAGGGGCAGGCGCTTAGCAACAAGCCATGACAGCTGTCAATCAAACCTGTTTCTAACGCTAGTCAGAGCGATCTCGAAGAAAGAAGGCACCTGACTGGTCTATTACTAATGTTCATAACTTTTATGGACAAAATAGTGAAAATAAAAACACCAGGATCAAGTACAGCGGGTTAAACCAAAAATTTTAAAAGGTCAGAATGACGAGTCTGACAGACAGCAGCAAGAATTCTTATTCTTAGCAGATTCTTAGCATCCTACTCATTCACCATAATGAGTTTATTAGTGCTTTTCACAACTTTCAGAGGCCAGAGTGGAGTTTTGTTGTCACAGTAAAAATAACAAACAACATGCCAGCAGCTTTACTTCCTGGTTTGCAGATGATAAAAACACCCTCTAATTAGATGCAGACAGCAGACAGCACAGTGGTCTCATTTTGACCCCAAGAGCTGCTCTTACAATATATCTGTTCAGAGGCAAGACAGAGGTTACTTTATTACATGAAAAAATAGTGTACAGCCCCTTTAAGAAGCTTTACCTTATTATAGCTGCTGTTATTCTGTGTTTTTCACTGAAATGCCACTCACCCTTTGGCCGTCATGAGGCTCTGACAAACTGCAGGATGAAAAATGCCTGTTTGGTCTCATGTTATAAATAGGTTGTCATTTTGAGGTCATCGTCAGCAGCACAAATAGTGTGACAGCATTTTGTAAAGATATGACAGTGAATGGTGGAATTAAAGACTCATGGTTATCAGTCTCATGTCAGAGCCAGTTATAAATGCGTCTATTTAGAAAGGTACACACTATTAAAGAGCCTGCACCAGATTATTTTCCATGTATATGAACAAAATCTTTAGACAGAAATCTGGAACAGCGCCTTTAAATATAAGAGAGAAAAAGGTTTTTAGGGTTGGGTTAAAGTGGCATCATAAATAGTGGAACTGCCCTGAGGCTGATTGACAGAGACCTGGCAGCTATTTTGTGCCAACAGGAGGGCTAAACAAATTTGAAAAGAAATTTGAATGCAATTTTTCCTCAGCAAGATGGATTCTCTATTTGAGAGTTCACAAACTTACAAGAATTTTGGCATGCCGTCACAGATGTGACAGGGCCCGGCCGCTGGAGGGCGGACCAATCACAGCGCAGCATTTTGGGTTGGGTGAAACCAAAGAAAAAAGAAAAAAAATATGTTGATGCCAACTGACGTACTTTTTTACTATTTACTATTTAATTTACGTACTTCGGTCTATTTACTTTACGTACTTCGGTCTATTTACTTTACGTACTTGGGTTTACAGTTCTGTGAAAAAATATTTATCCCCTTCCTGTTTTCTTCCTTGTTTGAATGTGTGCCACATTTAACAGTTTCAGATCATCAAACTAATTTAAATATTAAACAAAGGTAAGTAAACTTAAGTAAACATAAAATGCAGTTTTTCTACGATAATTTTATTTGTTAATATTTATGTTTGTGTGATCGGGAATGGTTAAGAATGACAAAGATGCAGAAAAAGTACAAAATTGTTAAGGTGGCAAATATTTTTTCACAGCAGTATTTCAAAGCGCTTTGGGCATTTGTGGAGGGAAAGATGCCTGTGCTATTGTTTTTTTGGCTTGTTCCACTGTTGTGATGCTTCAACCAAACAGATTCAAATATTCGTCATGTATAGGGATGGGATGGTATGAAATTTCCTCAGTATGATAAATGTGACCAAAACTACCATGGTATACCATGGTATTGGACATTTAATAAATTCATACCGAACACAAGGTCCGTATTTTCTGGACTATAAGTCACACCAGTGAAAAAATGCGTAATAATGAAGAAAAAAAACATATATACGTCGCACTAGAATATAAATTGCATTTTTGGGAAAATTTATTTGACAAAATCCAAGACCAAGAACAGACATTTTATCTTCAAAGGCAAGTTATAATAATAACAATAAAATAGAGAACAACAGGCTGAATAGTAGTACAACAAGCTAACATAACACATTTATATTTATTCAGTTACAGGAAGCACAGACAGCAAACTGAGTATGTGTCTGGTATGTTAACGTAACATATTAACAGTTAATCAGAGAACTAAAGCATAAAAAAACAAGCTAACAAGTTTACTCTCGATCTCATTAAAAAAAAATCACTAAATCCACTGAATTCTTCATCCTCAGTGTCACTTCTGAACAACTCCAGCACCTCTGGAGGTAGATGAAGCGTTGCTCAGAAAATAAATGAAGCGGCGCTTCCACTTCCGCGTGGCTGTCATACTGGTACACGAGCCTACAGTGCTCGCGCAGTTGTCAGTCTGACAATAACGAGATGTGAAGTTATATATTTTAATAATTTCACATATAAGTCGCATCTGAGTAGAAGTCGCACCCCCGGACAAACTATGAAAAAAGTGCAATTTACAGTCCGGAAAATATGGTAAGTATATGATATATTGCTCCTTGGTTATGTCCTACATTGGTGTGCAGAGAACAACAATAAAGAATTAATGGAATTTGTTAGGAGTTTTGGCCAATAATGTTCTTATGCTCATTAACTACCTGCGAGGGTTTATATGAATACGATGTAATGCCATTCATGTCCGCGTCATGCAGCCGTGTGTGTCTGTCACAGCGAGCAGCCAAACAAAGTGGATATAGGAGTAGCATTTCATCCTCTTTGTGCATGTTTACGGTGCGCATAGGTGCTCTGCTTCACTACAAGGCAGGGTGCAGGCGAGGGTCAAGAAGGCAGCAGAGGATTCAGCACAGACTCAAGGACCGCATCAAGAGTACATTAAGGGACTAAAACAGCACAGCACAACACTACTGTGAGTAGGACTGCTTTTTCGAGACCGGGTCAAATAAATGAGTTGTCAGTATCGAAGCCCATCCTCACAGTACTGATACTGTAGCATTTTAATATCATGGTATATGGTATACCAGTTACACCAGTTATCCCTTGTCATGACGTTCTGCCTTTTCCCATCATTCACTGGATCACACTGCCTAGTATCTTTTTGTAGTGCACCCACCAGACATCAAAATGTATCAAAAATATTTTTCCTGTCTGTTTTCAGTAACTTTTTTCAGAACCAACAGTACCTTTTAGTAATCTTTTTGGTACTCCACTGGTACATTTAAATGGTACTCCACTTGTACATTTAAATGGTACTCCACTTGTACATTTAAATGGTACTCTGATCTGAATCTTGACATAAAAACAAAAACACCTAATTAGAACAGAGCACATGTTTTAAAATTGTCCAGGAGCATTAATATTTGAGAGAAAACTGAAATAGCAACTGCTACACTATTCCCATGTGTTTCAAAACATGTTTGTAGAGGTCTAAACTCAGTGTTACTACATTTTATCAGACAGGAAAACTCAAATTTCAAAGCTAATTATAAAAGTAATCATAAATTGCATGTACAGCAGATATTCTACTTCTATACAATTATCAGGGCTCCATCCTAACAATTTGGGTACGCCTAACATTTTTACTTGGGTGCACCAGAAGAAGACTCGGGTCCACTAGAACATGACTCAAGTGCACCAAAGTCCGCTGCTTATTCAAGCCATTGTAATATATTGTCCTTAAATTCAACAATAAGGGCTAAATACATAGCTTTTACTCAGATATACAATTCATACTTTATACTACATACTTACTAAACTCTACACTACACACTTACTACACAAAAATAAACTAAATAATGTTTCAATATTGACTAACTGTATAGTCAAAGTGATTTTAGACATTTGTTATTTGATCAAACAGCATAAGAATTTACGTTTTTAAAGCAGACTGAGTTGAAGTCTGTAAGTTTAATTCATAAAAAGATATGAAATACATATTGGCTTCAAAGCCTAGCCAGAGTGACAGGTCTGTGCTCTTAAGGATCTTTACAGTTCACTATAATAAGTGCAGAGTGAGACCTCTTTCAGTTTCAATAGTGATGTTTGACATCTTTTACAGTCTAGTTTTCTTTTCTTTTTTACCTTGCACTTTGGCATCCTTTTAGTGTTTTACACCATTTAATCCATGTTTATAATAAGGGAGGACACATGAGAGGTGATGTGATGAGAATCTGACAAAATTTTTGCCTGTGCAGCCATAATGGTGGCACTCTGGAGCCCTGATTGTATTAGGAACAGAGCTGTGAGAGGATAGTTTGTCGTTTTCAGAGCCCACATGAGGAGTCCAGTTTTAGATTTGTCTTGGTTTTCCCCTTTGCTGCACTTGTCCCTTTCACTTTGAGCTGTGGCGCTAAAATGGCTTCTCAGTTGCGTTCTAAATGGACTGAACGAAATCGCTGCAGTTTCAAATGGGTTTGTTTTATACGACTACAATTTGGCATTAATTCTTCTTAAGCGACTGCTGGAGCAAAAAAGACAGAAATTGGATTTACCTGTGCAAAGTAGCAAACCGCTCCTATTGGATAATTACTGGAGTTATTTAGTCTTGGCAGTGAATAGTTTCAGCTTTCTAACTATTTTGCAAAACATCTTTTGGTTGGTGGATAAATTGTTTTGTTAGGACCATTAAGGTAATGGGCTTAAGCGATCAACAAGAGAATTCAGACCTGTCTGGCGCAATAATGAAACTTGGATTTGACTTTGAACTTGAATCCTGAGATGGAGGAAAGCAGTGTTACCTTGTATGACCATATAGCACATGTGAAGTGTCATGAATGTGTAACCAAACTACAAAAGTAGTGGCTTGATTTAAAGAAGACACTGTGCTGATGCCTATTATAGTTATAAGCTAGGACACCCGTGGATTGTTATGATTTGGACATTTTAGATCACAAAATGTATCTAAAATGTTTTTTCTATTTTGTGCAAAAATGGCTACGTGATGCTGTAGAATCCCAGAAATGTATTTTTAAAAGTCATTTTAACCAAATAAAGGTTGAGATATAGTGACTGACATTTTGATTTAATAATGCCCCCATCTTTAGGCATGTGTTTTAGAGTCTATATAGTCCAGATCACAATTACTATTATCACAATCCAATTATAATTGTGCTATTTCAATCAGTGCATAACGTAATGAATATTTACAGGTATAGAACATGTCTGACCTTTTACTGTCCTCTCCCAAACTCTTTCTCGGCATCTTCTTTTCTTCACCTGGCTCCACTTTCTCTGTTTTCACCGTCACTGCTGCTGCTGCTTTTCTGGGCGCTATTCACAAAAACAAACAAACAAACACAAAAGGTGAGCAGGGCGAAGGTTTGGGCAGAGCTAAAATGTGTTACTTGTCTTTTATTGATAATAAAAGCTTTGCACATTTACAGACAGCTTTATGCTAACACGGACAAATGCTAATGTTGTACCAAAGAAACTGCTGATTGCTGGTTTCTTGGCGGGCTCCTTATCTCCTTGTGTATTCTCAGCTTGACTTTTGGGGCTTTCTTCGTCCTTTTCAGCCATTTTTGTCTCCATTTTTTCAACCGTGGTGACAGTGGTTGGCTTCTCATCATCATAAATCTTTTCTGTTTTTGTAGACGCTTCTTGGATGGCTTCCTCTTTGGCCTTTTCAGACTCGAGTTGCTCATTTGCGATGGTGCATTTGGTGGTAACGGAGTTTTCACAGCTGTCCTGCTTCGTCTCCTGTTCCATTGGTTCATCAGAGCTACCTGCACAAAATAATTGAAGCGATAAATGGCAAAATATGGTCCAATCTATGATAAACAAATGTATTTTTGTCACGAGGTTGCTAGACACATTACAGCTGGAGACAGGTCCGTGTTCTCAGGTGGCATTTGCTGTGTGTCAGATTACAGATGTGTTGACCTTGTGCATGCTTAATATCTCCAATTACGGGGCCTGTCCACATGAAACAAAAACTGGTACAAAGTTCAATGTCTTCTCTGTCAGTATATAGAAACAAAGGTGAAATAATTTTTTCACAGTATCTTCAGAAAGTGGAGCTGTAATGCAGTTCCAAAGATGTGATTGTTGTCAGCTGAAAGAACTTAAAGCCATAAGATTAATGTCACATGTTTGTGGAGTCAATCCCAAACAAATAATGAGAGGGTTCAACATTTGAGGATCATAAGTTTGGATGTTTCTTTCAAAAACAGTACATTTCCCTTAGAGTTATATCGGCTTCTGACCTACATCTGAAATCACGACAACATCAAATTCTAAAACATGAACACAACCGATTCATGGAATTCAGCCTCCTGTTAATGGTGAAAATTTGAATGTGTTTTCTCATTCAGAAAATACAATATTTCGTTTTAAATTGAAACAGTTTTTTTTTTCCCTCATTTGGGCAACATTTTGTGGTGGTTTGTACATTTTCTGATGTTTTTTTTGGATTTCGTAGATTATATACTTGAAAAATAAACCCAAAACAATATTCTTGTACCCAAAAACACTTTACTGCCGATGAACTGCAAAAGAATAGTGCTCAAATATATGGAGTTGTGGAGGGACAGACCAATTTTATAGCTGCTAAAACGTCTGAGAGGAGTTGGGAACCTGGTCGTTTTTAAGATGTGCAAGACTTATTTGAGAGGGGCTTTTGAGTGCTGCTTGTGATTTTCACTGCACTTCGGGCTCAGAAATGTGGAGTCTACAGCTGTCGGGAGAGCGGGGAATCCTCCAAAAAGACCAGGAAGTAGTTTAGCACGAAATGAATAAGACATCAATTCAAGATGGAGTCACCGGAGAAGACGTTTTAAGTAGCTCAGAATCATGGTGTCGGATTGGGATCAAGTTTGCAGAAGTCTCCATGGAAAACTACAGAGAAATTTTGAATACATTTGAGAGGAAAATGTCAAAAGCTTAAACTCAAGTGGAATAGGACAGAGTCAATCGGTTCAAGTGAAATCAAAGAGAAGAAAGGTTTTAGGGGCAAATCACTATAAAACAAGGGGAATCAGCGTTTCTAATCAATTGAATAATGATTATTGGTTTGTATCTGGCATGTGCCAGAATATTAAAATATTGTGATATTTAATTTGGTGATACACTATTTTTATTCAAGGGCTGCTGTATCAGCACATCACATCAAAATTAAGTTGTGGCAGTGCCATAGACTGTATGGATAAATGGACATAGCTAACCTCCTAGCTGCCGCGTTTCAAATAGGAAGTGCGCACGGGCTCCATTGGCTTTTGCTCCAATTCACTTTATTGAAAAACCATCACACCTCTCTGCATAACTGCTGGTGTCTGGCTCGTTATTTTTGTCTTGAAATGTTCATATTAACCCTCCACATGAGCCTCAGGTTTTTATTTTGGCATTTTTTTTCCATGAATCAAAATGTGAACATTAATAACAGACAAATCAGGTGCCTTCTTTACCTGAACTCCGCCCCCAGCTAAACACTTACGTGTTAATCGTCATATTGTGATATTATCAGCAAATCATGAGGGACCGTTTGTTTCGACTATGTAATTTTTGGTGGGGTCCACAACTACTTGTCTTCATCGGAAATTGTATTACTTGTACTGCTTGAAATGTTCCACAGTATTTCATTACTTGGATTCTTGCATTTATTCAGTAAAATTTGGTGGTCAAAAATACCTTTAATAATATGTATCATTACTGGGAGAGGTGTCACCTATCCTGACCTGTAACTTCACCAGCTCATCTCCATGGAGGTAGAGATGTTTAATGCCATACGGTGGAATATTCCTGGCAAAGTAATAATAAGCAGGTGACGGACACTTGGCCAGAGAAGTTACATAGTGCACCTTTAAAGAAGACATTCTTATAGGGCCCACTATTTTCTGATATTTCACTATTTTCTGATGTGTATTATGTTTCCTCATCACAAACAGACCTGGAGTTGTGTTTTGTTTCATTCACACATGTTTAACACACAAACCCTGCATATTTAGGCTGAGTTCTTCTCTCAGACAGAACAAAATCTGTTCCATCTTGTGATGTCATGTGATAATACAGGAAGTGTTCCACTGTGTTTTTAAAGTCCATACACCTTCACTAGAATCATATGAATGATTTCAATCCTGGAATTGTAAATGTCTACTGAACAAAACAAAAGCTGTTGAAAATGACTGCTTCATGACATCACAAGGTGGAACAGAGAATTCTGAGTTTTAAAGATGTAGACAGACTAAAAATAAAGGGTTATTCAAATATGTGTGAATGAAAGAAAACAACTCCAGGTATGTTTTTGATGAGGTAACAACATTATAACAAGGCTTAAAGCTCACAAGAGTCAATTTTATTTAATATAGAAACTTTTATAACTGACCTGGATAGCTCAATAAACAGTATGAGATTTTGTTATTTTTCTTCTTTTTTGTCGATATCATGACAAGGCTTGTGGATAATGACTGATGAGCCATTTTTATTATAGCCCCAGCATTTAAATCAATATGGTCTAAAATACTGTGAAAATATTGTGACCTTTTTAAATTGGGAAATCTTTCAGATGCGCTGCTCACTTGTTGCATTCCCAGTAATAACAAAATGTTTTCCTTTTCCATACTTCTTACTCCTCCTCTTTGCTCCGGCAGCTGGACACTTCCTCTGCACTTTTCAAACTCTGTAAACTTCAGCCTAATTACTGCCTTTTTTTCCCCTGTTCCAGCCTGACCTGCTCATTGCTAAGGTTTGCCGTTAGCTGCTACCTGACTCACTCAGTGCTAAGGTTAGCTGCTAGCCACTACCTGCTGCGCTAGCGTCGCTCTCCACCCGGGCGCGTTTGTTTTGATGACCCGCGCCGTCCTTCTCCTCCGAACTGTCTTTTTCTCGACTCTCACTGCCGCTCTCGTTCAACTTCCTCTTGGGAAACATCTTCCTTGCTGCAAGAAAAATAAACATACAAGACAAAAATAAGAAACTGTCCAATGTGATGGAATTCATAACACAATTAAAACTGCAGAGAAAAAAGGGCAATATAAAAACTACTGCTTCCTTCAACAGTATTTCATGACTTTAAAGGTTCTACATAACCCTGTTCAATTTAAAGTTCAAGTTCAAAATGCTGTTCCACCTGATGTCATGAAGCAGTAGTTTTCAAGCTAACAGTTAACTTTCACCTTTTGTTTTCTAGCTTAAAAACACAGTGAAGCACTTCCTGAATTACCACATGACATCACAAGGTAGAAGAGAGTTTTCTGTTTGAAAGAACAACTCCAGGTATGTTTTTGATGAGGAAACATAACATAAATCAGAAAATAGCATAATATAGGCCTTTTTATCAAAAGCAATATAGTCCTTTTTAAGGGGGCCCAATAAGGCTGAAAGATTAATCTAAATTGAAATCTGAATTTAAATGGACAACTAGCAATTCTCAAAGGCTGCAATTTTATGAAAATTTCCTCCACAAACAACAAAAAACCCCTGTTTTATTCTGCATAAAAATGTCTAACCCTGTAGTTTAGATCTGCACAAACATGTTCTGAAATTCTTGTGTTAGTTTGTGAGTTCATATTTCAACCTTTTTGTCAATTCTTCTAGACGCTTTTAACTGGAACTTTGAACAGAATCCTGTTATTAAAACATAAGTCACTAATCTAATCACATTTGCAAAGCTTGTCAGAAAATTTGTAATTGGATATTTTTCCCAAATCGTTCAGCCCCCATTAGATGTGTTGAGGATTTCATAACATATTTAAGATGAAAACCAAAACCAAAACACGCA
Source organism: Periophthalmus modestus (assembly GCA_019594935.1). Lineage (NCBI taxonomy): Eukaryota > Metazoa > Chordata > Actinopteri > Gobiiformes > Gobiidae > Periophthalmus > Periophthalmus modestus. The sequence goes on from JAIEZT010000026.1 coordinate 21,936,865, forward strand.
GGAAAAAGGGGCAATATAAAACTTTTAAAAATAAGAAGGTTCTTCTTGAAATATAATTGTCCAAATGACTAATCAGATACACCGTGGTGTTTTAAAGGGCACTCAGAGCCTTTGACAGCAAAAGACCATTCCAAAACATTTTTTGCAAAATATAAGAAAAGATCAACAAGTTACCGTATTTTCCGGACTATACATCCCTCCACAGTTTAAGTTGCAACCAAAAAATTGCATAATAATGGAAAAAAAAAAAAAAACATTTAAGTCACACTGGACTGTAAGTCACATTTTTTTTTTTTTTACAAAATCCGAGACCAAGAACAGACATTTGATCTTTAAAGGCAAGTTATAATAACAATAAAATAGAGAACGACAGGCTGAATAGCAGTACAGCACGCTAACATAACACATACACAACAAACTGAATATGTGTCTGGTATGTTTATGTAAGGCATTAACATATTGTCCACAAACAGGAGAGACCCGAAAGTTTCACTGACGTTTACTGTGGTCTTACTTCTTCATCACAGTTCACACCGTAGAACTAGCAAACACATCAAATATAACATAAGCTCTGCCTCATATTACATATACACACAAAACTGCATATGAACACATGGAAAATATACATACGACTTTGGCCTGCTTTTAAACAAACCGGTGAACCCAAAACTTTATATTTTACTTTTCAACTGTTTCTTAAATAGTGCTCTGTCGGGAAAGACTTCACATTAGTGTAAAATGGCTGAACGGGAAAACAGGACGTTTTCGCAACCTTAAACCAGACTTATGATAAGCTAAACATTTACATTGGGAAGGGAAAATAAATAAGGGAAAATTAAATATAAAATGTATAAAAGAAAACGAGTCAAGTAAATTTTCTTGCAGGTATTACAAACACAACAGCGCCATCTAGTAGCCAAACAAGTGAACTGTAACTTGTATAAGCAACCGTTACCTAACACATGCGTAAACACTTACATGAAGCATAGACAGCAAACTGAAAACATGTTTGGTATGTTTATGTAAGATATTAACAGTTAATCAGATAACTAAAGCATAAAAACAAGCTGCCACGTTTACTTTGGATCTCTCTGGAAATCACTAAATCCATTGAATTCTTCATCCTCTGTGTCGCTTCTGAACAATTCCACCTGCTCCGGAAGTAATGATAAATTGTTAAACAGGGGTACTACACTTCCATGGGATATTAACTGCTAATAATTGATGTATTGCTATTCACCGAAACGTAGCTGTAAGGAAGGTTTAAATAAGGCCCAGGAGAGATCGATAAATTACTGAAACATGCATGGATGACATCTAAAACGACTTCAGGCACGCTTTTGATAAGGAAATGTTGACCAAGTAGAAAAAGTTGATTTTGCACAACACTCCTTTAACTACCAATGTGCAATGGATCACCTTTTACTACAGATTCAGCCATTTTAAGTCTTCAGTCGTTAGCTTGGGTCTTTAATGGAGAGGTCTATAGTCAATCACACACACATCATATCTCAGCTGGTTTTAGTCGTAGGATCTGGCAACCCAAAATGACCCCTTCTACTTTCTGATGTATGCCAAATATTCTCATGTTTGTAAAAAATTTAAGACAGATTCTACACATACTCCTTAACTCCTAGTCTCTACTTTAGACCTGACCAAGTCCTGATTTGAACCTGGGTTAGACCTGGTTTAGTCTTAAGCAATTTAAATAATTGCTATTGAAAAGGCCAAAGAGTTTCTGAAAGGATTCTTTGTTTGAAAAGTTACAAATCAATGAAAGCATTAACCCGCCACATTAAAACAACGTCCACCAAATTAGACATTTAATTGTGATTTGTTTCTCAGTGACAGGTCTTTTATTGTGGCGGGGCATCTGTGGAAATGTTCAAAGGGGATTTACTAATAAAAAAGAGCAAAAGGAGGAACAAAATCACAAGAGTGACAGAGCTACAAAACCAGAAAATGTGTCGTTTAAACTGGAGCTTTAAAAAAATCTAGTCTCTTTGAGGACTCTACAAACGACTGTTTAAGACACTGGGTCATTCTGTTTCATGTTAAATATGTTTTGCTGCCGACACGACTCCCATTAGACAAATTATTTATGAATCGGGGAAGAAAGCGGCCAGACTAGACCGCCTTCTTCTGGAATCTTCAAATGAATCAAGTAGGGCTGCAATGAACGACTATTTTGGTTATTCACTGATCTGGATATTATTCTTTTGATTGACCGATTCGTTGTTTCATCTTAGTCAAATGTATTAAAAATCTCCTTCAGTCTTTTCATAATCTGAACAAGAGGGATCATAGAGTCTAATTAACAACAAAGTTGAGTTGTTCATTAAAAGCACAAATTTCACACATTTCCTGTTTGGGGTCATGAAACTGTCTCAGCACATTACATGTTTTGTCTGTATGTAGTCCTGAAAACAATTAACCGATTACCAAATCGGTTTAGCGATTAGTCTTGATTAATCGATTAACTTGTTTCAGCACTAGAATCAAGTAACAGAAACTTCACTTTTTTAATTAAAGGTATTACATTATGCTTTATTTAAGTTTTTTAAAGGTGTACTATGTAACTTTCTAGTGGAGGGTTATTGGTTTGCCTAGAATGTTCCACAGACTGACATTAAACTTCTTTGATCTTACACAAAATAGTTCTGTTTTTTTTTTTTGAGCTTTCTACAGTTACAACTTTGTTCCCCCATCAAGAACATGCCTGAAGAGGTTTTAGATGCCATCCATGCATGTTTGAGTAATTTAGTAATCTCTCTCAAGCCCTACTTGAACCATTCTTACGGTTAGCTGTAAAATTCTGTCCAATGCTCCGCCCACAAGCCTACATCATCCACCACCCAATTCTCCAGAAATATACAAAAACATGATACAAAACTGTACACAAAAATTTGACAGACTTGACGTGATGTGCAGTAGTTTCATTAGTGGGATGCACGGCGGTTGTGTTTTGATAGCGCTCTTCACATTGTATTTTAAATTAATTTCAACTTTTTCCCTCCATGTTGATCTGCTAAGTTGCTGGTGCACTGGGGGTGAAGCGGTTTAAATGAAGTTTACAAAAAATAGATTTATTTAATTTTATATTTTATGTTCTTTAAACAACATCTATCTATCTATCCATCTATCTATCTATATATATATATATATATACATATAGATAGATATACAGATATACATATAGATATACAGATAGACAGATAGATAGATATACAGATATACAGATATACAGATAGATATACAGACAGACAGATAGACAGATATATAGATAGATAGATATAGATAGATATAGATATATATATATATATATATATATATATATATATAGATATATATAGAGTAGTTATCACAACATGCCTAGATATTATTTAATTGTGAAAATAACTTGACAAATCCTACCCAGTTATTAAATAATTAGTCTGCTCCTTTCGGTTTAGCATTTCATTTCAGTGATGTTTTGCACAAGAGAGAACTCAGGCCGTGTTTCTACATTCAAACCCTGTTCTCCTCTTTCATAATCAGCTGTAATAAAGCCGCTCTGCTCCACTGCTCCTTTAGACGCCCGTGCAGCAAAACAAAACCACACTCTCAATATTATCATCTCCACTGCGCTACAACATACAGAAAATAATGGCATGGACTCGGCCTGTGCTCCAGCTAATGACAAGTAAAATGACACGTATTATGGTTAAATGCACCAACTGCCTGGGTCATGGGATTGTTTTTTTTTTTTTAAATAAGATAAATTACATGAAGAATAAAGTAATAAATAAAAAATAGTACAATTTATATTGACAAATTTAGCCAATATGGGGAGGTATTAAGAGCATGTTCACTTTTCATCCTCAATGTTAATTGGTTCCTGCTGCCGTTTCCTGCTCCCGGTTCCTGCTCCCGGGTACGAGTGAGGTTGTCAAAAATATCAAAAATCAGATACTAATCAATACTAAAACTAATATTGAAGCTAGATACTCATTTGAGCAGGTATCGATACTAAAAAATTCACAGGATGGAAATGAACCTTTCCTGAATATTGTTAGAATGATCTTAAGCCGCTTTTCAAATGTTAGTATCATGGCAACACTAGACCCGGTTCTTAGTTTTGGTTCTTAGCCCTGGTTCTAGTCCAGGTTTTAGTCTCAGTCTGCAAAAGAATGAAAAACAAAGCAAAGCAAGCAAAACAAATAGAAAATAATGTCTTGGACTCAGCCTCTGCTCCAGCTAATGGCATGTAAAGTAACACATATGGATGACACACATTTCGTGGATTTTCTATCATAATAAACAGACAATATGTTTCGGTTTGTCGTGAATAAAGTGGAATGCATCTCATTGGTGATAAATGGGTTGTTTTTGCAGCGTGGTGAAATAATGACGACTATTTAAGGCCATTAGGCGCCTGCTAACAACTAATCAACCGCAGCAGCTCCAGGCGAGAGGCATCCATCTTCAGATCAAGTCAAGAGTTCACAAAACAGGAAACTTTTTAGAGAGAAAAAATGAAAATGATTGTTTGTAGCTGGTGTCATCAACATTCCATGGGAATGTGATGCCAACAGTAGGCACTGCTCTGTCTGAAGCTCTGTTACTCTGAGATTTGCTTTAACATAATCAGACCAGAAAAAAAACGACTTCGATGGAACTGCAACAGATGAGCTGATTTGTGCTGTTAAACAAGTCCCTCTCAAATAACATTACAGTCACAAGCTAGCCAGCATTAGCCAACAGTTATTCAGTGAGTCACTCTCACTGTTTTTGTTGAAAATCAAACTCCTAAACAGGACCATGAACACTCAGATTGATCACAGGCTCCTACGTTTTCAATTTTTTTTTTATTAAGTTTTCATACATTTTCTAATAACTTATCAGGCTGTGTTTGCTAGTGTGGGCATTGAGTCACCATGGTAACTGCTGAACATTCTACCACAGACAAACATGCATTCCCCCGTGTTATGTCAATGCAAACTATCAGTTAAATCCAAAATAATTTGTGATAAGAAAATGTCTGTGTAATCCCTTAGTCGTCCAGGTCTGATCCATTGTAAAAGTCAAAAGTAAAATCTGCCAACTGGACAAAAAGTTGTAGGAGTGAAGTCGTTTGGCAGCTCATCCAAGCCACTTCTTCAGTTCTAGGCAGATTACTCCCTCTTCCCTTCAGACAGATATAAAGCAGTGTCCACCAGCGATCTGTCCAGAACTGAAGAAGCAACTTGGATGAGCAGCGAAACGTCTTCACTCCTACCACGATTTGTCCAGTTGACAGATTTAAACTTTGTCTTTTGCTATTAATCATGGTGACATAATGCATACATTAGCAAACATCTTGATACGTTTTTAGATTTGCTGAGAACTCAAGAAAAAAATAAATACAAAAGGGATTTAAACAAATAATTTTCAGGAGCCTAAGATCAATACAAGTGTCAAGAAAAGATGAAATGTTTATTAATGTCAATTTTCAATTATCTTTCAATGCAAACATATGAAGCATGTCAATAAGACACTTTAGATTTGAGCACTGACCGGTTTTGCGTTTGACGATCCCTGATGGAGATATGGAATTTGGGGTGCAAGGCGTCCCAGAGGAGGCGGACAGGGCCGGAGTGGCAGGTGTAGTGGCAGGTGTAGTGGAAGGTGTAGAGGCAGGTGTAGAGGCAGGTGCAGGGGTGGCTGGTGTCCCACGGGTGACAGGGGTTGGAGGAGGAGACTTGGGGGTGGGGGCTGCTTTCAAAACTTCATCCTGGAACAAGAAAACAATTAGGAATAAATGTACCAGCTGAATCGATTATTATATTTTCTAATATGATCAAGTAAAAAATTGATTATAAAATTGATAAATGTAGCTAATATATTCTGTTGGGGAGTTACTAAGAGCAAGTGAACATTCTGTCCTCAAAGTTGATGAATTTGATCTGAACAAATTGTAATGTCAGGACATCTGGGTCAGAGCAAACTGCAACTGAGTAACAAAAGTTCTTGCCCAGACCCGCTTTAGACCCGCTTTAGACCCGCTTTAGATCTAGTTCAGTTCTAGTTCCATCAAGGTTTAGTTCCTATTCATGAAGTGGTTCAGGACTGACCTACAGACTGGTTGGGTCCAAGTTAAAACAAGGTATCGCCCTGGTATCGGCCTGGTATCGGCCTGATCGGCCTTTAGTCCTGATCTGCAGTAGGAACCAGTAAAGTGTAAAACGCCAATCCAAGTGGTCTATGTGAAGGTAAAAAAGGGTTACTCAAACATGTGTGAATGACAGAGAACACCACTCAGGACAGGTCTGTCACGTAACAAATTTTGAAGTTTGATATATTGCTGAAGTAAATATAAACGATAACGACAATATTGAAACAAATTTATGCCACTGACACAAAAACCCTGAATAGAATTATCCCCAAAAGCTATTCTAACTACATATAGTTAAAAACATGAGCTACAATAAATAAATAGCCAAATTAAACTATTTGTAGTAAGTTTGTTTCTATAAGTACTTATTTATTCAACCTTCTACAGGTCAAATCTCATTGTAGAACAGAAAAATTACTAAATGTTTCCCACTAATGCAAAGAAAAAGTCCCCACAATAAATATTAACCTCAAACTACTGTTCCATCTAACATGTACAGAAGGATAAGTCGATAAGAGATAATCGTGACAGCCCTAACTCTAGGTATGTTTTTGATGAAGTAGCAACATTAGAACATGGCTAAAAGATCACAGGAGTCCATTTTGCGTAATATAGGACCTTTAATAAAAGCAACCAAACATTAACCCAACAACCAATACACCACAAATATTACAAGCTCCATAAAACCATACATAGAAGATGCTGCTGCTTCCTCCACGCCTCCTTTGGGATTCGATTTAATCAACTTCATATGTCATTTCACAAGTCATCAAGTATCAATCTAACACTCAGTAATAGAGCGTAGTTTTATGGCTGAACGCTTTTACAATATAACGGTCTTTTACTGGTACATGTATGTACTTCTGTGGTTATGTAATACTGGTCATAAGTCATACCTCATTACCTTCATCGTTTCATATCTCACCACTGTGGTTAAACAGCGCCATTTTAATTACACAATCGCCACGGAAACACCCCTCCGCTGTGGAAACTATGGGGAGTGAACATGATAAATCTGGTTGGATTTTTAGCCGAGAGAATAAAATTATAATTAATTTTAATCAATCCAACAATGAGTTTAGAGTAATTAAGAGAAGAACAGCCAATGCAAGGGAACTCTCTACAGTGTTATGATTAAGAGTTAGCTGAAATACATGGCAAAAAATTGTGTACCAGCCCTTTAAGTCAGATTTGTCTTGTACCAGGACAGACATTGTATAAGCAACTCTTGAGGTCAAAATAACTCCGCTGTGTACTGTCTGCATCCAATTAGAAAGCGCTTTATTGTCCAAGGATCAGGAAGTATCATGCTAGTAATAGTTTGCTTTATTGTCACAGCAAAACTCCACTCTGGTCTGTGAGAGTTGTGAAAAGTGCTGATAAACTCGTCCTCTAGGGCTGGGTACACATGGTCCCTCACAATTCGATATGATACTATCATAATATGGAAACACATAATCGATATATAGCACATGATAGGCTATACACAATATTTTTTTTTAAAAGAATCAAACAACAGTATTTCTTTGTTAAATCACTATCTGCACAAACTTAATATGACACAGGCATTTTAATCATCAAAACCATGAACATGTCAAATGTATTGCATAAACAAGATTCTGCTCTATAAACAAGCAACAAAATCGTAGCACTGTAACAAATAATTTAGTAAAAGATACCAAAAAATACTCATGGCAATATATCAATACAGCAGCCCACTGTAGCAACAAATTTGGTATCACCATATACACACTTAAATATTTTTGCACATCCCTAGCATAGACTGTACAAATGTAGCGTTCAGCTCCAGTCAAACGAAGTTCAAGGAGGTGCGCAGTTTTAGGGAGCCAAGTTGCATATTAGGAATTCCGATTGCGAGTATCATAGCAAACAAAGAGCCAATCCGGAGTCAGGTTGAAGATAGCGCCCCTTCCTGCCCGCACCACTGGTTTAGCAAGGAGCGGACACTTAGTAATGCTGTTAATCAAACCTGTTGCTAATGTTAGACGGAGCCACCTCGGGGAAAGTAGGCAGTTGATTTGTCTGTTATTAATGTTCATATCTTGAGTTACGGACCCAATAGTGAAATAAAAACACCAGGATCATGTAGAGCGGGTTAATATGAACATTTAAGATCAAAATGATGAGCCTGACAGCAGCAGTTACAGAGAGAGGGGCCACAGTTTTCCAATGTAAAGTCAACTGGAACCATGCTCACTTACTATTTGGACAACTAGCACGATGGCTAGTAGGTTAGTTATGTCCATTTTATATATACAGAAGGATCTCTACTCATCTCTGAATAATTAGGATGCTCTGAATGCATAAGGTAAGTAAGAAATATCTTTGGAACATTGCAAACCATTTAAAATGAACTAGTTTGTAGTTTAAGACATACAAGTTGGTTAATAGCTGATGCTGATCATCTCCATTTCTCAATTACACCATTTTTGTAATTTAGCCTGATTAAATGTCTAAATCTGTACTCAGTTGCTTATGTAAAGAGTCATGGATGAGGATAGAAAACCAAGTTTGTGCATATTTTCAGAAAGAGGTTGAATTAGCAAATGGGGCCACCCAAATTATACAGCAAATCTAAGAACAACGAACAAAAAACGCTCCTATTGGTAGATTTATCAGAAGGTCCCCTTTAAACAGTAAAAAACGTCTTCACTTTGTCGGTTTCAGGGTTGAGAGTGGCAGCAGATTTTAATAGACAAACTGTGGGATAATCATCATTAGCACAAGAGCGATGTTTGTCACGGTGGGGCTGCCAAATAATCCAATTTGTTCCCAGTGGAGTCAAACAAAATAATACAAAACAAAATGGAGTTTCTAAACAAATAAATCATTATATTTTAGGATCTAGTGCCAAAGAATAACTGGTTATGAATTAGGGCTGAATAATTTGGGGAAAATATATAATATGTATTTTTTTTTTCTGACAGACATAGCAAGTAGTTTGAGATTTATGTTTAGATCGTGGGATTCTGTTCATATTTTAAACACATTCAGGAGAATTAAATAAGACAGGAGATTCAAACTGCTATATTGGTTCATGCAATTCATCTCGCAGTCCCATTATAGATACTAAGATAAGTAGAAAAGTAGAATTAAGTGACAAAGCATACTAACACATCACCCAGTTCACAAGCAGTCATGTTAAAGTCACAGTATGTAACTTTTTATCAAAACTGCACCAAAATAAAAGCGTGTTTTATTTTGTTTTCTGGTTGTGTTTCTTGCACTGAAAAACATATGCCCTTACAGTAAGCAGGCTCACATCAGTCTTAATTGTCCTGCTACTTTCAATGGAAATGTCGTTCCTTTGGCTGTAATATTACCCTGGATCACATAAAACTGATCTATTTCAATGGTAAATGTTCCAAGTATGGTTTCATCATACAGGTGACGTGTCACCATCAGAAAGTGGCATACTGTAACTTTAATGTTATATTTACCTAAAGAGATCAGGAGTTTAACCAACAACCTCTTCACTGAGAGGAGGAGACAGGATAACCACACTGCTACAGTAACACATGGGTTGCCAGACAAAAACAACAGATTTCTGGATAGCTCTGTGAACGCAGGTGTTTTTGTCTCATCCAAAGTCGATAATCACCTCTTTTCATTAGAACTTTATTGACAAACCCATTGAAACGCAGTGAATCGGGCTACATTACTGCTGCATTGTGGGAGTACCTCCGGGTAAACAATAGGCCCTGATACGCTCTGGGGTTTTGAACAGAGCAGGAGTAGATTTGGTTATGGTTTTGGTGCTCTGAGCTCTGGAGGGAGTGAAAGAGGGATACTGATGATCCAAGAACAAAAATGAATCACAAGATTACGCACTCTTGTGGATTTTAAACATGCATTTGGTCACATTGGGATAAGTACTGTTTTTTTTTTTTCCGGACTATAAGTCACAACAGTGAAAAAATGCATAATAATGAAGAAAAAAATTAAGCAAGCCGCATTTTTGGGGGAAATAAATTTGACAAAATCCAAGACTAAGAACAAAAAAAAGGCAAGTTATAATAATAATAAGAAGAAGAAGAACAATAAAATGGATAACAACACACTGAATAGCAGTACAGACCACTAACATAACATATTTACACATGTGGACAAAATTGTTGGCACCCGTCCTTTAATGAAAGAAAAACTCACAATGGTCACAGAAATAACTTGAAATTGACAAAAATAATAATAAAAATTCTATGAAATTTAACCAATGGAAGTCAGACACTGCTTTTCAACCAAGCTTCAACAGAATTAAAAATTTTATTTAAAAAAATAAACTCATGAAACAGGCGTGCACAAAAATGATGGTACCCTTAACTTAATACTTTGTTGCAATTACTGCAATCAAACGATTCCTGTAACTGTCAATGAGACTTCTGCACCTCTCAGCAGGTATTTTGGCCCACTCCTCATGAGCAAACTGCTCCAGTTGTCTCAGGTTTGAAGGGTGCCTTTTCCAGACGGCATGCTACAGCTCCTTCCAAAGATGCTCAATAGGATTTAGGTCAGGGCTCATAGGAGGCCACTTTAGAATAGTCCAATGGTTTTCCCCTTAGCCATTCTTGGGTGTTTTAGCTGTGTGTTTTGGGTCATTGTCCAGTTGCAAGACCCATGACCTGCGACTGAGACCAAGCTTTCTGACACTGGCCAGCACATTTCTCTCTAGAATCCCTTGAATCTTGAGATTTCATTGTACCCTGCAAAGAGTCAAGACACCCCGAGACATTTTTGTCTCATCTGTCCATAGGACATTCTCCCAAAAGCTTTGTGGCTTTTCAACATGTAGTTTGGCAAATTCCAATCTGGCTTTGTTTTCAACAATGGTGTCCTTTTTGGTCATCTTCCATTAAGTCCACTTTGGCTCAACAACGGATGGTGTGATCTAACACTGATGTTCCTTGAGCTTGAAGTTCACCTTTAATCTCTTTAGTTACCATTCGTATTATCCGTCTCTTTGATTTGTCATCAATTTTCCTCCTGAGGCCACATCCAGGGAGGCTGGCTACAGTCCCATGGATCTTAAATTTCTGAATAATATGTGCAACTGTTGTCACAGGAACATCAAGCTGCTTGGAGATGGTCTTTTAGCCTTTACCTTTAACATGCTTGTCTATAATTTTCTTTCTAATCTCCTGAGACAACTCTTTCCTTTCCTCCAAACAGCACAGTGACGACCTGTAGCCCTATATACAGGCCCACTGACTACAAGATTGTAGACACCTGTGATGCTCATTAATGGACACACCTTTGATTAACATGTCCCTTTGGTCACATTATTTTCAGCCTTTTCTAGGGGTACCATCATTTTTGTCCAGGCCTGTTTCGTGAGTTTATTTTTTTAATAAGTCTGTTGAAACATGGTTGAAAAGTAATGTCTGACTTTCACTTGTTAAATTTAATAGAATTTTTAAAATGTATTATTACTTTTGTCAGATTCAAGTTATTTCTGTGACCATTGTGAGTTTTTCTTTCATTAACCAAAGGATACCAACAATTTTGTCCACGTGGGTATATTTATCCAGCCATATGAAACAAACAGCCAACTGAATGTGTTTGGGTGTGTTAACGTAAGATATTAACAGTTAATCAGATACACTACTCTAACGTAACATATGCGGCTTGTCCACAAACAAGAGACACGAGAGTTCTTTTCACTGACGTTTACTGTGGTCTTACTTCTTCATCACAGTTCACACCATAGAACTAGCAACCACATCAAATATAACATAAGCTCTGCCTCATATTACATGAGCTGACAGTTGACAGATTTAAATTTTGTCTTTTGCTATAACTAAAGCATAAAAAAACAAGCTAACAAATTTACTCTCAATCTCACTCCAGATCACTAAATCCACTGAATTCATCATCCTCGATGTCATTTCTGAACAACTCCGCCTGCTCCAGAAGTAGATGAAGCGTTGCTTCCATGTGGCTGTCATACTGGTACACAAGCCTAGAGTGCCCTTGTGCAGTTGTCAGTGTGACAATCTATCAAACGAAGATGTGAAATTATGTATTTTAATAATTTCAAATATAAGGTGCACCCCAAGGCATCATGAGTTTAATCTGACTTTTTACATATAAATACCAAAAAAGTACCAACTCTTCAGCTGACTCCCTCACTCACTCACTACTCCTTTCTGCCATTGTTCATATAAATTCTTATAATCTAAATAAAATGATTCATCAACTAATACAAATTTTAGTCTGGTAAGACACCATTAACCAATTAATTAAACAACTAAAGCAGGAAAGCTCTACTCACAACAATAAGAATGCTATGAAATTTGGATATTGTGACTATAATGCATTTACCAATGTCTCCAGTGGGTAAGTTATTAAGCCAAGTCGTTCACCCCTAACAAAGACCCCAGAACCCTAGAACTAGTTTAGACCTGGACCAAACCAAGACTAAATCAGAATCTGAGGTTGTCAAAAGTATTGAAAATCAGACACAAATCGATACTAAAACTATTACTGAAACTGTAAATTGTAATCAAGGGTCCACACTGAAAATATTAAAAAAAGACAACTGGAACTAGTATAAGTCCACATGGTATAATAAATACTATTATTTTGTGTTCAAAATCTGTATTGAATATCGAGTCTGGTCCTAGTAGTGTCACAATACTAATCCTTCTGTGTAATATATCTCTTCTCACCTCAGCCTTCCCCTCGTCATCTCGCTCTACGTTCTTCTCTTTCTTCTCTCTTCCCTTCACAGCTAAGGCCTGGTTTTCCGGAGATTCATCTTCGTCACTGTCCAGGATCTGACGGCTGCGTTTGGGAGGTTTTTTCACTGGCGAATCTTCGTCATGAGCCCCGTTATGCACCTTCAGAGGACTCTTCACTGGCCTGGGACAAAACATACAAATACAACATTACTGCATCAATTCAGACAGACAAAAAGGAAATCCCCATAAATAAAATCTGGCTGGAGCTACTCAATTATGACAAAAATTATAAATCACAATTATTTGGCTCATTAGAAATCGCAATTATTTCAAACATTTACTTCTTACAAATATGCCTGTAGAGAACGTACAAACCTAATATATTTTATCAGTAATATCTTGTAACGACTCTATGTAAATTAGAAAACTGTCTTTGCTCCAGATTTTGAGTGGCAGAACGAGAGCACATATCATTTATATCATTTTGTTTTTCATACAATTACATAAAATGTATCGCCACAGAGACAAGCAGGTGAGGTAAGCCATCTCTCCAGGACCTGTAAATCTCCAGGACTCGGGGATGAGCAGGTCAGATCACCCTTCTCACCCTGGACACAGACTATTTGAGCCCCTCCCCTCAGGCAGGAGGCCACAAAACCTTTCGCCACAAGAACAGTTTCTTCCCCTCTGCTGTTGGACTCATGAACACTATAACACCTGTCAATCTATAACAAGAGTTACAACTGGAACTGTGGTTCTATGTATCCCAGCTGACCGCTAAATGTAGTGCTTCAGAAACTGGCCAGCTAGTAAAAGACCATGCAAACATCCAGGAAGAGAGCTCCTCAAATGCAGCCAAACCCACAGACCAGGTCAGAATACAACAGTTGGAACATGCATTGTAAGAGAGGGCCTCCCGAAGATGTTCTTTCCCTAGACAGGTGGGGCATAGGTCATGCCCATCATCATGCAGCATAAGGACTCGAGCTTCACAGCGGCCAGCTGTAGCCCGATATGATAGAAATCCAGTACAGTCTATAAGCTAGAGTTGAGTTGAGCAGGAAATGCCATTAGCCACTCACCAATAATCCAGTGTTCACCAAATAAATGGCCCAAAGATTTAAATGTGAAGAATAAACCGAATGCAGCTATTCAGCAAAATTAACAAACCAAATGAGGTAGTAAACGAGCCAAATGTGGCTGGATAACAGACTAGAAGAGAAAAAACTATGAATTAAAGCAAAAGGGCAAGCTAAACACAAGCCAGAGAACAACAACATCAGCCTACCATCTCAATGCAAAAAAGTAGGCAGATTTAGCATCAACCGTGGACCAGTCACGGGGGAAAGGCAACAAGCAGCAATGAAAATAGTGGTATTAGCAATAGTTCTTACCAACAACATCCACCATAACTTCCGTGCAAGACGGGATTGAGCTGCCGGTGTCATGTCAATGGGGGTCAAAGGTTACTTTGTTATTAAATTCTCTGCCTGCATATGCATAAGGATGATCATCCTGTGCTTGAAGTACTGCCTCTGGCGGTCAGTAGGGATGACATAGAACACCAGTTACTGTCGCTTTAAACAACTGTAATAGTAGCGCTGATCTGCACTGTTTTCCCCTACTGTATATATTCTATTTGGATGCCAAAGTTTAATTTTACCTTACTTTAATGCATGCCCTTATTTTTATTAGATCATTGTAATATTCTTTTATGTTGAATCATCAACACCAAAGCAAGGTCCCAGTCGGTGAATTCTGATTCTCTCTATTGGCAATGACAAAATATTGAATATAATGCAGGATGGAGAAGTTTAATGCTGTGGAACACTTCAGGTAAAGCAATAACATATCTATGTGATAAATATACATATCCAAGCAATGACAGAAACTTTAAACAGTTTGTTCACAGATGTGTTTAAAAGCATCAAACATTTGCTTTGTCTAAAAAAAGCAATACTTACTTTTTCACTGCTTCATCAGCTGATTTCTTTTCTTTAGTTTTGGGTTGAAAGAAGGATCTGAAAAGAAACACACCAATACAATAAATGCCTTAAATAATTGTCATAAAGAAACAGTAACAGTAACCAACAAATAAAGAAATAAAGACAATTGTGAGTATTTAAGAAGCAAGTCTATATCAGTGCAAAGGAAAAATATCTGTATAACCCCTCAGTCATCCAGGTCTGACCCATAGTAAAAGCCCAAAGTTAAATCTTTTTGTTCAGTTGACAGATTTTACTTTTGGCTTTTACTACAGTACAAAGTAAACATAAATCTGAAGTGCTGTTTATCTGTTTCTATCACATTCACATGACTTTTTCATTCAGAAAGTTTGAGTTTATTAACCTAGTCCTAGTGGCACAGATATCAGCCTATATTCCATCTATCAATCTTTCTAATATATCTAATTGACTACGTGACTTTCTTGTCACTGCAGCACGTGGCAACTTAATGCATATTACTCAGGATTATTTTCTTATTAAATTTAGGCAATTTGAACTGACCAGATATGAGAACATAAATAGTTTTAAACGTTTGGGAACAAACAAGAAGTCTAAAAACATCCTACTGGACCTTTCTGATTGTCCAAACAAGAAACAGCGTAAACTGTGCACAAAATATGACTCTGAATGATAAATTAATTTAAGTGTCTTCATATTGTTCAATGGCAATGGTTTATTCACACGTGGGTAACTATAATACAAGCTGCAGGCTGTTAAAGCTGTACTGGGAGGATTAAACCCAACCAAAACTTTAAAATACAGACAGTTATACTAATATGGGGATATTATAGACAAAAGTACACGTTTCATAAGTCAAACATTGCACTAGCATTGACAGAATAAAA
Organism: Periophthalmus modestus; assembly: GCA_019594935.1. Lineage (NCBI taxonomy): Eukaryota > Metazoa > Chordata > Actinopteri > Gobiiformes > Gobiidae > Periophthalmus > Periophthalmus modestus. The sequence goes on from JAIEZT010000026.1 coordinate 21,952,547, forward strand.
GTACAAAACTGAAACATGTCATAACTTGCTTGCTCCAATAGCCTTTGTGTTCCTAGTTCATTTATGTGGATATTAACTTGCTTTATAGAAAATGTAAGAGCACTCAGCGATCAAAACCACACTTTTACGGATCAGGGAGAGCTGTACTTACGCGATACTCCGCTGCATGGTGTCCTAATTATCCTTAAATGGTTGTAAATTAAAATAAAAGAGAGCAAACAGAACGCAATGTCCGCATAGAAAGCGACAACACTGTGAATATTCGGCGCCAAAATCTATTTCAACCGAAGATCGTGAAAGATGTCAAGAGGACTCCCAAGATGCTGGTGAAAAATGCGTTTTTTCTTCCTATTAACAGCAAAATAATTGACAAGTCCTTGTTAAATAGCCTATTCTAAATAGCCTGTTAATTTATCTTGCTTTCAGACAAGTGCTAAGAAACTAAAAAGGAAAAAAACGTGTGGTAAACAACTTAGAAATACGTTTATTCATGTTATATTCCTCTAATAGGTGATTAACTTCCACATTTGCAAAGTTAACCTTGCAATAATTGTAAATTACGTCTTGCAGATATAAACGGTAGTCATTTATACACAGTACAATGTAATTTATTAGAAAAAAAGAGGGAACAAATATGACATATAGTGAAATGAACCCAGAGTGAGACATCTTCATTCATACTGTTTCGCGCCAGGACTCTCAGCTCGTCCATTGTCGCCCCCTGCGTTTCCGGTGAGGTTACTGCAGGGCCCACATAATTCGTGCTACTTTTAAAATAAGAACTTAATAAGCGCTAGAATTAGATTAGTATAATGCATAATACTTCCATGGATGCTAGGCCATTTTGTATTTTATTTCTGCTCTAAGAATTCAACCTAGACAGATTTATGGAGTTAACTGATTTATGTTGGATTAAAGTCTACTTAAAATATGTAAGATCTTATTGATGGGTGATTTCGAAGTGTTTACAGGAAACACTTTGAGGACGTTTGACCATTCAACAGATATAATATTTTCTTTCATTTTTAATAGCTGTGGGCCAAATTTTTCATTACTTTGCAGCTTAATAATAGCAAAAATAAGTAGACAAAACACATTATTTATAAATGTTTATTATTTGTCAACTAAAACATGAATACAAAACATTACAAATATTGAAATATGTTAATATATTAAGCAGCTGTATTTTACAACTAGGCTACGTTTATATCCATGTCTAGCCAATTGTTTAAAGGTCCTGTACCTTTGTACTTTTCCCATGTATTTGAGCAAAATGTGTCTTGCGTCAATGCAGATACATTGTATAAGTAGCTCTTGAGGTCAAAACAAGTCTGCTGTGTCTGTATCTAAGCATAAAGTGGAAGTGCACATTGGCATGCTAGTTGTTAGCTTTTTCATTGACTGCAAAACTCTGTTCTGGTATCTGAAAGTTGTGAAAATCACTTACAAATTCATCATGGTGAATAATTAGGATGCTCAGAATAGGAGTCATTCTGTACCACTGCAAACCATTTAAAATGAACTAATTCTGTTTTTCACTTTTTTTTTTTTCAGAGCCAAGTTGTTCACCCCTAACAATTTTTTAAGACAGGTCTATTCAACAACTATCTTTAAATCTTTACTCAATCCCCTTCATAAATGTAAGTACAGCTTTACATATTCTGTTCCGTTCATCTGTGCTGGTGTCTTGTTTCCGGTGGACAGCTTCCTCTCCACAGAGCTGACCCGTAAGCTGAGGAGTCCAGGTGAGGCGAGCCGTGGTTCATCTGTCCCTCGTCCGGCTCTGCCCTAGGGCGGGTGCGGCAGACGACAGGGGGGTGAGGGGGGAGGGTCAGGAGGCGAGGAGTAAGAACGGGTTTAGGGAGGCAACAGGAGAGGAGGAGAGAGGGAGGAAGAGAGCAGAGAGCTGCCGAGAGAGAGAAGAGATGTGAGGTCCACTTGGTCATGCTGTTACTTAAAGAACTGTATGTGAGATTATGATTTTAAATTTCATTTTCATTTCATGTCTACATCCCCAGATACGAGGCAAACATGTTCAAATCTAACTTTATTGAACAGCCTAAGGAAAATTTGTCCTCTGCATTTGACCCATCCTTCCCCTGTCTCTGGGTTAAACCCGTCAGGAGCCATAGGACTAAAGGTTGTGTTTGCCACGATAAAAATGAATACTGAATAATGCAGACTCCCACACAGACACAAGGAGAACATGCAAACTCTACACAGACACAGGAAGAACATGCAAACTCCACACAGACACAGGGAGAACATGCAAACATCACAAACATCACACAAACTCCAAACAGATACAAACAGAACATGCAGCTCCACACAGATAAAGGATATGTTCTCCTTATGTCTACAAAGACACAAGGAGAACATGCAAACTCCACACAGATACAGTGAGATCCTGCAAACTTCACACAGACACAGAGAGAACATGCAAATTCCACGCAGACACAGTGGGAACATGCAAACTCCACACAGACATAGGGAGAACATGCAAACTCTACGCAGACACAGAGAGAACATGCAAACTCCACACAGACACAGAAGGAACATGCAAATTCCACACAGACACAGTGGGAACATGCAAACTACGCAGACACAGAGAGAACATGCAAACTCCACACAGACACAGTGAGAACATGCAAACCATTCAGTGAATATAGTGAGTAAAAGTGACAATATGGCAACTAAAGTATTTTTTTCCAACATCACAACGACAGTCTCCAGACTATTTATTTATGCTACCAGATCATTTCTGCAGTGCAATATTTGTAACTTCGCCTTGAAATGAGTGTGATGGAGCCGACACGAGCTGCACTTAAACGCTCCAAGCTAAAATAAGACCGGGATAAATGTGCAGAGAGTGGAGGAGTGAGAACAAACTGTAGATAGAATAATTTATGGTGAATTGAAGCATTCAGTCGTAAAAATACTGTTAACACTGTATTTCAGGGGATGCTGACAGATAACGTACATGCTCATTTGCATACTTGTCAGTGGTTAATTGGGCGTCAGAGTGCCTATGACAGGTTAGACTAGTCATTTTACTAAAACACATTTAAATTTAAGATTTTGGTTTGGCCATTTTTTAATCAAGTAAAATTTGACTTCTAGGTTGGAAACTGACATCACATCCAAAGGATTTAAATGAACATGTTAAGTGTGCACCCTCACTGAAGAACTGAGCAGCCCCATAACTCCTCCAGCCTACAATGTCTGGCCCCGCCCCCCACTGTACACTGAGCCAAATCTCCTCCAGTGTACACACACATTATTATATGACAAACAGAGTGAAGAAACTGACGTCCTTCTCTGTAGTGCGATGTCATTACTGTGTTTTAGAATTCTCTACTTACTGTAATTTTTAACATATTTTCAACTTTTCTTCACAAACTATATATTTACATTTAGAACAGATATTATCCAATCAAATTAAGTCAAAATCATAAACTCATAAAACATGTCATACGCACTTTCACTTACACACGTCGCACTTTATATCCTTTTTACTGGCTCTCATTAACGTGTTTTTGCATAACCTTATTCTGCTGCTAATTAGACATATTAATCAGCTACTTATCACTGCCTGATGTTTGGACATGTTTGGTACATGAAGTAAGATCCTGTTAGTGTGTGAGAAATTTACTTTTGACTTAACATGCTGTCATGCTTATTTATGTAAAAAAAATGTCTTATCATGTACTAATAAACAGAATAAGACACGGGACAGTAAAGGAGGCAACTGTTAAAGGAGCTGTACCTGATTTTTCAATTCAATTTATTTTTGTAAAGGCCAAGCGCACAACAGCAGTTGTCTCTAAGGCACATATTTAGACCTCAAAGCTGCACCCTAAACAATGCTGGGTTCTTTTTTTTCTATCCAGTAGCTGAGTTGGGGCTGTTGGGTAACTTTTCTGGGTTATTTTCACAAAATTGGGTATTTTTGCTTAACCCAAACATTGGGTCAACAGGTTGGGTAATTTGTAATGGAACATAATCCATCCATTTTCTTTTGCTTATCCAGGGCCATATTCGCAGGGGCAGCAGTCTAAGAAGGGCCAGCCATACCAGCTTATGTGACATACAGACTTATGAAAGCCTGATCTCATCAGAAGCTAAGCAGGGCTGTGCCTAGAGGGATGGAAAATGGGAGACTGCTGGGACCGCCAGGTGCCACAGTGTGGCGTCATTGGCAAAAACTGTTACTGTGCCCTTAAGCAAAGTACTTAAGCACCCACATTGCCTAGTATGAAAGTGATGTATGTGTCAGTGATTGGTGGTGGACGGAGGGGCTGATGGCGCAGATTGGCAGCCTCGCTTTAGTCTGCTCCAGGGCAGTTGTAGCTACAATAGTAGCTTTCCACCTGCGAGCGTGGAGTGCTCTGTAAACCGCCTTTGAGAGTCCAAAAAATGCATTGGAACATAATGAGAAACATTTTCTTGCCTTGCACCTGGTCTAGCCAGTGGTCTGGGTCAAATCTTTTCAAACAACCCAGAGAAATGTGTTACCCCCCCCTCCTCTGCCGCTCCAGACAAACAACTGATACAGGTATTTATACATGTTTTATTGCTTTATCTTTGTGATTTTATCAGAAACTTTCTATGATTTTGTGGCATTTCATGTTAATGTTCTTACTAAATCAACACTTGACTTGTGACTAAGCCTCTACATGGCGTCTACACGAGTCTTTAACTGTGAGTAACTAACTTCTTAAATAAATGAACATAGTGTTTTATTATGGATCAGAATGTGTCTTGCATGAGTCTGCTTCATTTGGGTTCAGTTTTATACTTCTTAGACTGCACTGGTCATAGAAGAAGACATTCTAGCTGTAAATTTGACTTCTCTCTCTGTTCTTTCCTCTCACAGTGGAATCTCCAGCAGAGTCCACAGCCCTGAGCTCTGGACTGAGAACTCGGCCCTAAAGCTTCTGTTCAATCACAAATGTAAGTGTTATGTTAAATAATAATATAATTTATGAAGTCCTTGTAGACGAATTGTCACCAGATGTATTTGACCTGTAAACATGATCATTTTTTCTTTGTTCACACAGTGGAGAAGCTCTAGAGTCTGAGATAATCCAACTCAGCTCAAGCTTCTGTCACTTCAACAAGTGCAATTTACAATACTGGGTACAAAAAATAACCCAAAAAGTTGGGTTCAAATAATACCCCAAATGATTTATCATAATCATAACTCAGTGTTGTGTTGTCCAATAATCACCCAGCACTGGGTTGTTTATTTACTCAAGATGGGTTATTTTTAATCCCACATTTTTCTGTGTGCTCATACAGTATGTCTGTACTGGGGCAACAAAACATTTTGCTGGTGCAAATGAGCTGATGTTAACCTGTACCCTCAAATAAAGTGGTATCAAAAAATTTGAGCTGTCGATTATATTGTACATCCTTTGAAGACATTTTAACTTTTACTATTGTGTATATTGTGTATATTTTTTTTTAAATCAAAATAATGCAAAAAAAAGCTGAGTAAAAATAAAAATGGGACAAATGTGTTGTAATCTTTTGGCGCACGCAAACTAGGACTTTTGAACCAAGCCGTGCTCAAGCACGATTGAAAGGAGCAGCTTAGATCAACACAAACATGTGAACACAATTCCTAAGTACTCAGTTTTAGCATTACGTAAAATACTCGACCGATAGGACTTATACAATAAACATAGCACTTTAGGTTATGTGCAATACACATAGCACTTTAGGACTTGTGCAATATTCACAGCACTATAAAACTCGTGCAATACACACCGCACTTTAGAACTTGTGCAATACACTTAGCACTTTAGAACTTGTGCAATACACTTAGCACTTTAGAACTCGTGCAATACACTTAGCACTTTAGAACTTGTGCAATACACTTAGCACTTTAGTACTTATGCAATGCACTTAGCACTTTAGAACTTGTGCAATACACATAGCACTTTAGAACTTGTGCAATACACATAGCACTTTAGAACTCGTGCAATACACTTAGCACTTTAGAACTCGTGCAATACACTTAGCACTTTAGAACTTGTGCAATACACTTAGTACTTTAGTACTTATGCAATGCACGTAGCACTTTAGAACTTGTGCAATACACATAGCACACGGTGCTGTTTAAATTTCACGCATTAGCAGAGAAAATAAGACCAGGGCCATGAAAATATCTCTTAAATAGTGAGTAGATACGAGTCCTGCTGTGGTTCTCCTCTGTGAGTTTATGGATTAAACAACAGTGTGGAGCAGTGAAGACAACAGGCTTCAGAACTGTCTGTCACAGTCCAACTGAAGCTGAGCACATTTTTATTCACTTTTTCCTCTTACCCTCTTTCTCTCTGCGCTCATAAAGGGCTGGTAAACATAAATGGTGCATGTGCACATACACGAGCAGCCATGCCGAGCTTTGCCCCACCTCCACACCGTGCCGTACCTGGGCAGGGTTCCTTTGCGCTCATATTGGACAGACGTACTGTGCTTTAGGGGCTAACCGTGCTTGGGCACTGTTCATTTGGGCTAGTGTGAGCGGACCCTTACAAACAAGCATATAAATCCATCTGTTTGTCTCCATGGAGATGTTATTGCTTTGCCTGGAATGTTCCACAGTACAGCATTAAATGTATCCCATCTCCACAGAGACAAGCAGTTAACTGCACCAAACAAAGTTACAGGTCAGACCCAGACCCTTCTTTCAGTGAGATTTTATTGTATTGTTTTATCTTTTCATGGAATAAATACAATCTAGATATGTTTAATGTCATACTTTGGAACATTCTAGACAAAGCAAAAACAAAACATCAGATAATATTTTGAGTTTATTTTGTCCAACCATAATGGCAAATGATTTTGGTCCTGGGTTCATGATATAAAAATCTATTTATCTATACCTTTGTATCACCACAACCAAAATTTATGTTCAGTACTAGGAGAAGGGACATACAGAGAAAAAGTGCCTTGCTCAATGGCACAGGAGACAGTGGAATCTTACCTGAGTCCAGCACTGACCCGGGTCCCCAAAGAGAAGAGCCTGAGGAGGGCACAGAGCGACTGTGGGGCCACTGTTACAGGAGAAGAGAGGGAGGAGGAGAGGCAGGCATGAGGAATGAACAGTGTCAGACAGATACATCAGATCTAAGTGGAGAGAGTGGAGAGGAGATGAACACAGGGCGAGCTCACAAACCCATCCACAAATATCATCATTTGTTTGGGATTGGCTGCACAAACTTGTCATATTAATCTTAAAGCAAATCTATTCAGTAAAATTGACTTTTCAGAGAGTTATAGTTCTTTCCTCTTACCATTTACTCACTCAAAGTTGTATTTGGAGTGATTCGTGCATGTAATATTTAATCTCTTATTTTCAAGATGTCATTTTGCCGATCAGTCCCTGTTTTCACTGCTACCGGGACACACCCACTGCTCTTTACTTCTTCCTCTAATTTAATTTTCTTAGTTGGTGATGCTCTTAGGGCAGTGTCACATTGTCATTTTGGTACAAATGAAGAAAAAAATCCACTGCAGGTTTACGGTGGCGCCAGTTCTCATTGGGCACTGCAGTTGTTTGGCACTGCAAATGTCTTTTTTTAAGTCATTTTAGATGAATATTGCAATTTAAAATGTCCAAATTATAACATAATGACCCTAGTTTATAGATTCTAACTATACGTCTTCTTTTTTTTTTTGCATATGCCAGGTTAGACTGGTTTCACTAAAGCATTACCATTCATTTTATACTTTTTTTTTTTTTGTTGAAGTTTATAATTTGAATTCCTGGTTAGACATGGGCAGCAGATACGTTGGGATAATTCCATAGCTGTTACTTTGCCGTCTTTGTGCCTAAATTGGCTCTGCATTTTGGATGGACTTTTCCGTTGTTGATGACATAGGTAGAGGGATTCTGTTTTACAACTCGGCCTACTTGCTGTGTGTTGTGTATTCTTCTTCTCAACTTTTTGAACAGAGATATTAACCATAGGGATTCTAGGATGTTGTCTTCAGCTCAGTTTAAACTGGAGATTCTTGTGTTCATGTTTACCTGAGGGGAGCGGCTGAGGCCGCAGTGGGGCAGAGCATGGGGCAGGACGTGGGGCAGAACGTGGGGCAGACTGTGGGGTAGAGCGTGTGGGACAGTGGGGCAGTTGACGAGGACCAGTTTGCTGAAGTTGAATTTGTAGGTGAAGCGTTTGCCTTTGGTTTTGTGCAGAATGCGCTTGTTGTAGTAATATCTGCGGGGACAAGAATCAGAGACAGTTTAAGGCCAGCATTAGAGAATAAGCAAAAAATACATCAACAGAACATTGTGAGACGATGTAAAAGAGCATTTGCTCTGAGAGCGGTGCTTGGCCCGATGTGAACAGTCTCACTCTGGGCCGCAGTAAATGTCCGGTCCAAGAGTGCTTGAAACAGGAGGTCTCTGAGCGGCTCCACTCGCACTCTGGAGCAGGGCCAGTGCAGTGTGTGAACACGGCTGACCTTGGGCTGACCTCCGCAGTCTGCTGTGACAGTAAAAGAGCTTGAAATTGGGCAAAAAAGTACTTGAATCACTTCTGTGAATGGGCCCTGCAGAGCTGCTGTTTGACACATATGTCTGACAAGGCAATTTGGATCAATTTAATATCAGTGACAGTCTCCCCCTGCCTCTGTCTCCACAGGTGAGCCTGGGTCTGTCTGCGCAGGTGAGCCTGTGTGTGTCTGCACAGGTGAGCATGGGTCTGTTTTCTCTGTTGTTGCCAGCGTGCAAACTCCTCACTGTATATTTAGCCACAGGTGAAAGAAAAAACACCACATACAGGGGAAGTGAGTGAGTGTGTGTGTATACAGGGGACGTGTGTGTGTGTGTGTATATTCACGGGGCTCTGTCGCTTAAAGATCGTTAAGATCGTTGTCATAGAAATAAGTTCTTTGATCAGCTGATGGACTCTCACGTGGCTCATGTGTTTGGGGTGAATGTTACGCGGTGTATGTGAACAAGACTGACCCAAAAGTAAAGTAAACAGAACTAAATCTAGAGCCACTGGGGGCGCTCCACAGAGCCACTAACGTGTGAAAAGTGTGAAACAATATAAGAAACAAGACTTGTGTGATTACTACTGCTTTGTTTTGTCTTCTGTTTTATATTCTGGGACTTTTATAAATTAGGAAAACAAGGAGGATGATTCTAGCAGACCGCATGACATGTCAGATCTGTGGAAAGGAGAGGTAATCCCACTCAAAGAGAGAATGCCCTTTTTTTCCAAGTTATTTGTAGAAAAATAAATAGTATGAATTTAATAAATCAAGATAGATCACTCTAATGTCGTACTGTGGAACATCCCTGGCAACACAATAGCAATATAACAGAAGAATCTAAATAAAGTCTACCATTACCACTATGATACTACTACTACTGCTGCTCCTGGTAGTGGTACTGCTGTTACTACTACTACTACTTGTACTACTGTTCCTACTCCTACTACTACTACTACTACTATTACTGCTACTATTACTACTGCTACTGGTACCTGAGCGCTCGGCTGAGTTTGTCGTAGTTCATGTGAGGTTTGCCCTTCCTCTCTCCCCACAGCTGAGCCAATCGCTCGGGGTCTCGGATCACAAACTCTCCCCATTGGTCGCTCCAGCCGATAGCCCCGCCCTCACCCCCGCCCCCAAAAGCTCGAGCAGGAAGTGCCAGAGCTGCACCTGCCGCGAGCCGGGAGACCACCAGGGTTTTGTACGCCCAGTCTGGAAACAAGACGCCTGCAAGAGAGAGGAGGGAGAGAGGGAGGGGGAGGAATAGAGGGGGAGGAGCAGGAGGGAGGGAGAGAATGAGGGGGGAGGGAGAAGGGGGGGGAGAGAGAGAGCAGAGGGAGAGTGAAGGAAGAGAGGAGAGAAGGGAGGAGGAAGAAGGGGGAAAGAAAGTGCAAGCGAGAGGAGGGAGAGAGGGAGGGGGGGAAGGAAGAGAGGGGGAGAGAAGGAGGGAGAGAGAGAGAGAGAGAGAGAGAGGAGAGGAGCGAAGGGGAGGGGGAAGAAGAGGGAGAAAGAGTGCAAAAGAGAGAGGAGGGAGAGAGGGAGGAGGTGAGGGAGAGAGGAGGGAGAGAAAGAGGGGTTAGAGAGAGAGAGTGAGGGAAGAGAGGAGGGAAGGGAGGGGGAAGAAGAGGGAGAGAGTGCAAAGAAGAGAGAGAGGGGGGGAGAGAAGGAGGGGGAGGGAGAAAGAGAGGAGAAGAGGAGCAAGAGAGATGAGAAGGAGGAAGAGAGCAGAGAGGGAGAAAGAGGGAGGAGATAGAGAAGAGAGTGGTTGGAGGGGAAGAGTGTCAAAAGGAGGGAGAGAGGAGAGGGTGAGCGAGCAAGAGGGAAGAGGAGGGAGTGGTAAGAGAGTAAGTAAGGGAGAGGGGGGAGAGGTAGAAGGGGAAGGAGAGGGAGACAAGAAGAAGAAGGAGGAGGTATGATAGGAGAGGTTGAGGAAGTGTTAGGACGTTTCAAAATGTTTTGGAGCTTTAAAAAATGTTATACACAAGTTTGAATAATTATACAAGTGAAATCAGATTTGTCTTCTGCATTTGACCCATCTTTCAGTGTCTCTGGGTTAAACCTGCCTGCAGTGGTGGGACCCACCTCCAGATCTTAAGCTAGTGTTGGCGAGGATATCTTAGCTGGAGGATCTGGCATATTGTGCATGTTTTGGACAGATGAGGGAAACAGACACAGGGAGAACATGCAAACTCCACATTGAAAGGCCCGAGAATCAAACATGGAATCTTTCTGCTGTGAGCCAAGATGGCACATTGATTGGCCACCCTCCTCACATCAGGAATCTCTCACTAAAGCTAATGTTGTCAAATTTACAAGACATCTCTGGAACGCTGCATTCTCTGTTGAAATTCTCCCTTCCCCTCTTTCTTTCTCTCCTCTTTTCCTCTGCTGTCGCTGTGCTCATTTCCACCTCTCCATGATCTGTGTGTGCTTCAGATTACATAACTCCTCAGGTTTAATAAACACACTCACAAATATGAACGCGGAGAGGAGCTGGTGTGATAATAATAATAATAATACGTCTAGTTCAGGGTCACTTGTGTGAAAATTCTCATATTGTTTTCTGACTGGGTTTATTTTGGGAGACTCATTGTAGTCTGGCATCTGGGCTCCCGCTGTGTTTGAGTGATGCTGTTTGCAGAATCGCCATTTATCATGCACTGAATAAACTCTATGGGGAAAATGCTACTTAAGTTTAGGAATTTTGTTCAAATATTTGTGCAGGTCCTGTGTTACACAAACGTGACTCTTCTGAGTGTTAAACCATGTTATAATTCTGTTACCACAAAAACATAGCTGGAGTTGTGTTTTGTTTTATTCACACACATTCACATCTGTCTACATTTCCAAAGCTCAAAATGTTCTGTTCCACCTTGCATTGTCATGCAGTGGTAGTTTTTATGTCTTTTACATTTGGTTTCAGGCGAGATTCCAGAGCTGAAATGATCCAAATGATTCTAGTGAAGATGTATTACGTTTAAAAATATTGCATTGTCTATGCAGCGCTTTCCCAAACGCTCAAAGTCACTTTACAATTTGGTGCAGTCTTCATTACCTGCAGACTCGGTGGTGGTGAGATGCTATTGGGGTAGACTGACTGAAACAAGGCTGCCAATCTGCACCACTGGCCCTCCCGACCATCACCAACACTCACACACATCACATTCATACCAGGCAGTGTGAGTGAAGTGTCTTCCCAAAGGACACACCAACAGTTTTTGCCACTGACGCCTCCCTGTGGCCCCTGGTATTCCCAGTGATCTTCCAAGTACTAACCAGGACTGCTTAGCTTCTGAGATCTGATTAGATCAGGTTTTGACACAGTGGAGCACTTCCTGCATTACCTCATGACACAAGGTATAACTGTGTTTTCAGTTTGAGAGAAGAACTCAGCCTAAATATGCAGGTTTGTGTGTTAAACATGTGTGAACGAAACAAAACACAACTCCAGGTCTGTTTGTGATGAGGAAACAACATTAGAACAGAGATCAGAGAACAGCGTAATATGGGCCTTTTAAAGGTGCACCTTCTGGTGGGTTATCCCCCTACCACTTGTCTCACGGAGATTTATTATATTGCGTGTATTGTCTTTATGCTCCAGAATACATTGACAAACATGCATTGTTCCTTTAGGAGGGTCGTCTCGTCACAGATCTGACCTGTAACTTGGCCTGGTGCTTGTCTCAGTGGCAAAAGATAAGTTTAAAGCCATACCATAGGCTGTATATATAAAATGCCCACGGCTAACATGCTAGCCTCTGTGCTTCTGGCTCCACTGACTCTGGCTCCAATTCACTTTACACTGAAAAACTCTGTAACTTCTGCTGTCAGGCTCACCATTTTGGTCCTAAAATGTTTGTATTAACCCGCTCTACATGAGTCCGTAACTTAAGATGTGAACATTAATAACAGACAATTCAGGAGCCTTATTTCCCCGAGGACGCTCTCGCTAGCGTTAGCAACAGGTTTGATTGATAGCGTTGCTAAGTCCCTGCTAAACCAGCGGTGTGGGAGGAAAGGATTAGCTCTTGGTTTGCTATGATACTCGCGGTCAAAATTCCAAATATGGAACCGAACTGACTGGAGCTGAACACTATGGATCACACTCACTTCTGTATATGAGCCATACTGTGGAACATTCCACGCAAAGCTATAACATCCCTATGATAATAAGACTATTATCCTCAGAAGCCCAATCAAAGTACAAGTGAAATATTTCTCTATGGCAACTTATATGCACTAATGAAGCTCAGCAGCTCTTTGAAGGCATTGTCCCTATCTTGCAATAAAACAGTGCCTACACCTGCCTCATGCACAGATAAATCTTCTCCACTCAAGATTTGTGAGAGGTCTATGAATTAGAATAATCACTAACCAGACTCATTCAGTGGTTAGATATTAATCCAATAGGGTATTTATTTTGTGTTTTCCTTTAAAAACAGTATCTGGATCAAACACACACATCACTGATTCAAACTGGTGAACAGGACTCACCTCGGCTCCAAAAACGGTGACGGTAAGTGTCCTATAGGGGGCGCACAGCCACACTGCATCTAAGACACAAACACGGAAGTGACTGGAGTAAGTTTTATACATCAAAAACGGCATTTACCCTGAGGTGAACATATAAGGACATATTAAGGATACAGAAAAAGAAGCAAATATGAATAATCAATTAATTAATTAAAATAAAAACATAAACCACTGTGCTGTTTTAAGGGCAGAAATTGTTTAGTGGATCACCCAAATATTTAGAGATAAAAATATGTTAAACTGGTATTTAGTCTTCTGCTTAGTATTAGTAGTTTTACTCTGTCAAACTTCATTCTTGTTGCCTCTCCACAGATCAGACATGTAATTTGCCTGATCCTTTATGCTTTATAGATACATTTAAAGCCATAAAGTTAAAAAAAAAAAAAAAAAAAAGGGCAGAAATGGTCAAGTCAAAGTAATCTCTGCAATAAAGATGAATAAAATCCAAATTAGTGAAAGTGTTTTTACCTTGTCAGGGAGCAGACAGGAGCAGACAGGAGCAGACAGGAGCACTTTCAGATGAATGATGTGATTGTCTTCGTAGGTTTGAGGTGAAGTGGACACATCCCGCTGCCTCCTCGTTTTACCCCCTCCTTCTCTCACCCAGGACCCCCTCTCCCCCCCCTGACTCCGCCCCTCTCCTCTGTCCCGTCAGGTCGCCGCGGTCACTGCCCTGTCATCAACTTTCGAGGATTTAGACACAGGAGAAGCTTCCACAGATGTAACGATGAAGAACACACCAGGCCCAGAGTGCACCAGGGAGGGCATCTGATGTAAAACCTTTGCCAAATCAATGTTTAAATATACGCAGTTTGGACTATTTATGTCAGGGCTTTTTATTACCAAATATTTTCAATGCATAATACACTTTTTTTGTTGTTTTTTTCTTTCTCTCCAATCTCCCCTCTCTCTCTTTCACTCCATACTTCATCTCTCTCTTTCACCCTGTGTTCTTTATGTCTCACCCGTTCCTTTTGTCTCCTCTCTTCTTTCCCTCTCTCCTGTCCTCATTTACCTCTCCTCTCCATCTCTTTCCGTCTACTTTCTCTTACCCTCTCTCATCTCTTTCTTTCCCACTTCTCTCTCCCTCTGCTGTCTCTCTCTTTTACCCTTATTTCCCTCCCCTGCTTCTCTTTTTCTTTCTTTCACACATTTCCACCTCATCTCCCTGTTGTCTTTTTGTCTGTCTCCCTCCTTCCTCTCCCCCTCCTCTATCTTCCTCTCTTCCCTTGCTCTCCTCTCTTCCTCTCTCTTTACTACTTCTATCTTCCCTTTCCCACTCCCCCTCCTCTATCTCCCCTCTCTTCCCTCTGTCACTTCCCCTCCTCTGTCCCTTCCTCTCACCCCTCTCTTCCTCTCTCCTCTTCTTTCTCTGCGCCCTCTCCCACTCCTACTCCTCTATCTTCTGTCTCTCTGCTCTCTCCCTCTCTCCTCTTCTTTATCTCCCTCTCTCCTTTCTCTCCTTTCTCCCACTCCCCCTCCTCTATCTCCCCTCTCTTTCCTCTGTCACTCCCCTCTTCTCTATTTTCCTTCTCCCTTTCTTTCTTCCTCTCTCCTCTTTTTCTCTGCCTCCTCCCTCTTCCACGACCCTCCTCTATCTTCCCTCTCTCCGCTCTCTCCTCTACTTTCCTCTCCCTCTCTCCTCTCTCTCTCTCTCTCCCACTCCACCTCCTCTGTCTTCTCTCTCTCTGTTCCCTCTCTCCTCTTCTTCTTCTCCCTCTCTCTTCTCTCTCTCCTTCCTCCCTCTCCCCCTCTCGCTCCCCCTCCTCTGTCTCTCCCCCTGTCCTTCCCTCTCCCGCCCTCTCCTCCTCCTCTTTCACGAGAGAGTGATAGCGGAGGCTTTTAATTCCGGTGTAAACATGAAGACAGTCAGACACACATGTATAATGCAGGAGGAGTCAGGTCACTGTGGTGTTTGACCCACAGGGGGCGCTGGACACATGAGCCCAATCAAAGAGCTTCACCACCAGCTGTTCAAGTGTTATTCAAAGGTGCAGTATAGAGCTTTTCCACTGGGCACTTATCTCCATAGCAATGCTACAGAAGATTTGTGGGGACTTCCGGTGTCATGGCGACAGCATAGACGGTCACACGCGGCCTCCCTCCTCAAATTTAATTCTAAATCTGATTCTATGACTGATTTAGAAAGATTAACAGTGCTAATTTGAAGGCTTATGTTTGCCCGTTCGACAAGGAAAAGAACGGCGACAATACGAGCTATGGCAACAGAGATAAACAAAGATCTTGGCTTGGAGAACACGGCCTTGGTTAATGTCATAGAGGAAACAATGGCAAAGTACTTTAAAGAGGCCGAAGTAAAGTCAGAAGCTCGGCACAAAAAGCTTGAGAAGCGCCTGGACAGTCTGAACGCCGTGCTCTCTCGCCACACTGAAGAAATTAACACTTTGCGTAAAGATGCAGCTACGTTGCAAGAAAGTGTGATCCGAGTGGAAAAAAGCAGTGGATGAAACGCGACATCCTGCTTCAGGCTCTCACTGCTAAAGTTACAGAAATGGAGGACAGAGCACGGAGGGACAACCTGCTGATACTCAACCTCAAGGAAGGGGTGGAAGGTACAAACACCTTGGCTTACCTGAGAGAGAACATCCCGAAGTGGTTCCCAGTATTTGCGCCAGACCCGCCGGAGCTTATGAGAGCGCACCGACTCGGCCAGCTCCGCTCCACTCCAGCGGGGAAGAGCTGCGACCGCGACCGCTGATCATCAACTGTCTACGTTTCACGGAGAGAGATGCTTTGCTCAAAGAGGCCCGCAGGAATACTCCAGAGGTCGCGGGGTTCACTTCTGAAGTTTGCAGCGGATTACAGCGAGCACACCTCCAAACGCCGGAGAGCGTGTTATAAAACGATGCACGAGGCTCGAGTCAAAGGATTTGATGCTTTCCTCCTCTACCCGGCCACTATTAAACTTCAGCGAGGGCACGACAGTCACCTTTTCACTGAGCCTGGAAAAGCTGATCAGTTCCTGGATTCTCTTGGCAAAGACTGACCTGGGGAAGGACTGAATGACCTGTACTGGACACGCGGCTGAAATGGTAAGAGACTTGAAGTGTCTGTATCAATCAGCCTAAACTATAAACTCAGACTCACACTGCAGGCTCTATCCTGGTTAACTTTTCTCTTAATCCATTATTATTAATTATAAGGACAAAATGACGTGAGGATTTGGACAGATGTAAAATGCAGAGGCAGTAGTAATTTTATGTTGAAATATGTTTAATTAGAAACTTCTGCTGCCTGTTTGGTTTGTTCCTCTGTTTTCTGTTTTTTTTTGTTTTTTTCCTTTTTTATGGGCAAGGTTGTAAATAAAGGGTTTATGTTTAAATCAGTATGCTATAATTACAAATGAGGGGGGGGGGGAGAGGGGACTAAGCTTGGCCTTTGACAGCTGGTACAACTATCTGGGTGGGCTTGATGGGGCATGGACATTATTTATATTATTTATTTTGGGCTGTTGGTCTGTATGTGTTTTGTTGTTTTCTTGTTTTTGTTTTTTTCTTTTTTTCTTTTTTTTTTTTTTTTTGGGGGGGGGGGGGGGGGGGGGGGGGGGGGGGTGTGTGTGTTTTTTTTTTCTTCGGTACAAAAGTCGCAGTACAAAATATTACACTTTAGATGAATAGAATTAATGTACTCTCCCTAAATGCTCGTGGCTTGAATTCCCCTCCAAAGCGTCAAAGCATTATAAATTTTTTACATAGGAAAAATATTCATTTTGCATTTATTCAAGAAACTCACTTTTTAGAAGCAGATGCACATAGATTCCAGAACAAATATTTCAATGTAGCAAATGCATCTTGCCACTAAAAAAAAAAACAGAGGTGTCCTTATTGCGATTAGAAAGAATTTATGTTATACTAATCTGGGTATGGGAGGCAGCAAGGATGGTCGCATTACGTGGTGCAAAATTCTGTACAATGGTCTGAAGATTGCTTTGGTGTGTGTTTATGCCCCAAATGTGTTCGATAAGCAATTTTATGACACCCTGCACTCCACCTTGCTTGATCTTCCTGACTACCAGCTCTTAATTGGAGGGGACTTCAATGCTGTGCTGCATCACGATATGGATAGATCGGGGCAGAAAGAGAGTAGTGATCAGAAAATGTCCTCACGTGAACTTCAAAATTTAGTAAAAGAATATGGTCTCTGTGATGTTTGGCGTCTCATGAACCCCCAGGCCAGTGAATTTTCCTTTTTTTCTGCACGCCACAAATCTTTTTCCAGAATAGATTACATACTTATTTCAAAACCTCTGTTCGAGACCATTTCCAGCACTGACATGATACCATGTGCTTTATCAGATCACAGGGCGGTAGCTTGCTCATTTATATTAAAATCCAGCCCATCAAGGGCTCCCAGATGGAGATTTAATACTTCCCTTTTATATAATGATAGTTATATGAAAACACTATCTGAGGAATTACATTTTTTTATTGAGTTAAACCAGAATTCTGTACATGACCCCAGAATACTCTGGGAAGCAGTTAAAGGGTGCATACGAAACACCACCATTAGCTTTTCTTCCCAATTAAATAGAGCAAATAAGCTTAAAATTGAGACCCTAGAAACAGAAATAGCAGCCATAGAAAAGAAAATGATCACTAAAGTGACATCTGAAGACATAGAAATTCGGCAAGATAAATCTGAACAATTAAATGAATTATTAAGACGGGAGGCTGAGTTTCAGATACAGCGTGTGCGGCAGAAACATTATTTAAACAGTGCCAGACCAAGCCGCCTTTTGGCTTATAAAATCCGTAATAATGAACAGCTGGCAAACATTTCTGCCATAGCCACTAGTGGAGGCACCATCACCTCAGACCCCGAAAAAATTAATAGCACATTTAAAGATTTCTACAGTAAATTATACACATCTGAAGTAACATACAATAAAAAAGCATGTAGTGAGCTCTTAAGCTCTCTTAATTTACCTAAATTGCCACCTGAATCTGCCAGTGCTTTAGAAATACCTATAAACTATGGAAGAATTAAGTAAAGCCATTCAATCCATGAATAAAGGTAAATCGCCAGGGATAGATGGAATGCCACCAGAGCTGTATGCTGCTTTTTGGCCTCAGCTCGGCCCGTTACTTCTAAACATGATCAACTATTCTATAATGAAAGGGTCTTTTAATGATAGCGCCAATGTGGCGATTATTTCTCTTTTACTCAAAAAGGGCAAGCCACCAACTGACTGCTCCTCCTACCGGCCACTCAGCCTTCTGAACACAGAGCTCAAAGCGCTTGCTAAAATTCTTGCTAACAGACTGGAACAACATATGACTCACTTAGTTCACTATGATCAAACAGGCTTCATTAAATCTAGACTAGCTTCTGACAACATCCGACGCCTGCTTCGTATCATAGACTCATCTTGTCAATCTGCAAATCAAAACGCTATCTTGTCATTGGACGCTGAGAAGGCGTTTGACCAGTTGGAATGGGGCTATCTGTGGGATGTGCTGCATTATATGGGATTTCCATCTGGTTTTATTAACATGATTAGAACCCTGTACGCCAATCCTACAGCACTTGTCCTAACGGGAAATGTGTGTTCACCCAGGTTTTCTGTGTCTCGCTCTTCGCGCCAGGGTTGCCCCCTATCCCCACTTTTGTTCTGCCTATCTTTGGAACCCATTGCACAACTAGTAAGGCAGTCGGAAAAAAATTGCACCTATTACAATATATGATACACCTCACCATATTTCACTGTATGCAGATGACATTTTAATCTATACCAGCAATCCATCGCAATCAATACCCTATCTTCTCAGCATATTTGAAATGTTTGGAAACATTTCGGGTTACAGGGTGAACTGGGCTAAATCTGCTTTGATGCCGCTGGGATCAACAATACTTAATGGTCCTCTCTATAATATACCAATTGTACCAAGTATAAAATATTTAGGAGTCCTTATTTATTCCACCCTTAATTCCATGATAGAAAATAACTACAAAAAAAATCTGCTATTTACCATAGATGGAGATCTTAAAAGGTGGGCTTCTCCTCCCAATGTCATTTCAGGCTCGCTTGTCTATAATTAAAATGAATCTATTGCCCCGTGTAAATTTCATAAGCTCTATGTTACCATTAGCCCACCAAAAGATTTCTTTAAGAAACTACATTCACTTATAAGCCTATTTCTCTGGAATAAAAAAAAGCCTAGGATCAGGGCTTCAACCCTGTACAGGCTAAAATCTTCTGGAGGGGATGGGCCTTCCTAACTTCGAATGGTACTCATGGTGCTTTGCGTTAAGATCACTTAATGCATGGAGTAAATCTGGGAAATCTGCAGCATGGGTACCAATTGAAGCGCACCTGGTCAAACCTCATACTATGTCCACCCTGTTACATGCTAAATTGCCATATAAAACCGTTTTAAAACACATTATGGACCCATTGTCACTCATCTTTTGGCTGTTTGGAACAAAGTCAACAGTTTACTGGGGAAAGATGCCCAATATTTCCTTCAGACACCAATCTTTCATAACCACTTACTTCTAATAGATAAGAAAACCCATTTCTTTTTTACCGTGGGAGCAAAAAGGGGTTCGCGATTTAGCCATATCATAGGTCAGAATGGACTCAGAGAGTTTCATGATCTACAAAAATGCTATAACTTACCAGGTACATCTTTTTTTTTTTTACTTACAGTTGCGCACAGCAATGCGTTCCCATGGTGTTCCTTGGGGTGCATGCTTTGAAAATCATCCCCTCCACACTATTCTGGCGAAAGCACAAAGCTCTGGCACAATTTCTCATCTCTATAAATTACTAATCAAGTGCTCAGAGAAAAATTTACCCATTGAGCAGCTATGGAAAAATGAACTGAGGGATCACTCAGAGTGGGATTGGAACCAGATCTGGTCGAACATCTCCCTCTCATCGAGGAATCCAAATCACCAAATGATTCATTATAAAATAATTCACCGAGCCTATTTATACCCTAGAAGATTACACCAAATGAAAATAAAAGACACCCTCACTGTGATTTCTGCTCTGATAAAACGATTGGTACATTTCTTCATATGGTCTGGGAGTGCCCGGAAGTGACACAATTCTGGGAAAATGTTTTAAAGACACTTTCTAAAATAATAAGTGGTAACCATCCCCTGCACTCAGAGGTTTATTTTGTTAAATGATATTTCTAAACTCAAATTGACAATTAATGACCGACGTGCATTACTAGCAGGCCTCACAGCTGCAAAAAAAAATTGTAATATGCCGTTGGAAGTCACCCCCAACCTCTGACTGTAAAAGGATGGCTTCTGTCCTATCGAGAAATAATTCAGCTGGAGCTTTCTGCTGCTCGAATGCACGGAGCAAAAGCCAAAAATATTTCTTGCTGGTGCAACTTACTAGCAAAAATCGAAATCTGATTATATCACGCTCTGTCTTTGTTTCTTGGTTTTTTATTTTATTTAAATTTGTATTTTATTTATTTATTATTATTATTATTTTTTTTTTTTTTTGGTGGGGGGGGGTTGCACTATGTGGATGCTTGTGTTAAACTGTTTATTTATGAAAGATACACAATTTGTGTATGCTCCTCTCTATATTTAGTACATAATTAATATGTATAATGCAATTTCTGCTGATGTCTTTTGACGGAGGAAATTTGCTATTACTGTATGGAAGGAATCCAAACCTGGACGGGATTATTTTATTTTATTTATTTATTTATGATTTTACTTTTTACTTTTATTATTATTATTGTCATTATTATATTGTGTTATTTCTATATGTTTATTTTGTATTTATTCTGTTACTTTTATTGACTAATTCTTCTTTGTTTTTTTTTGTTTTTTTTGTTTGTTTATATGCCCATCGGGGTGGAGGGTGGGGGTTGGGGAAGTGAAAAAGGGGGAAAATGTAATCTGATTGTAAACTATACATTTGTCACTTCAGATTGATATTTGAATAAAAATTTGATCACAAAAAAAGCAATGCTACAGAATCTTCATGGGGACAAGCATGTGGCACCAGATTACAGGTTAGATCTGTGGAGAGGTGACCCCACTCCCCGTGAGAATGCATCTCCATGTGGACCACCCCACACCAGAAAAGTGACAGTGCAACCTGCTAAGTATTGATGGGCAACTTCTGGCTCCATCGGCTCCAATTCACTTTACATTATAAAACTGTGACCTGTCTTTGTAACTGCTGCAGTGAAACTTGTCGTTTTGGTCTAAAAATGTTCAAATTAACCTGTTGTACCAGATTTTGGGGTTTTTATTTCGAAATTATGTCCATAGCTCAAGATATGAACATTAATAGCAGATAAATCAGATGCCTTCTTTCCTCGAGGTCTCTCCCCCCGCTAGCGTTAGGGGGGTTGCTAATCAGCAAGGGGGCGTTATCTTCAACAGCCTTGGCCCTGATTGGCTCTTTGGTTGCTATGATACTCGTGGTTGAAATTCCATGCATGGAACTGGATCGGGTCTAAAATCACCGCAATAACTGCTGGACTGGATGAGCTTCACTGGAGTCGATGCTGTGGGTGACGTCACACTCCCTTAGTCCACTTCTTTATGCAGACTATGTGGCACAACTATAAATGTCGTATAGGTTGCACCAGTTTCATTCTCAAGTCAGATCTGTGGAGACGTGACCCCGCTCACAGGGAGAATGAATGTTGTACCAAGGTGTTTTTGAACAATAAAAACACCTGCAGTTAAATCAATGCAGATAAAACATTCCAGGCAAAGCAATTACATCTCCATGGAGACGAGCAGATGGCAGACTCTCCCTTAAAAAAGTTCCATATTGCCTTTAAAATGAACTCTCTGATTTGTGATGTGTGAGTTGTTGTTGTGCAGGGCTGAGGAGGACAGAGACAGAAGCGGGAGGAGGCTTGCACATCATTGCATCATCGCCGTGCACTAGTTTAAACCAGGCCCCATCAGAGATGGAGAGAGATGGAGAGAGATAGAGAGATGGAGAGATGGAGAGATGGAGAGATGGAGAGAGATGGAGAGAGAGAGAGATGGAGAGAGGTAGAGAGAGATGGAGAGTGATGGATAGATGAAGACCGATAGAGAGATGGAGAGAGATGGAGCGAGATGGAGAAATGTCGAGAGATAGAGATAGCTGGAGAGAAATAGAGGAATGGAGAGAGATGGAGAGAGATGGAGAGAGAGATGGAGAGAGGTAGAGAGAGATGGAGGGTGATAGATAGATGAAGAGAGATAGAGAGATGGAGAGAAGAAGAGTGATGGATAGATGAAGAGAGATAGAGAGCTGGAGAGAGAGGGAGAGTGATGGAGAGATGGAGAGAGATGGAGAGAGATGGAGCGAGCGAGGAGAAATGTAGAGAGATAGAGATAGAGGAATGGAGAGAGATGAGAGAGATGAGAGAGAGAGATGGGGGAGATGGGGAGATGGGGAGATGGACAGCAATAAGCGAGAGATGGAGAGAGAGATGTACAGAGATAGATGAGAGAGAGCTGTGTTTTCATGTAGGAGTGCTGTTGACCTCAGACGCTCAGGTTAAATATAAACTGTGAGATCATGTGGTCTGAGCTGAAGTGAGGACGTGGGAGCATCATTCCAAAGCAGATCTATACTTTCGTTAAAGTTGCATTATGTAACATTTCCGATGGGCGCTAGTCTCTATCTCCTGCAAAACTAAACTCATCAAAACTCCATGCACATACCAAATGGCCAAGTTACAGGTCAGATCTGTGGAGAGGCGACCCCGCTCACAGTGACAATGCATGTTTTTTCGTGGAGGTAGTGAGCAACTTCATTTTGTTGAGGGCCAGATTTTTTAGAGGAGCTTCCAGAAAAAAAAAAACATGAACAATTGGAACCAAATTATAGCAGACATATTCCAACAAAGGACACTTTTAAGTCTGTCCCAGTTTTTTTGTTTTTGTAGTGATATTTGAACAAGCAATATTTATGTAGAAGTGATGTGCTAAAGTTAAATTTCACTCCCAGACAGCACAGAACAAGCAGCGTTTTTTTGATTCTAAAATGGTTTCAAAGTAGATATTTACTGCGCTGTAATGCAAGAAAGAAGAAGATGAGAGAATGTACTTATCTCCATGGAAACAAGTAGGTCATGCCAGTGTAACGTGACAAACTAAAAGTAGTAAAGTACTGTGCTTATGTAAAGTAAAGATACCTAAAATCTGTTCTTAAGTAGATTTTACAGTGGATACTTTTTACTTTTACTTCACTACATTTGAGAGTATCTGTACTTTCTACTCCACTACATTTTTGAGCTAGACTGAAAAGTGAAAGTATTTTGAGTATTTATGATAGTCGGAAAAGGTTAAGGGTTTATTTTTAACACGTTCTAACCCAAAATTCAGCAAAAATCTTTATTAAAATCACTACATTTGAAGAATCAAAATCTCTGTGAAATACTTTTACTTTTTACTCTTTTAGTGAATTTTACTTGTGCACTTTTTGCTTCAATATCTGTACTTTTAAGTATCAAAACTGAGTACTTCTCTCACCACTGACTAATACCAACCAAGTGTTTGTTTTAGTATTGAAACATGAGTAACGTAAGACCGGGGATGCCGAACTGTGGAACATTCCCCAAGAAGAAATAACATTCTCACGAGACAGGCAGAAAAGTTCCGTAATCCATCTTTAAAGCCACACGGCGTAACATTTCCAGTGTGCTGTTGTAGTGAGAGGACATAAACGCAAACAGGACCCAGAGGTGCAGTGATGTGAGTGTGGGATAGTCTGAGCGGATGAGCTGATTAAAGGAAGAGCCACAGGAGGATTTGAACCGGACTAAAACCAGATTAGACCAGGGCTAAACAAACACTTCTTTTAGAGCGACTCAAATCCTGGTTTAAATCCTCGGACATGGACACTGATGAAGCGCTTTGGACGAGAGGGGAGCGACAAATGAGGCGGCGGGGACAGAGGGCTTTAGACAAAAGAAGAGGACAGTGTGATACTACACATAGGTGCTCCTGACCTGGGTCCTACAGGGAGAGACGGGTCCCCGGGTGCTGCGCTCTGCTCATTCACTTTGTTATCGCTATACACAAGTTTTTCTTCTGCATTTTCCCCATCCTTAAGCCTCTCTGGGTTAAACCTGTCAGGAGCAGTGAAATCTTCAGCTGGCAGGATTTGACCTATTGTGCATGAAGAACACGCAAACTGCACACAGACACAGGAAGAACATGCAAACCCCACACAGACACACGGAGAAGACACAAACTCCACACAGACACAGGAAGAACACTCAAACTCCACACAGACACAGTGAGGACACGCAAACTCTACACAGACACAGTGAGAACATGCAAACTCCACACAGACACAGTGAGAACACGCAAACTCTACACAGAAACAGGGAGAACATGCAAACTCCACATAGACAGAGTGAGGACACGCAAACTCTACACAGAAACAGGGAGAACATGCAAACTCCACACAGACACAGTGAGGACACACAAACTCTACACAGACAGAGTGAGAACACGCAAACTGCACACAGACACAGTGAGAACACGCAAACACCACACAGACACAGTGAGAACACGCAAATTGCACCCGGACACAGAGTGGGCTCCTCAAAGACACAGGAAAAACAACACAAAATCCACACAGACACGGGAAGAACACGCAAACTCCACCCAAACTAGAGAGAACATGCAAACTCCACACAGACACGGGGAGAACATGTAAACTCCACACAGACACAGGAAGAACATGCAAACTCCACAAAGACACAATGGACTCCACACAGACACAGGCTGGAATAGTGTTGCTGTGTCCTGGGGCAAGATATTCGATAAAACGGTACTGATACTTTGCAAACCCTCATTGGTTAAAGGGCCCATATTAGGCTATTCTCTATATAATGTTGTTTCCTCATCACAATCAGACCTGGAGTTGTGTTTTGTTTTATTCACACATGTTTGACACACAAACTCTGCATATTTAGTTCTTCTATTAAACTGAAGATGCCTTGTTCCACCTTGTGATGTCATGTGGTAATACACGAAGCACTCCATACACCTTCACTAGAATAATTTGGATCTGCTCTGGAATTGTCAGCCTCTACTGAACTAAAGCTAAAAGGAGCCATTAACTTGAAAACTACCACTTCATGACATCACAAGGTGGAACAGAGCATTTTGAACTTGCAGATGTAAATAGACTATTAATAAAGAATTACTCAAACATGTTACTCATGTGTGAATGAAACAAAACACAACTCCAGGTATATTTTTGATGAGGTAACAACATTATAACATGGCTTAAATCTCACTAGAGTCAGTTTTGTGTAATATAAGACCTTTAAAAGTTCAGTTAAAAACACGTCCCCGGTTTGAGAGGTGAACTCTGAAGGACGGTGACAGAAACAGGGTCGTGTTTTTGTGTGGCGTCGTGTGGCGCGGCTCAGGTCAAAAATCCTGTCTCTGTAAGAAGGATCAGCTCCAGTCTTTCACCCCTTGCGTCTGAGAGCGAGGGAACGTGCGGAGGAGAGAGGAGAGGGGAGGCGGACAGAAGGAGGAGGAAACGCATATAGAAAGAAGAGAGAGCCATACGGAGGAGGGGTCGTTATCTAAACCAGGACCAGCCAGTTCATAAAAGGTTTTTGTGGCAGGAGATTTAGTTAAAAAAAATTATGTTTTTTTCAGGTATTTAGTATTATAATATCACATTACACTTTATTTAAATAATGTCTAGTATTAAAACGGCTTATGCCTTAAAGGTCCTGTATTACACAAAATTATTACACAAAAAATTACACAAAATTTAAACCATATTATAATGCTGTTACCTCCTCAAAACATGCCTGGAGTTGTGTTTTGTTTCTTTCACACATGTTACCATTATTAGTCTGTCTGCATCTCCAAAGCTCAAAATGCTCTGTTCCACCTTGTGATGTCATGAAGTGGTAGTTTTCAAGTTAACAGCTCCTTTTACCTTTAGTTCAGTAGAGATCAGCAAATCCAGGTCTGAAATGATCCAAATGATTCTAGTGAAGGTGTATGGAGTTTAAAAACACAGTGGAGCACTTCCCGTATTACCACATGACATCACAAGGTGGAACAGAGTGTTTTCTATTTGAGAGAAGAACTAAAGAACGCAAGGAATGCAGGGTTTGTGTGTTAAACATGTGTGAATGAAATAAAAACACAACTCCAGGTCACACATGTTTAACACACAAACCCTGCATATTTAGGCTGAGTTCTTCTCTCCACCTTGTGATGTCATGTGGTAATACAGGAAGTGCCCCCAGTGTTTTAAAAACTCCATACACCTTCACTATAGTATGAATCTCTACTGAACTGAATATAAAAGAAGCTGTTTCACTTGAAAACTATCACTTCATGACATCACAAGGTGGAACAGAGCATTTTGAGCCTTGGTGACACGTTTTCCTCTGTCCTTGATCACAGCACACGCCCAGAAGGCTTATATTTCTATAGGAGGTGAACCTGACCCGGAGGAGAGGGGCTCGTCGGGTCTCACGCGTGCCCAGCTTCATGCACTTTTTGTGGGCTTTTAAGCTTCTGTCTGAGCCACAGAGATCCAGAGGGACATGTGGTTTTACTGAAAGCATTCTCACTCGCTCTAATGCCACTGAGCGCGACAAAGACATATCCACAAGAAACCAGAGAGGAGAGAGGGAGAGAGGGAGGGAGGGAGGGAGGGAGGGAGGGAGGGGAGGGAGGGAGGAGGAGAGAGGGGGAGAGGTACAGTGAGGAGAGGGAGGAAGGGAGAGAAGAGAGAGGGAGAGGGAAGAGAGGGAGAGGGAGGAAGGTGGAGAGGAGAGAGGGAGGGGAGAGGAGGGGAGAGGTACAGTGAGGAGAGAGAGGAAGGAAGGGGGAGAGAAGAGAGAGGGAGAGGGAAGAGAGGGAGAGAGGAGAGGGAGGAAGGTAGAGAGGAGAGAGGGAGGGAGAGGAGGGGAGAGGTACAGTGGGGAGAGAGAGGGAGGAAGGGAGGGAGAGGAAGGGAGAGGGACGGGAAGAGAGGGAGAGAGAGGAGAGGGAGGGAGAGAGAGAAGAGAGACGGAGAGGGAAGAGAGGGAGGGAGAGGGGAGAGAAAAGAGGGAGGAAGGGAGAGAAGAGAGAGAGGGAGAGCAAAGAGAGAGGGAGGGAGGAAGGTAGGGAGGAGAGGGAGGAGGGAGGGATGAAGGAGGGAGGAGGGGGGAGAGGTACAGTGAGGGAGAGGAGAGTGGAAAGGAGAGATTAGAGGAGGGAGAGGGAAGACAGGGAGAGAGGCGAGAGGGAGGGAGAGGAGGGGAGAGGTACAGTGGGGAGAGAGAGAGGGAGGAAGGGGGAGAGAAGAGAGAGGGAGAGAGCAAAGAGAGGGAGAGAGGGAGGGAGGAAGGAAGGTAGCGAGAGGGAGAGGGAGAGAGGGAGGGAGAGGTACAGTGAGGAGAGAGAGGGTGAAAGAGAGGAGAAGAGAGAGGGAGAGGGGGGAAAGGAGAGAGGGAGAGGAGAGGGAGGGAGAGAGAGAGGGAGGGAGAGGGAGAAGGGAGGGAGAGAGAGGAGGGAGGGAGGAAGGAGAGAAAGAGGAGAGGGAGGGAGGGGGGGGAGAGGGAGGGAAAGAGAGGGGAGAGAGGAGAGGAAGGGAGGGGGGAGGGAGAGAGGGGGAGAGGCAGAGAAGGACAGTGAGGGAGGAGAGAAGGGGGGGGGGGAGAGGAGGGAGAGGGGGGGGAGGGGAGGGAGGGGAGAGAGAGAGAGAGGAGGAGGGATAGAGAGAGAGAGGGAGGAGAGGAGAGGGAGGGGAGGGGGGAGAGAGGAGCAAAAGGGAGGGGGAGGGAGAGGAGGAGAGGGAAGGGAGGGGAGGGAGAAGGAGAGGAGGAGGGAGAGGAGAGAGGGGGGGAGTCGGGAGAGAAGAAGGAGAGCGGGGAGAGGAGGGAGAGGGGAGGGAGGGAGGAGGGAGAAGGGAGGAGAAGAGAGAGGGGGGAAGAGCGGGAGAAGGGAGAGAGAAGAGAGGGAGAGAGGAGGGGGAGAGGAGGGAGAGAAGAGAGAGAGGGGAAGGAGGGAGGGAGGGAGGGAGGGGGGGAAGGGAAGAAGGGGGAGAGGGAGAGGGGATGGGGAGGAGAGAGGGGGGGGGAGGGAGAGGGAGAAGAGGAGAGGGAGGGAGAGGGGGGGGGGACCGATACAGGGGGGAGGGGGAAGGAAAGAGGTAGGAGAGAGGGGAGAGGGGAGGGGGGAGAGGGAGAGGAGAAGAGAGAGAGAGGAGGGAAGGGGAGGGAGGAGAGGAGGAAAGGGAAAGAAGAAGGGGGAAGGGAGAGGGGGGGAGAGAGGGAGGAGGGGAGGGAGAGAGGAGAGGGGAAGGGGAGGGGGGAGGGGGAGGAGGGGAGGGGGAAGGGGAGAGGGGAGAGGAGGATAGAGGGAGGGAGGGGGGAGAAAGGGAAGGGGGGGGGAAGGGGGAGAGAAGGGGGAAGGGAAAGACTGGAGGAAGAGAAGGGGGAGAGGGGGGGGGAGAGGGAAGGAGAGGAGGGAAGGGGGGAGAGGGGGAGGGGGGGGGAAGAGGAGGGAGAGGAGGAGAGAGGGGGAGGGACAAGGGGGGAGGGGGAAGGAGGAGGAGAGGGATGGAGGGGGGGGAGAGAGGGAGAGAGGGGGGGGGGGGGGGAGGGGAGGAGGAGAGGAGAGGAAAAAGAGGGGGAGGAGGGGGAGGGAGGGGGGAGGGAGAGGGAGAGGGAGGGGAGAGAAGGGAGAGAAGGGGGAGAGGAGAAGGGAGAAGAGGGAGCAGAAGGAGGGAGGGGAGAGGGAGGGAGAGAAGAGGAGGGAGAGGGGGGGAAGGGAGAGAGGGAGGGGAAGAGGGGAGGGGGAGAGGGGAGGGGGGAGAGGGAAGAGAGAGGAGGGGGGGAGGAGGGGAGTAGGGAGGGGGGGGAGGGGGGAGGGGAGAGGGAGGGGGAGGGGAAGGAGAGAGGAGAGAGGAGGGAAGGGGGAGAGGGGGGGAGAGGGGGGGGGAGGAGGAGAGGAGGGGAAGAGAGAGGAAGGGGTGAGGGGAGGGAGTACAAGAGAAGAGGAGGAGGGAGAGAATGAGAGGGGGAGAGAGGATGCTTAAGAGGAGAGAGGGAGGGAGAGAGGAGGGAAAGAGAAAAGAGGGAGTGAGACAGGAGCAGGAGAGGAGGATAGGGAGGAGAGGGAGGAAAGAGATACAGAGAGGGAGAAAGGAAGAAGGAGAGCGGGAGGGAAGAAATGAGGAGAGGGGGATACAGGGGAGAGAGATACAGAGAGGAAAGAAAGAGGAGAGAAAAGGGAGTGAAGGGAGGGAAGGAGGTGGAGAGAGAGAGGGAAAAGAGGAGAGAGAGGGGAGGGAGGAGCGAGAGAGATACAGAGGAGAGAGGGAGGGGAAGGAGATGTGGGAGAGATACTGGGGGAAAAGAAGTGAGAGGAAGAGAGCTATATGGGGGTGATGAAAGAGAGAGGACATACAGTGGGAGGGAGGAGAAAAGGGGAGTGCGAGCGAGAGGAGATATAGATAAAGATAGAGGACAGGAAAAGAGAAAAAAAGGGGGGGAGAGCAGCATTCTAAAGCTATTCAGGAAAGGTTCATTTGTGTCCTGTGAATGGGACTTTTTTAGTATCGATACCTGCTCAGATGAGTATCTAGTTTTGATACTAGTTTTAGTATTCATTAGTGTCCAGTTTTTGATACTTTTGACAAAGCTAGTCGCCACAGTTGGCCTGGGGCAGACCTACGAAAGCAAGGCGGCCAATCTGCCCCATCGGCCCCTGCCACTGCCACCGACACTCACACATTTGTACTGCAGCACTGTGGGTGACGTGTCTTGCCTAACGACACAATAACAGCTTACATTAGTGCCGCTGCTGCCCCCCTGTGGTGTCTCGTGTTCAGAGCGGTCTCCCATCCGAGTCCTAACCCGGCCCGACCCTGCTTAGCTCCAGAGACCAAACAAACGCGGGTATGGAGTTGCATATACCAGATACAATAAAATGACTTTTCAAAACATAAAAAAGTGGCTTAATTTGAAAGTATGCCACAGCTGCTCATTTGGAGAGCGGCTGGCAGTGGCAGAGTAATTGTATGTGTCCGTACTCGTACCTGCTAGAGCCGCCAAAACAGTGTGTCAAGGAAGTTTTAATGAAGCAAAAATCACTGTACTTTTAATCAGACTGTTTGAATGTTGTTCAGGACAGGTCCATTAGACGACACCTCACAAACTAGTGTAACAACACGAGAGAAATACGACAGCACTATTTAAAGCAAAAATCCTTGTATGCAATTGGGGTCTGTTTGTCTCCTTCTCTCAGTGCGGAGGTTGTGGGGTTAGACTCCTGATCTCTCTGTTTATGAAGTGTGCATGTCCTTGGCCAAAGGAACCAAAGGAACCAAAGGAGCCCAAAGGAGCCAAAGGAGGAGCCATGTGGGACAGCCGGTGCGTCCAGAGCCTGGTCAGGTCTGGTTGGACATGGTAAATGCGTTTGCTCATATCATTGTTGTGGTTTATACTGTTGGTGTGGATTCATCTGAGCCGGGTTCTTTCTGCTGCAGAAGGCCTCTGCTGTCAGATTCTGCTCTCATTTGTCCCTCAGTGATATTCGATTTTAGATTTAGTGTTAGATTTGTACTTGCTGTTGTTTATAGTCGCTTATTTATAACGGTGAACTAGTTGTGCAATAGAGGCTTAGAGCAATGTGGGGAGTCTGTTTCAGGGTTGGTGCAGTGTGGGGGAGTCTGTTTCAGGGTTGGTGCAGTGCGGGGGAGTCTGTTTCAGGGTTGGTGCAGTGCGGGGGAGTCTGTTTCAGGGTTGGTGCAGTGGGGGAGTCTGTTTCAGGGTTGGTGCAGTGCGGGGGCCTGTTTCAGGGTTGGTGCAGTGCGGGGGGTCTGTTTCAGGGTTGGTGTAGTGCGGGGGAGTCTGTTTCAGGGTTGGTGCAGTGCGGGGGAGTCTGTTTCAGGGTTGGTGCAGTGCGGGGGAGTCTGTTTCAGGGTTGGTGCAGTGCGGGGGAGCCTGTTTTCAGGGGTTGGTGCAGTGCGGGGGGAGTCTGTTTCAGGGTTGGTGCAGTGGGGGGGAGCCTGGTTCAGGGTTGGTGCTATGCGGGAGTCTGTTTCAGGGTTGGTGCAGTGCGGGAGTCTGTTTCAGGGTTGGTGCAGTGCGGGGGAGTCTGTTTCAGGGTTGGTGCAGTGCGGGGGAGTCTGTTTCAGGGTTGTTGCAGTGGGGGGAGTCTGTTTCAGGGTTGGTGCAGTGGGGGGGAGCCTGTTTCAGGGTTGGTGCAGTGGGGGAGCCTGTTTCAGGGTTGGTGCAGTGTGGGGGAGTCTGGTTCAGGGTTGGTGCTATGCGGGGGGAGCCTGTTTCAGGGTTGGTGCAGTGCGGGGGAGTCTGTTTCAGGGTTAGTGCAGTGCGGGGGAGCCTGTTTCAGGGTTGGTGCAGTGCGGGGGAGTCTGTTTCAGGGTTGGTGCAGTGCGGGAAAGTCTGTTTCAGGGTTGGTGCAGTGCGGGGGAGTCTGTTTCAGGGTTGGTGCAGTAGGGGGGAGTCTGTTTCAGGGTTGGTGCACTGCGGGGGAGCCTGTTTCAGGGTTAGTGCAGTGCGGGGAGCCTGTTTCAGGGTTGGTGCAGTGCGGGGGGAGTCTGTTTCAGGGTTGGTGCAGTGCGGGGGAGCCTGTTTCAGGGTTGGTGCAGTGCGGGGGGGGTCTGTGTTCAGGGTTGGTGCAGTGTGCGGGGGTCTGTTTCAGGGTTGGTGCAGTGCGGGGGGTCTCTGTTTCAGGGTTGGTGCAGTGCGGGGGAGTCTGTTTCAGGGTTGGTGCAGTGCGGGGGAGCCTGTTTCAGGGTTGGTGCACTGCGGGGGAGCCTGATTCAGGGTTAGCACAAAACACTTTAGACTCTGTAGGCTCCTGGCACAGTGCACTTTAAACATCTAAAACTCAACACACTTTAGTCCACTTACACTTGAGCACTTTATTCATTAAAGACCAACTCCAGCACTTTAAAGGGCATTTTCCACAGCGCTGGCTCTCTGGTCCACTGAAACATAGGGTTGAGCTTGTTTTGGTTTGATTAAGGTTTGATTTTGTTGATTTACTTAAGCAAGATTCAGCTAAATTCTACATTTCAGTACCAAATTGTTCTGTTGGGCATTGACTTGATCTTTGTGCAGCCAGCCCAAGTAAACTAACAGAAACAAAAAAAGGCTTTTAAGATGATTGTTAAATAAACTTTGTACTTTAGCACTATATGCTGCCTTTGTCCCTTGTTTTGCCAGACTTGCCTGTTATTACATTAAGAGACCTTAACCTCCCCTGGGTTATATGAATAAAAACAAACACGTTTGTTCTTGATCGTATCTTTATTTCAGTGTAAACAAACTCTCAGAGGAGCTTCAGCCAGGATCGACATCGGATTCAAACATGATTCAATAATTTTACATTAAAATAATGATTTTCACACTCAACAACTGCCTCTCAAGACAAACCCTTTCACTGTTGTTTACTGGAGAATTACCTGATGTATACTTTGGCAATTTTTTGTTCAATTTTGAAATATTGAGCTGTAAATTTGGGTTTTAGATGAAAATTGATAACTATCAAATTACAGCAAAACAATTTTCCAAAACCAAAATTTAAAGGGCTTGTACCTGCTCATTTTCCATGTACTTGAACAAAATGCATCCTGCGCCACTACAGATATATGCTATAAGCAGCTCTTGAGGTAAAAAAAAAAAAAGTCTGCTGTGTGCTGTCTGCATCCAATTACAAAACATTTTATTGTCCAGTTCTAGATGCACAAGGTAAGTGAGGAATAACTTTGGACCACTGCAAACCTTTTGAAATGAACAGTTCTGTTTGTCACGTTTTAAATCAGGTACAGCGCCTTTAATGCACACAACTTCAGTCATTTTTGTCACTAAGTGTTACTGGAAAGTCTTTCTTGAGCATGTATAGATTTACATATTATTTTGGGGTTGGTAGTTTGAGTGCTGCTCTGGCCCAGTTTATACTTTTTATGCGTCTTTGAGCAAGACACAGCTACCAATTGCATCCCATTAAAATGCAAAAATACATTTACTTCCTATGTAAATATGCCTAAAGTATGTTTTTGTAACTAGTATTAGATTCCACCCATCTCATAGAAAGAGCAATGATACTTCAAGTCCTCTTAAAAAGTACCAAAATAAAACTTCAAATTTACTCATCTCCTTCTCCTTGGGCGTCTCTAAAAATAAACCAAAAACCTTGAACCCAGGGTGAGCAAATTTACTTTTTCTGTAATTTTGATATTTTAGAATTTACTTCGAAATGATGCAAAAATGACTAAATATGAATGTCCTTGGGCGAGTGAGGAGCTGGTTTTGAGAAGCAGTTTGTTTCGGTGCAACAAAAATAATAAAATAGGTCCATTTGAAAACCCAGTCCTTTCAGCCCAAATGTTCATTCTCGCTGCGGTTGTACAATGTCGTCAGGTCCAAAGACACTGCAGAAAAATCAATATTCTCATCATCTAAACTAACTTGAATTCACAATATGAATCTTATTTGACCAGTTAAAGCTGCACCGTGGAACTTTTCTGAAGAAGGGTTCAACAGTTGCTTGCCTCCATGGAGATCACTGGTTATTGCTTCGGCTGTAATATTCCCTAGCATGGCATTATAACAATCTCATACATGTTTTTAAATTTGTTCAGTTACAAAAACATGTATTCTGACTGGGTGATGTCGCCTCTCCACAGATCGGACCAGTAACTTGGCCAGGTCGTGCCAAGTTTAAAGCCACAGTGTGAAATATTCCAGGCAAAGCACTGTATTGTTTCCACTGAGACAAGAGAAGTTACACATTATAGGTGTCGCTTGCTTGTTTCCATGGAGATAGAGAATTTTTTATACCACACTGAGGGCCATTCCAGGCGACGCAATAACATCTCTATGGAGACAAGCAGAAAAGTCACACAGTGAAGCTTTAATATTGTAAATTCCAGAGATTTGAAGTCTTTGCAGTGTTGCTGAATGTAGTGTGGGGTTGTTCCAGGTTAGTATTTGATCATTCACGAGTAACAAAGACACTAAAGCAGCCAAAATAAAACTTTTACATCAGTGCAACAAAAATAAAGTCATTCAAATATTTACAGGCAAATCGACAGAACAAACACATTGGGTCAGATAAACAAGTCCAATATGGAGGAATGAAAAGGTAACGGCATCGTTGTGTCACTGCTCTGGTCTGCTTCTATAAACTGGGACTTTAAAGCTGCACTACGGAGCTCTTCTGGTGGATGGTCTACATCTGCTTTCTCCCAGTTAGTCTCTGAAAGTGCGAAGACTATTGTTCCTGGGGTCCACCTGCTTGTCGCCATGGAGATGTTATTGCTTTACCTGGAATGTCCCACAGTATTGACCCGATTCAGCCCCGCCCACTTTTGCCTCTAAAACAGCACCCTCTTCGATAGGGACACGGATGCACAGTAACGATGTGACGTTCAAGAATGAGTCGGATCTTTTGAACGGTTCCTTCGTGTTCATTTTTTTAAACTAACCAAATCTTTTTTCTTCTTAATTTGTATGCATTTTTATACTGATTAAGGCTGAACCGATACAAGAAAAGAGCACAGAAGCGGAGCAGGCGACAAGAGTGAGAGCAAAAAAAACGTATCTGGCATCATAATAATACGCTTTTTAAATGATTATTATTGTTTGATTTAGATAATGTGCATAATTCCAACGGGTAAACACCCACTCTCAGTTTGAACCATTTTAAACACATCTGAACCTTGGTCGTTTCTCTCTGTGATTAGTTTGTAGATAAAATAAGTTCTCACATTATTCTGTCATTTAAATAAATCTAAAAAGAGCCAGACCTTTGAACGACTCTTTGAAATAAGCAGACTGAAAAGATTCGGATCCCGTAAAAGAGCCGAAAGTGCCATCACTAACAGGCCAGCCATGTATCAGCCTCTGCCAGAGAATGTCAGCGCACACTCCTACAAGTTTTACCTTTTACTGTTTGATTAAGGCAATTCCTCTCTGAACCCATTATAGATAAGTTTAATGCCGTACTGTGGGACATTCCAGGCGGAGCAATAGCATCTCCATGGACACAAGACGGTAAAAAAGTTATAGTGCACCATTAACAGTCTACATAAAGTATATATTCCATTACAGATAGACCAGTTTAATGCCATATTGTGAGACATTCCAGGTGAGGCAACAGCATCTCCACAGAGACAAAAAAGGTAGAAAAGTTACATAGTGCACCATTAACCTTCTACATGAAATAAGTAACCCATTATAGATACGCAAGCTTAATGCCATACAGTGGGACATTCCAGGCAAAGCAATAGTATTTCCATGGAGACAAGCAGGTAGAAAGGTTACATAGTGCACCATTAACCTTCTACATAAATTATGTATTCTATTACAGATAGAACAGTTTAATGTCGTATTGTGGGACATTCCAGGCCAAGCAACAATATCTCCATGGAGACAAGCAGGTAGAAAAGTTACATAGTGCACTGTTAACCTTCTACTTAACATAAGTAACCCATTATAGTTATACGTTTAATGCCTTATTGTGGGACATTCTAGGTAGTATCGCCGTGAAGAGCACCAAGTAGCATCTCCATGGAGACAAGCAGGCAGAAAAGTTACACAGTGCACCTGTAACCTTCAACAGAAAACAGAAAAGTATCAAATTACACACCAGTGGACTGCGCCTTTAAGAATGTCTTTACTTTGAGACAATATGGGCTTTTGACAACTTTTGATCTGCTCCTTTTTCAGTTTTACCCTTGAAACAAAAAACAGCAGACAGTTCATCTCTTCTGTATCTGACGCCGGATTCATGTGGATGTGTATTTATGGATTTTTCCCTCAAATCTCTCTTTCACATCTACTTTTTTCGAGGTTTTTTCCGCACATCAAAAGTCAGTCCCAGGAGACTCCAATGCAGTTCATACAGCATCACAGCCTCCTGTCTGCACACCGCCCAATCCCATTACACACGTTTACTAGAGCCACTCGTAACGTAAACTACAGAAACATGACGGTAAAAAGAGGCACGCCATCTTCTACACTGCAAAAAAGTACTTATAAAATGAGTTACGCGACTTCAGAATATGATTTTGACTTGAGCAGATGGTGTTATTTTAGACAAGTAACCTTCCCTGACAATTCCTAAGTGTTATGTCTGCATTCTTTATACAGAGCGAGATGAGTCTGGTCACCACTTCCTCTCATGATCGTCCAATCAGATTTATTTCAGTGATGCATTAGAAAGGAACTTATATTGGTCACCCATCATTTTGAACAAAATCTAATCTCTCTCACCTCAGATTAAGAGTTTAGTTCCTCGCTCATTGATTCTGCAGAAATCCGCCTTCAGTCCTCTGTGATATTTGTGGCCATATTTGTTTTGATACGAACAGACCATGCGTGTCCCTGATTGGCTAATGCACCTGTCAATCACATCCATCTGAACTCGGGAAGATGCGCCGGTGACCAGACTCACCAGTGTGTACTCTGGATCCCAGGGTAAACATTCTAGCCCTCTTACAAGCAGATGAACGTGTGATAATTATCAACGACTCAAGTACAGGTTCACATTCTGCGCTCAGCTTAACTCTCACCGATTAAACTTTACAGTGTAGTCATAGTTGTGTTAAAAGATTACCGGACTGGCTTCATAGCTGCTTTACACGAATGCACACATTTTTAGAAATATGACAAATATTAAATGAATGAAAGTTTGGGAAGAATTTTTTTTCCCAGTAAAAGGCAAGGGCAAATAGTGTGATAGTGGAAGTCATTTTGTATTAAATTGTAAGGTACAGTCTCTGCTCCTCCTCTCAATCAGGAAGTTGCAGGTTCGAATGCCATCTCTGTTTATGAAGTATGCATGTCCTCTCTGTATTACTGCGGCAGAGTGGTTATCCTGTCTCCTCCCCTCAGTGAGCAGGTTGCGGGATCGACTCCTGAATACTACATAACCGTACCATACAGCTTAACACCAACTTTTTTTTAAATTGAGCCCTCATTTTAAGTTTATAAATTGCAACAAATGTGCCACAGACTTAAAGCCAAAAACAGAACAGCAGCCAGACACAAGCCATGTTAATAGAAATGTTAAACTTATACGGCTCACATTGTTCATTAGTGTAAATCAGGCCAGTGATCCCCAAAGCTGTGTTTAATGGGACTTTTATTTTGAAAAGCGAAAGCTTTTTGATAAAGCTTCATAAAACATTGCAAAAAGAATGTTTGGATTAGTCAAAAATAGGCCATTGGGTGTACTTGCCGAGTTCATGAATATTTTTAGACAAAGGTGGGTGTATTATTATTATTTTTTTTTTCAAATTTCAACCAAAACTATCTTGAAAATTAAAATTCTGCAAAATATTAGCAAATCTAGATATTCAGTTTTTGCCTTATATAGATTGGATAAGCCATGATTTGGATAATTTCAGAATATTTTCAATTCATTAAAGTGACTGTACCTGATCTTTTTCTGTAGCAGAGCAAAGATGTCTATGGATATATTCTATAATCAGCTCTTGAGGTCAAAGTCCACTGTCTGCTGTCTGCATCTAAGTATAAAGCATTTTATTGTCTGAGAATAACTGTGTCTGTTAGTATGCTATTTGTTGTTAGCATTACGGTGATGGCAAAATTAGGTAAGTTAAGAATAACTTTGGACCACTGCAAACTGTTTAAAATGAAGTAGCTCTGTTTTTCAGGTTTTTAAGACAGTAAACATCAGGTGCAGCATCTTTAAATACAAGTTGTTGTTTTTTAATTTAATGTATAAGAAATCATCAATCATTGAATAAAAATGTGTTTTGGTTTTATTATGAACTGATTCCAATAGACCAAAGCCTCACAGTTTGGGTACCACTGCCTTAGGTTTCATAGCTATACACAACCCCACTTTGTTTCAGAATCACATTTGACTAAAAGTCGAAGTTGAACTTTTTTTTTTCACATTTTCATAAATAAATAAATGTTTTCATTAAAGCCATTTGCTCGGGGAGTTTGGGGGGAGTTTGAGATTGGTAGTTGGATTCTATGTGAAGCTCTGCAGAGGCTGGCTGACCCTCATACAGGCCCAGTAAAACGCTCGGGCCAGAGTCACCAGGACGAGCAGCAGCAGCACGGCCCAAGACGCGTAGATGCCCGGGTACATCTGAGCTTTAGCCCAAGTCCCCGCCTGGAAGAGAGGAAAGAGAGAGAGAAAGGGAGGGGAGAAGGGAAGAGAGGGATGAGAGGGAGGGAGGGAAAGTTAAGGCCTAATTGTACTTTAGTAGTAGTAAGAAGTTTGTTCTTACACCTAGAGCTGTAGGAACAAGAACAATCGTTCAGACATTTCATACTTGAAAGTATCAATAGGTTTTCTATTGATACTTGTCATCAACGTTCCCTGGGGGTCTGTAGGCATGCTCTGTCTGACGTTTGTTAGGCTTTAATCTGAGCTTTGTTTGAACACAATCTGACCAGAAAGAGTTTATTTATCTAGTTTAGTTGGAACTACAAGTGTCAACATATAAAATTACAATCACAAGCTAGCTGGTATTAACAAACAGATTTTCAGTTAGTCACTCTCCCCTTTTTTGTTGAAAATCAAACTACTGAACAGGACCAATAACGTGTTGATCACAGGCTCCTGAAAATGTGCTGTTAAAATCCATTTTGGATTTGTTCTCGAGTTTTCAGACTATGTTCAGATCATTATACACTAATGACTAAGAGGCTGCACCTTTCCAAATCAGTGGTGTGGGCAGGAAGGGGCGTTACCCTCAACAACCTCACTCCAGATTGGTTGCTCCTCTTTGGTTGCAATGATATACAGACTCGTAATTCCAATTATGTAACTTGGCTCCAAATTAGCCGCTATAACTGCTAGCATCGACTGACTTCATTTGAAGAGTTGTCCAAGTACCACCTGAAGGAGTTCGCGAACCACAGTTTGAGAAATACTGAGGAAGACTTGATTGAAATCTCAATCAATACAAATCTGAATAATTGCACATGCCTAATCTTCATTTAAGTACCCTTATGATCTTGTAATTGAACCTGTGACCTTCTTCTGGTGAGGCAAGCATGCTCACCAATGAAAATTTGAATATATTCACATATATTGAAAGACCATCTTAAATAAGTGTAGAATATATGTAAAATAAAATTGCTTCATATGCAAATGAGTCATTTTAAGCTGTGGGATGATAATGAGTCCAATCAGACTGAGTGAAGGCCGCAATCAGAGCTCTATGTAAAATGTCCTGTGCATTTGTAATGAGAAGTCCAGCCTCTGCAGCAGAGACATGTGGAGCCTTAAAGAAAGAGCTTAAAGAAACAGGAAAGTATTTACATTTAGTGACTTAGAAATGTGTGTCCTTATATCTTTATATTTATATTATATCTAACTTTTCTTTCGCTTTATCTTATTAATGATATTCAGACAATATTTTAACAGTGCATCAGGACTGTACTAAAACGTGCCGATAAAGGACTTGGTTGAGCTTCAAGTCTAGCACCAAATGTGAATGGACCAAACAATGAGCCACAAAAGGGCAGAAACATCGCTTCAATTTAGCATCCCTCTAAAGCCGGGTGTCCACTGCATGATTTTGTCCAATGAAAGTTTTGTGATTGTGGGAAAAATCTTGAGTCGCGTTGAATCTAAAAATGGAGGGTCTAAGACCAACACTTAGAATGTCGTACGACCAAAGATGAGCTGCGACTGATCTTTAGCCTGTCTGATATTTTAGTGTCTTGTTCTCAGAGTGAGCCCTCCTCTCACTGTGTCTGCCATCAATCTCTGTCAAACACGTGACCAACAGTAAACACAAGCCCTCCTCAGTAACAGCAGAAGAGCTCCTCTGAACAGGACCATCTCTCCTCTTCACTTTCATTCTTTCACTTTTATGCATGCAAAAACACTGCTAGCATGTGGCACTAATCTTAGCTAACCATTGCCATTAGGGAGACATTATCACACGGAGTCAGGAGCCTGATATTAACGCAGGCAAACTTTGTTCACCATCGCAAAGTCGCCTGTGTGCTGTGCTACCATTTAAACTCACATCATGTAGTGTGAAAATTTAGTCCTGGCTTGGTCCTGGTTCAGTCCTGGTTTAGCACTTGGCTTAGGTCCTATTTGGCTCTGGTTCATTCCTGGTTTAGTCCTGATTTAGGCCTTGTTCAGTCCATGTTTGTCCCTAGTCTATCTCTGATTCAGTCTTCATTTAGTCCTAGTTAATTTCTGGTTAAGTCCTTGGTTTGGGCCTTGTTTAGTTCTTGGTGGGGTCCTTGTTCAGCCTTGGCTTAATCCTGTTTAGTCCTGATTTATTCCTAGTTAAGTTGGTGTAGCCCCGGTATGGCCCCGGTATGGCCCCGGTATGGCCCCGGTATGGCCCCGGTATGGCCCCGGTATGGCCCCGGTATGGCCCCGGTATGGCCCCGGTATGGCCCCGGTATGGTCCGGATTTAGTCCTGCTTCAGTCCCGCTTATATCCTGATTTAGTCCTGGTTCAGTCCTGGTTTATCCCTAGTTCAGTCCTGGTTCAGTCCTGTTTAAGTCCTGTTTAAGTCCTGGTTTAGTCCTGGTTCAGTCCTGCTTCAGTCCTGCTTCAGTCCTGCAGTCCTGCTTCAGTCCTGCTTCAGTCCTGCTTCAGTCCCGCTTCAGTCCCGCTTCAGTCCCGCTTCAGTCCCGCTTCAGTCCCGCTTCAGTCTTACACCAAACCTCACACCTCACTGTGTGTCAGTGTGGCACGTGGGACAGTTGATGGACAGTTAATTTCATATGTAATTATTATTTTCCTCATTCTCTGCTTCTCTTGAAGCTTATGTAGAAGTGAGAGAGAAGTGGTTCCAATCAAGTGCTAAGTGTTCTGCTGCAGAGACCAAAATTATTTAATGAAGAGAGCGGCCGACTTTGAGTTGAGCCGTGGGATTTCTACAGAGTTTGAAAAATGACTTGTACTAAACCGCACAGGAGCAGAGCCAACTATGAAAGGAAAAGAGAGCTGTTATACTGAGAAATGGAATGCATTCTTCACTTAGTCCAGTTAATATGAGCACAAAATGACTAACCATTGTGATTTTATAAATGCATCTTGCTTCATTCGACATCCCCTATTAATGCTAGTGTTAAAATACTGATAACATTTGGTGATGCTGTGTTGGAGACTGGCCACTAGAAATAACCAATTTATGTACTTTACAGCAGTGATCCATTGGAACTAAAGCTAGACTAGACTAGGGCTAAACCGAGGGCTACAACAGGGGTGATTGAGGTCTAAACCAGCACTAAACCAGGACTGAACCAGGATTAAACCAGGATTAAACCAGGATTAAACCAGGATTAAACCAGGATTAAACCAGGATTAAACCAGGATTAAACCAGGACTAAACCAGGACTAAACCAGGACTAAACCGGGACCAAATAAGGACCAAATAGGGACCAAATAGGGACCAAATAGAGACCAAATAGAGACCAAATAAAGACCAAATCTGAAAACCAGGACTAAATCAGGGCTTATTCAGGGCTTATTTAGGGCCAAACTAGGACTAAACCAGGACTAAACCAGGTCTATCTTGTAGATGTGATCCTAATCCTAATTTAGACCTGGTTTAGTTCTGTACTAGACCTGGTTTAGACCTTGCTTCATTTTTGTTTAGCCCTGGTCTAACCCCGGTCTAACCCCGGTCTAACCCCGGTCTAACCCCGGTCTAACCCCGGTCTAACCCCGGTCTAACCCCGGTCTAACCCCGGTCTAACCCTGGTCTAACCCCGGTCCAACCCCGGTCTAGTCCTAGTTTAGTCCTAGTTTAGTCCTAGTTTAGTCCAGCTAAGTGAACATCTATGGACCACATTATTGCCATGAATGGTTGCCTCATTGTTTTATAAAATCATGAAAACACAAATCAGATGCAAAAAGACCCTGTGATGTGAGAGACTTGGCTCAAATCTGCATCATTTTGCTTTGAAAATCCACAAACACATTCCTCCTCCTTCTCCACCTCTCCCTCTCTCTTTATCTCTATCTGTTCTGTTCCTGCTGTATTTCACACCATAAGAGACACTTCCAGGAGTATACGGGGCCAGATGTGTTGAGGAACAACTAACTGCTGCTTGAACTGCGGGTTAATAAAAATAGTTCAAATTATCCAAGAAAATAACATCAAATATGCTCCTCAGACTGTTATTCATGCCTACAGCTGATAAAGGCAGAAAGAAGGCTAAAATAGTAGCTGCTAGGGTTGTCAAAAATATAAAAAATCAGATACTAAATCAATACTAAAACTAGTATCGAAACTAGATTTGAGCAAGTATCAATACTGAAAAAGTCCCATTCGCGGGACACAAATGAACCTTTCATGAATATCTTTAGAACGATCTTACCTAGTTGTACCTGGCTGCATCAGAACAAGTATAAGACACATAGACTAGTATAACCCAAGGCCTACTAGTTACACAGGTGCTGCATCGGAAAAGTCATTTGAGCACAGTTTTTAAAGTGTATTTAGATAATTAAAGAGAAGCACTTCCTGGATTACGACCTGATGACATCATGCAATGGAACCAAGTGTTTTGATCTCTGGGTAAATACGATCACTCAAACATAGGTGAATGGAACAAGACACTCCAGCTATGTTTCTGATAAGTAAATAAGAACTACATTTTGAACCCCAGGTAGATGGTTCCATCTGGTTCTCACCCAATGCCTCTGGTTGGATTGTCTGTCTCTGGTCATTTCTTCCTTATGGTTCACACCCAACAAAATGCCTTTTAAAATGTGTAGGTTAGATTATTCAGTCTCTTACTCTTTATACAAAACAAAACTAGAAAAAAACAAAAGCAATATATATGTAACCCTATAGTTGGTTTAGTATAGGAGGACCTTGAAAAGGGGACATGTGCCAATTTACCCTCGTACAAATACATATCTGGAAGACCTGGTTAAGACCTGGTTTAGACCTGGCTGAGTCCCGGGGTTCAGTCCCGGGGTTCAGTCCCGGGGTTCAGTCCCGGGGTTCAGTCCCGGGGTTCAGTCCCGGGGTTCAGTCCCGGGGTTCAGTCCCGGGGTTCAGTCCCGGGGTTCAGTCCCGGGTTCAGTCCCGGGGTTCAGTCCCGGGGTTCAGTCCCGGGGTTCAGTCCCGGGGTTCAGTCTCGGGGTTCAGTCTCGGGGTTCAGTCTCAGGGGTTCAGTCTCAGGGTTCAGTCTCAGGGTTCAGTCTCAGGGTTCAGTCTCAGGGTTCAGTCTCAGGGTTCAGGGCTCAGTCCTTGGTTCAGTTCCCGGTTCAGTCCCTGGTTTTGTCTATTTGCCCGTTTTAAAATTCTGGTGTTTTAAAATTCTTTCTTGATGACTTAATATAATATATAGTTAATTGCTTCTCTTTTTTTCTACCTGGTTCAGACCTGGTTCAGATCTGGTTTAGACCTGGTTCAGACCTGGTTTAGACCTGGTTCAGACCTGGTTCAGACCTGGTTTAGACCTGCTTATGCCCTAGTTTAGACTTGGTTATGCCCTGGTTTAGACACTGTTTACTTCTGCTTTAAACCTAGTTTAGACAGAGTTTAGCCGCGGTTTAGCCCTCTTAGACTTGTTAACACGATAGTAAAGTTGACTTTACTTATTTTAGTCTTTCAAAGTAGTTCTTAGTCTCATACATTCCCTGAGCTGATCTGAACCCACTGCTCGAAGTTAAAACAATCAGAATAACTCTCTCAGGACTCCAACATGGCTGACATTTTTTCAGTTTAAAATTCGGCTTTCCCATTTCCACTAATTAAACTCAGAGACGGGGAATTAAAAGTAACACCATCAAACTATAGAATGCTAAACCTGAGCCAACTACATGGCTAAAACCGCCTCACTATTTGACGTTATTTCAATAAAAAAACTCCAGTCTTCAAATATAGAGATGGAAGAGCAATTTGCTACGCAGTCGATAATATGGAGGGTGTTATTCTCTATGGGCTGGTGCATACATAAGAGAGGAGCAGAGAGTTTCATGTGTATATTCTGCCCTCTACTGGTTGAACTAATAATAATGTCTATTTATTGATGAACAGTATTTTGATAACTGGTGGAAAGTGTACTGACAATTTGAACTCAAGTAAAAGTACAGCTGCATGGTTGTACTCAATTACAAGTACAAGTATTACTGCCAAATTTTACTTAAGAAAAGGTATAAAGCGTGTATGAAACATTGGTACTTTGCAGTGACCTCACGCTGGAGAGGTACTTCCTGCATGTCTATGGCAGAATGTTCAGCAGTTACATGGTGAAACGATGCAAACAATGACAAAAACTGCCAAATAAGTTGTTAAATGGT
Organism: Periophthalmus modestus; assembly: GCA_019594935.1. Classification (NCBI taxonomy): domain Eukaryota; kingdom Metazoa; phylum Chordata; class Actinopteri; order Gobiiformes; family Gobiidae; genus Periophthalmus; species Periophthalmus modestus. The sequence continues at coordinate 21,996,834 of JAIEZT010000026.1, forward strand.
TTGAAAACGTATGAAAAAAGACTTCCAGCTCCAGTTCTTAAGGGTCAGAGCTGAGATCAAAGTCTAATTTGAGTAACAAAGCTTCAGACAGAGCAGTGCCTCTAGTTAGTTAGTCTTGTCTCAGTCTGAATTTCAGAACATGTTTGTACAGCTCTAGGGGGGAGTTTACAGGGTACAGGGAGTTTTTTATGCAGAATAAGAAGGGGGATTTTGTTGTTTGTTAAGGAAATTATGGTACTAATCACAATTCGTAACTGTGCTGGAAATTAGCGCTCTGAATGCAGATTTCTGGTTCATATTTAGTTACTTTCACAGCACTGTCAATTACTAATCTTGCTACAGAAATCTAAATTATTAAAGAGGAAGGCTAAAATTTATTCAATAACTTATTCAATTTTTTTAGACAAATACAATGTAAATAATGTAGAATGTCAAAGCTTCTAATCTGTTTAATGAAATGGCCCCAAACCATTGTCAGACTAGTCTATAGATCTGAACATGTGGGAGAAGGTCAAGAACACAAAGCTAGACTAAACCTATAAAAATAAACACAGCAGTAGACGGGAAGGGCTCTAATTTATATTAGAGTCCTGGTTTAGTCCTGGTCTAATCCTGATTTAGTCCTGGTTTAGTCCCGGTTTAGTCCCGGTTTAATCCTGGTGTCGTCCCGGTGTAGTCCGCCTTAGACATGGTTTAGAAACGGTTTAGACACGGTTTAGTCCTGGTTTAGTCCTGGTTTAGTCCTGGTTTAGTCCTGGTTTAGTCCTGGTTAGACACGGTTTAGACACGGTTTAGACACGGTTTAGACACGGTTTAGACACGGTTTAGACACGGTTTAGACACGGTTTAGACACGGTTTAGTCCTGGTTTAGTCCTGGTTTAGTCAAGGTTTAGTCCTGGTTTAGTCCTGGTTTAGTCCTAGTTTAGTCCTGGTTTAGTCCTAGTTTAGTCCTGCTTAGACACAGTTTAGACACGGTTTAGACACGGTTTAGTCCTGGTTTAGACCTAGATTTTGACCTGGTTAAGACCTAGTTTTGCTCTAGTTTTAGCCCTGGGTTTATCCCTGGTATAGCCCTGGTTCAGTTCTGGTTCAGACCTTGTTTTAGCCATGGTTTTAGTCCTGGTTTTAACCTTAGTTGCCAGAATTAGAAACTCTTCCTTTTAATTTATATGAGAGGTGGGCGGGCTCATGTGAGGTTCCTTGCCCTGGGCCCCCAGATTTCTGTTGAATGGCATTAATATAACTGCCGTTTTAAGCTTTAATCATTATGATGTATCATTGCATTTGCATATAGAGTTTGAGTGTATTCTTACCATGAGGCCGGCCGTGGAGACGCTAAATAGCAAACAGAGAAGAAAACACCACAAGCTCCGCCTCCTGGGATACCGCTGACCAATGGAGGAGCTGCAAAATATAAACATTTTACAACATTAGAAGACATTAGGAATCTATAACCCAAAAGCAACCAGCATACAAGCTAATCGGTGATAAAGAGACACTTACACTTTCCTGCAGTGTGGGCATCGGGCCAGTGTACGGTCTGTGAACTCTGTCCACTGAAACACAACACAAAACTATGATATAACACTGGGATCATTATGTCATCTGTAAACATGATAACAGTATGAGAACAGGGCTGAACAAGGGATGGGCAAAATGCAGTGGTGAAAGAAGTACTCAATTTAGTTACTTAAGTAAAAGTAGAGATGCAAGAGCAAAAAACACTCAAGGAAAAGCAAAAATTATCACCTGAAAAAAATCTATTTAAGTAAAAGTATTAAAGTACCGGTTTAAAAATGTACTTAAAGAATAAGAGGTAAAAGTGTTTCATGCAGATTTTGAGACCTAATAAAGCTTCAAATGTGGTGATTTTGATCAAGATTTGTGTTGAATTTTGTTCAACAGAAACAACTGAATCAATAGTTTTCTTCTAGCCATTTTATTTGTATATTTTTGTTTGCTCAAATTATGAACGTGTTAAAAATAAATCCTTGGCCTTTTCAGCAGGCCTCAAACTATTACAAAAAACACTTGTACTTTTCAGGCCAGTTCAAAAACGTAGTGGAGTAGAAGATATAGATACCTGCTCTCAAATGTAGTGACGTAAAAGTAAAAAGCATCCACTGTAACATTTACCACTAACAAAATGACAATATCAAACCGAATCTCGTTTTGCCACTGTTTCTTGGTGCAAGGCCAGCAGTGAGCAAGCACTTTGTTGTGGTCTGGAAAGTTACATTATTTGTCAGCTTCTGTCATGCCATGAGTGATAGGTGGACTTAACCAAACGCAGTGAAGTGTGTCCCAAAGCAAATAGTATTAATTACATTACATTGAAAATTACATAGTGACCGGATAGTTTAATCTGTTTACGTGTACTTCTCTGTATCAATAATTTTGTACAAGATCATTATAATTTTGAAAGCTTTTGCCAGTGCCACACACCACGTCCACATTAAATAAGTGATACAGTCTTGTTAAGTTGAGTTTGGAAATACACTATAATAAATGAGTTGCAAACCTCTATGGGATGTGGATGTAACATGTCCATTCATTTTGTCATTGTCCACTGTTGAGCTCCATAGGCACAGACCTGTCTTTTATTCCTCCCTTAAACATTGCCCTGTCAGTTTGCGTTGGTCCTCAGACTGTAATTAGGACCTGCTCTCACACTGAGCTGTCAATCAAACTCTTCAGGTATAAGCGAATAGGAGGAGGTGACGGATGATTGGCTCAGTGCCCAAAAGACACAGCTCCATTACAACATGTACTTTTCCATTTTAGGATTCACGTCTATTCAAATCTCTTCAAATCCTTCCTTTCTGTGAACTGTATAACAAGAAGCAGGGCTGCGGTTACAGGAAAAATCATGACTATTAAACTACTTTTTATTTAAAAGTCCTTTACCCAATTTTTTGCAAAAAAAACTGCAAACTGTTTAAAATGTATTATTATAAATGTATAATTGTATTAATTTTTTTTGATAATTAAGTAGTCAAACGATTATTTCTATTGTACATTGAGACTTCATTGAGACTTCAAATTCAGATTATAATATGCTGATCAAAGGCTTCTAAAGAGATAGAGAATATTTAGCACAATAAAAGTCCTTTATTTAGGCAAAGCAGACATGCTGATACGTTTCAACTAGGCAAATTGCCTTCTTCCATATCAGTCAATCTCCAATAACGATTATAACTAGTTGCGTTTAGTGGATTAATTGTTGCAGCCCTTTGATACAAACCCCATTTCAAATGAATGGGGCTGTCGCACATTGCAGCTTGCTTGGCAGTGAAAAGAGACTATAGTACATTATGAAGTACTTCCACATCTCCACACTCTTTCCTGCTGTTTGACTGTTCGCCGCACTAGATTCTCCTCCTCTTCACACAGACACATTTATGGGCCCCAGAGGAAAGCCGTATCGATCCAAACCAATAACTCTGCATTTACTTTGCCTGGTCTGGTCTCCACTCCACTGCAGCCAATAAAACTACTAATAAAGCAGCAGCAGGGGCACAAAGGCAAATGTCAACTTTATTATTGCACTTTTACATAGAAATACATCCAAATACCACTGAAACTTTGCTGTATTTGACACTCAACTTTAGGGATATAAAAGTGACCATGGCACTGTAAAGCTCAGACTTGTGAATTAGCTAAATGTATGTACCAAAAATATTCTTTTCTTCTTTCATTTGGTGGTATTCAGAAAACAGTTACTTTCTAAAACTAAATGAATACATTGCGGTATCAGATCATGTAAATTAGTCTTCAAATTGCACACATTAGTGAGTAAAAAAAAGAGCGATCTTATGGTGAGTGGATGTTAAAATGTTTCATTTTTTAATAGGCTCTGAGCAAATTAGCACGCTAGCACACTAGCGCCTCAAAGCTAACTGTCATGTTTATTAAAATCTGAAAACATAAAATAAATGACCTATTAAAATTCAAAATAATTAAAATTAAGACTCCCCCAATTATTTTTATGTGTAGAATGCTTCAGTGTTGAAAGTGAAAATGTCACTTGCCCCACCCCAATGTATTTCTTTGGTTTTAGGAAAGTAACTGTCGTAGTACTTGTTCTGCCTGTATTTGTGATCATAAAAATGCAGGGCATGTGTGTGTTTAAGGTATGCATGAGTTAATAGTACCAGGAAGGTGTTGCTGCAGTGTCCACAGGAAACCCTGGCTCCGGCCGGCTGAGGCTCTGGACTGGCTGGACCCGGGTGCACAGGGCCCAGGTTTATTATCCTCTTACTGAAAACAGGCAGAGACAGAGAATGAATGCTTAGATAGAGGCTTCAAATACAGACACAAAATAAGCACCAATCTCAGAGCAACTCAAGTTTATTTGTATAGCACATTTAAAGGTCCTATTTTACACAAAATTGACTCTTGTGATAACAGTTCACCGAAGTAAGTTCCTAGTCTGTGAGCTCTGCTCACGGACAATGGCAATAAAACTTCTTCTGATTCTAATTCTGAACAGCATTATAACATGGCTTAAAGCTTACATCAAAAATATACCTGGAGTTTTCATTCACAGGTTGGAGTCATACTTTATTATTAGTCTGTCTACATCTTCAAAGCTCAAAATGCTCTGTTCCATCTTGTGATGTCATGAAGCAGTACTTTTCAAGTTAACAGCTCCTGTTACCTTTAGTTCAGTAGAGATTGGCAATTCCAGGGCTGAAATTATCCTAATCATTCTAGTGAAGGTGTATGGAGCTTAAAAACACAGTGAAGCACTTCCTGTACCACATGTTCTCTCAAACAGGAAACACTGTTCCACTTTGTGATGGCAAGTCAGCCTAAATATGCAGGGTTTGTGTGTTAAACATGTGTGATTGAAACAAAACACAACTCCAGGTCTGTTTGTGATGAGGAAACAACATTAGAACATCAGATGAGATCAGAAAATAGTGTAATATAGGCTCTTTCAAAACAGCCAGAGTTGACCAAAGTGCTGAAGATACAACAGTAAACCCCAGTACATACAATAAAAGAGCAAAGAAACAACATTAAGATACAGTACATTTAGGCTAAAGAAAATGGTAATGGTAATAATTTGACTATAAGAGCACTCTCGCCTCTCAACAAGATCCTAGCTTTAACGGCGGCCGGTGGAGTTTGCATGTTCTCTCTGTGTCTGGGTGGAGTTTGCATGTTCTCCCTGTGTCTGCATGGAGTTTGCATGTTCTCACTGTGTCTGGGTGGCTTTCTCTCCGGTTTCCACTATTAACCCAAAACATGCACAACAGGTCAAATCCTCCACCTGACGTAGTCCTGACCAAGACTAGCTCAAGATCTCGAGATGAGTCCCACTGTTCCCGACAGGTTTTAACACATATTTCACTATGGAGATAATAAACTATTTTGTAACAATACTAAAATTTCAAACTCAAAAAATTAGACAATATATGGTCATTTTCAACACAAAATATTAGCTCTTTCTCTATTACATGTGGTCTCGTATTAGTGCTGATCAAGATCAAAACCAATCTAAAATTGTTTAAGAAAGGTCAAAGTTTGTTTGTTTGATTTTTTTTTTTTAAGCACCGATACTTTAAAAAGGTCCCATACCCCAAATATGTCTCTACACTTATATGGTAAAAGCAGCTCTCTACTGTTTGTATCCAATTATAATCAGGAAATGTGTGTCAGCATACTAGTTGTTGTTGTTAACTTTACCATGACGGTCTCTGATAGTTGTGATAATCACGCAAACTCATCGCGATGAATAATTAGGACGCTCTGAATGTATAAGGTAAGTGACGAGCAATTTTGGACCACTGCAAACTGTTTAAAATTCATTAGTTCTGTTTTTCATGTTTTTAAGACACAAAAAATCAGGTACAGTGCTATTAACCTTGTACATCTTCATAAAATCAAATCTAAACTTAGTTCTTGTAATGTTATAAACCTTTCCACTTTCATTTTGTATTTAATTTGAACAGTCCATATGGCAGAGCATTGGACTCATCTTCATTATAAGTTAAACTTCCTCATAAAGATAAATATTCAGTTGATGTGGACATTATTTAAAGCCCAGAGGTGTGTTAAACAGGGCGGCTGGATTCTGCTGACGCTCTCACTTTGACAGAGCTTGTGTGAAAACCTCATTAAGAGCTCACATCCTGCTCCTCAGCTCCAGGGCCTCTGCTGCCAATCTCTCTATGCACACTCATGCACATTATAACACAACTGTCTGAATGCACTTTATGAAGCAGAGCAGTGTGGCATCAGCTGCTGTGTCCGCTCTACAGACAGAACAGTGGGGTTAGTTATGGACACAGATTCAAAGTTTTTATGTAAATGAAATATATAAAACCCCGAATACTTTAAATAAATATAATACCTGAGAAAATTGAGAACTGAGCAGGCCATTGCTCACTAGTTTGAATACCAAAATCAAGCGCACACTTTCACTGTGTCTTTGGGCAAGACGCTTTCTGAGAGCTGCAACTAACAATTTTGCAAATCGATTAATCAAATAGTTGCTTAGAATGTGAAAGGCTTGTGAATATGATATTTTCACTCAATTTGACCCAGACAAAGCGGCTTGAGGGTGTGATGGAAATTTAACTATATTCATCTAAAGTAAAACTATTCCTACCATATGTCATTGAGTAAATGCAAAGATGTGTGAAGGCTCCGTCCCAATCCTCCAGGAAAGCCTTTGTTGTCTCATGGGTGTGAAACAAAAGTCACTGCTTTGAAATGTATGTAGCTTTGTTATTCTGGTATAAATACTCAGAGCTCAGATGCTGATGGAGACTAAGGACCAGGGGGAGAAATGCTCTAGGAGAGAAACTCAGAGACACTTAGGACGCTGGTAGCCCACCAGTCTGTGGCCAGGGCAGGTCTGGGCCCAGTCCTGTCTGTATCTGCCGTAACAAAAAATAAACCTTTTTAGTATTTCAAAACTCACCAGGCTTTGCAAATGGATTATTACTGATAGTATTTTCCAAGAGCATCCTGAATTTATATTCACGGAAATCATCAGAAACGCTATATTTACAAATGTACTGCACACAAGTTATAAAACCTCTCAGCACATGGCATGTTTGGAGTATGTTAATAGACCGAATAACTTTATTTTATTTTTTTGATCACTAAATTAGTTGACGATTATTTAAATTGCTGATTAGTTGCAACAAGTTAGATTGCAACCAATCAGTTTGTTGCAGCCCTACACTTTATCCCCCGTACTTGTGTATAAACCTAATGTGTGAGTGGTGAACCAAATAGGCATGGTTTCTGTCAGTCTGCCCCAGGCCATCTGTGGCTACAGAAGTAGATTACCATCAAATGGTGTGGAGAGGAAATGACACCAGTGTGGAGATTTGAGAGGCTGGCTAAACCTGCCAAACAAATGTAAGGCATAATTACTATTAGTAATAATAAAACAGAAAACATAGACCGTTATCTTTTGCTCTGCCTCAGTGCAGACAGGAGGAAATATGAAGTGAATTTAAAAATCTCTGGAGTGTGTCTGTAATGATGACACTCTTATTGGTGGACTATTTGAGAAAAAAGTAGAATTTCTGCTAAACTGGCCTCTCACAATTTCTCAATAAATATCATACTTTGAGATTTGTAGATGATTATATTCCTCTAGCCCTTAAAAAGGCAATGTGCCTTATTTTTACTGTCTTAAAAAAGTGGAAATCAGAACTAGCTCATTTTAAATGGTTTGCAGTGGTCCAAAGTTATTTCTCACTTACCTTATGCATTCAGAAGATCTTCATTATTCATTATTATTGAGTTTATAAGAACTTTTCAAAACTCTCTCTCGCAGAGTTTTGCCGTTTCAATAAAGCTAACAACACCTAGCATGCTAATGCACACTTCCTGGTTACAATTAAACACTTTGTAATTAAATACAGACTTATTTTGACCTCAAGAGCTGCAGTACAGGATTGGGTAGATGGACTTTAAAATATTCACAACAGGCCTATCAATGAGTTCTATTGAAAATACATATTCATATCCCTCATTGAGTCCATTTCTCCACTGCCTCTAATCTGCACTGTATTCTCACATTAAATAGACTGAGACATCTTCACCTTGCTCCAAAATCCCACCTTTAGGCACAGGAACAGTCAATTACCTTCAGCTGGCCACGTTTTATTGATGTTTCATTTGAAATGTATTTTGTGGCCATGTGGTGGATCTAGCGGTTGTAGCGGTGTTAGCGGCAGCACGGTTAGTGCCCGGGGCATAAACAGACCTGTATCTCTGGGGCAAATACAAGAGCTGTGTTCAGATGAGCTGCCAAAACAACGGCCGTGGCTTCCTGCGCTCCAGATAAAATATAAAAATGATCTGGCAAAGACTTTCCCGCTGTGAGGTTTGAATGGGTTTAAAAAGGTATAATTAAAATACTGCTTTATTAATACTCCTTCCAATCAAAAGTATTGATACTAAAACTAGTATCAACACTAGATACTAATTTGAACAGGTATTGACACTAAAAAAAAAAATAAAATTGCATTGACAGGACAGAAATGAGCCTTTCCTGAATAGCTTTAGAATGATGTTGAGCTGTACCAGAACAAGTACAAGACACACTCTGAGATTTCTTTGAAATGTAAAGTGCAATACAAATAAATTTATTATTATTATTATTATTATTATTACATAGACTAGTATACACCCATAGACCACTATGAACCTACCTGGACACTGAGGGATTACACAGATATGAAGCCACATGGAAATAGAAAACAAAGTACTACCATTTAATGTGGAAAATCGCATTCTATTATCTAAAGAAAGAGTGTTTCATTATCATTGTGGTATTGGAATCAGTATTAGTTCAACATTTTAGTTTCTTGAAAACACTACTGCAGTATAATTATACTCCACCATATGCCCATCTGTCCCATAGTTTTTCATTGCAGGGAAAACCTTTGTAGAACATATAAAGTCCACACATCCAAACCTCAGGGCTGCATTAAGTATTTAAACTTTTATTTCTAACCTCTCACTTTAGGCTTGTTCTGTGCAGTATCGTCTCGCACTCCTGCTGAAGAGACCAGACAGTGAAGCGCCATAATGAGCCTCCTATTCCCCACTGTCCCTGAACGCCACATGTACCTGCACTGTTTAAATGACTGCTCCTCTCTCCCTCTCGTTCCCTCTCTCTCTTCTTTTTTACCCCTTCCCTACCTTCCTCTGATCCACTCCCACTCTCATCTCCTTCCTTCTCTCTCTTTCTCCTCTTTTTCCATCTTTCTTTACCATCTTCCTCTCTATCCTCTCTCCTCCTTTCTTCCTCTCTCTTTATCCTTTTATCTCTCACTCTATTCCATCTCTTCTTTTCTTATCCCTCCTCTCACTAGCTTATTTATTATTCTCCATCTGTCCCTCGTTTGTCTCTCTCTCCTCCCCTCGGTCTACCACCCTCTTCCCTCACGCCCTCTTTGTCTCTTCTCTCCCTTCACTTTCTCTTCTTCTTTTTTTTCCTCTCCCTCTCTCTCCTCTCTTCCACTCTTACCATTCTTTTCCCTTTAATATCCTCCTCTCTTGTTCACTCCCTCTTGCCCCCCTCAATTTTTCCCCTCCCTTGTTTTACTTTCTTATCCCTTTCACCTATCCTCTATCACCTCCTTCTTTCTTTTCTTACTCTTTCACTGCCCCTCCATCTCTGCTCCTTCCTCCTTCGAGTTGTCTTGTTTTTGCACAGAGCAGAGTCCATAGGGAGATCAGTTCTTCCATAGATTTCTACTGAGACTTTAGTAACCCTGGAAACAATAATTAACAGCTTATCTTAGGGCTAAGCATCATATAGAAAAAAAACAAGTATCACCACACCACACACCACGCACACTTGGCTGAATACAGAGGCGGTATTTTACTTCTATGGGATATTAAAGAGAGGGTATTTTACTTCTATGGGGAATTAAAAAGCGGTATTTTACTTCTACGGAGCATGCTGCTAACTGCTAACACACATACTGCTAACAACATATTCAGATCACCATATTACATTTTATTGTTTTGAAAATGCTAATTTGAAAATTCGCCCAAAACAACATATTAACATTTTAACTCAATTTCACTTTCATTTTTGATGCTCTGAGCCTCATCTTCCCTTACTCTCCACACTAAGCCACTCCCCCTACAGAGCGCTAGACAATCAAGGGAAGGAAACAACATTGTAACATGGTAGAAAGTTCCAAAAAGTTGATCTGGCATAAAACCGCCTCTTGAATATTTTGAGTTTATCCAAAAAGGAAAAGAAAAAATGTGGAGCTCAAAGTTACTTTAGTTCACACCTCCTTTTGAAAGAAATATAATATAATCATCTAATAAACATTAATTAATAAACATAACATAATAAAATACAATTAAGTAATAACAGTAAATGTGAATGAAGGTGAAAGAACGTTTTTGGAAAGCAGCAATATCTCCACACCTTTAAACTTTAATGTTAAATAGGCTGAACAGTGTCTCCCCAGTAGAGGGCGTGTGCATTGTAAAACTTTTATATAAAATAGGCTGAACAGTGTCTCACCAGTAGAGGGCATGTGCACTTTAAAACCTTAATATTAAATTGTTTGAACAGTGTCTCACCAGTAGAGGGCGTGTGCACTTTAAAACTTTAATATTACATTGTTTGTGAACAGTGTCTCAAAGTAGAGGGTGTGTGCACTTTGAAACTTTAATATTAAATAGTTTGAACAGTGTCTCACCAGTAGAGGGCGTGGATATGTTTACACTTTTAATACTAAACGTTTTTCTCTCACCAGTATGGTCGTGGACAGGCGATTCTTTGGGAGGTGACTTTGCAGATGAGCAGACAGTTACAGGGACAGCGCACATACTTCTTTCCTGCTGGAGCGTTTTTAATGGGCTGTGGACACAAGACCAGAATTAGAAACACTTTAATATGTGCAGATTTGGCAACGGCGCATAGCCATTTTGGCACAAATTACATCAGCTCCCATTGGGCCCTGCAATTTTTCAACCTGGAAATCAGCAAACATATTTAGCAAAAAGTAATTTTACGTCAATATTGCAATTTAAACTGTCCAAAATACAACATAATGATTCACAGGTGTCATAGATTATAACCATTGATACTTTGCAGTGACATCTAGCTGGGGGTGTTCTACATGTATCTCTATGGTGGAATGCTCAGTAGTTTCCACAGAGACACAATGTACACATTAGCAAACACTGTCAAAAAGTTTTTAAGGGACTCAATAAAAAATATAAAATAGATTTAAACAACACATTTTCAAGAGCCTGTGATCAATCCGAGCGTTCATGGTCCTTTTTAAGAGTTTAATTTTCAGTGACTAACTGAAAAACTGTTGGCTAATGCTATCTAGCTTATGACTGTAATTTTGTGTGTGAGAGACTTATTTAACTTCATGAATCAGTTCACGTGTTTTAGTTCTTGCTAAATAAGCTTAATCTTTTTGGTCATATTGTGATAAAATAAAGATCAGATTAAAGTCTAACTGAGTTTCAGACAAAAAGACACTCCAGCAAATCTTGATGACATCAGCGCAGAGTATCAATATAGCACAAACAAGCAAAGCAGCTCTTCTTTAATTCCAAGCAAAATGCAATCAATCTGGAAAATAATACATTTTCTTTCTTCTAAGAAGTTACTTTACATTCATAGTTAAAGCCACAGTTTGTAACTTTTTATCTCTATGGAGAATGTTCAAATCTAAAGTATGGTTTTAACTTTCTATTTCCATGGGATCATGCAGCAGACGGGAGCAGACGGGAGCAGACGGGAGCAGACGGGAGCAGACGGGAGCAGACAGAGCAGACAGGGGAGGAGAAGGGAGGAGACAGAGCAGACAGGAGATATAGGAGAAGACAGGAACAGACAGGAGTAGACAGAGCAGACAGGAGCAGACAGGAGCAGACAGGAGCAGACAGGAGAGCAGGAAGACAGGAGCAGACAGGAGCAGAAGGAGCAGAAAGGAGCAGAAAGGAGCAGAAAGGAGCAGAAAGGAGCAGACACGAGCAGACAGGAGCAGACAGGAGCAGACAGGAGCAGACAGGAGCTGAGAGGCAGAGAGGAGACGTCAAGTCCTAAAATGTTGTCGACCCAAGAGACAAGATTGTTTGGATTTTTGAAATCCTAAATGTGAAGCATAAATCAAACTCTACAACTAAAGATGAAAAACTAAAGGAGTCAGCAGCAAAAACAAGAGTGAAACCAGGAAGTGTGTCAGCAGTGACCAGGAAGCACAAGGGACTAGTTTGGTCAGAGTTAGACAGCCTTTGGGGGTGATGACACAGCATGAAGTGACCTCGCTGAAGCTTTCACCCCCTTTACAGTCGACTAATCCGTCAGCAGGACATGTCTTTAGTCGACCAAGAATTTCTTTACCCAACCAAAGCTGTGTCTTCTGATTGTCTTCTGTCTGATTCTTTGAAATGACCAAGTTTCAGTTATATTTTCTGTTGTTTCAAGTTTTTCTTTTATAATGTGGCTTAGATAACAGACAGTTACTGCCATCACGGAAACCAGTGGTGGAACATAATGAAGTAAAACTAGTAAAGTACTGTACTTATGTAAAAAGTATCTGTACTTTACTTAAGTTGATTTTACAGTGGGTACTTTTTACTTTTACTTCACTACATTTGAGAGCAGGTACATGTACTTTCTACTCCACTACATTTTGAACAGAACTGAAAAGTAAAATGATTTTTTCATTACTGTTTGAGACCTGCTGAAAAGCCTGAGGATTTATTTTACCATGTTCCTAATTTGAGGAAACAAAAATATACAAAATAAAACAGCTAGGAAAAAGTGATCAGTTCAGTTGTTTCTATAGAACAAAATTCAGCACAAATCTTTAGCAGAATCACTACATCTCTTTATTACATCTCAATACCTGCACAAAATACTTTTTACTTTTTAAATACATTTTAAACACATACTTTTAGTAGATTTTTTCGTGAGAAACTTTAACTTAAGTATTTTTGTTTCCTATCTGTACTTTTACTTAAATAACAAAATCGAGTACTTCTTCCACAACTGACAGTGACAGAAATCAGGCAAACAGACCATCGGTTAAAAAAAACAAAACATAAAAGATAATAACACTAAAACATGGCTTGACAAAAATTATTATTCTATTTTTTTCATATTTATTTATCACTTCTTTTTTTTTTAATTTAGTTTTACAAATAAAATGGCTTTCACTATAAGTTTATTAACATGTCTTCCTCCAAAGTCAAAACTCTGATTGGCTGTAGACCTCTGCATTAACCCTTTAAGGACTAAGCACATTAGACCATTATAGCTCGCCTAGACTTCTTTTCTTTTTTCATCCATAAAATCATGTTCAAAGAAGTATCAGCATGTACTTTTGCCTTTTTTCACACAAACACCTGTATTTTACATATCCACCCTGATTTTTCCTGTGATGCAACAAATAACTGACTGGGAGAATCCTGGCGGCACTTTCGCTCTGATTGGTCATTACAGGAAGCACATTACCGTAATGACAGTAACAGTAGCTTTGAGATGCCTTTGAATGAATGAATGAATTTACATGATAGCACAATTGATTACAGAGTTACCGTAATCTGACACTATAGAGTTAAAAAGACCTAAGCAGGTCACTGATCATTGTGATCTGTGAGCCTCATTCTTCTCACACAGCCTTACAAAACACTCAACTTTGAGTAAAGAGTCCGCCCCTTTTCTCACTGTATCAACTCATTCGTCTTTTCTATATCCTCTCTCTTCCACTCCTCACTCGCTCAATCCTGTTCTTTTCAATCACTTCCCTGTTCTTCTAACCTAATCAGACAGAGCCCTGGGAGCATCCTGCTGTTTTATCAATCCCCTATTACCCCACTCCACCTCTGCACAGTGAGACCCATCAGCCTGGAGCCTACAGAATACAGGAGACCACCAGGCAGCAAAAACAATTAAAGCGCAACCAGTCATTCTTAATTAGGACCATTTGTCACAATAAGCTCTTTCACGATGGACCCAATTAGTGCCAACACCTTTTAATACAGACACATAGAGACAGGAATGGCTTGTTTTGATATGAGTCAGAGAATATAGTCATTATTATCATCTTTTAAAAAATATCTAATTTGAAAGTTTCAGACAAAATTTGCGATTGTAATTAATTTGTTCTTATTTTACATTTTAACGACCAGAAGAATTAACATTTGACAGAAGACTGAATATGAACTAATTAACTAATGAGAGAATCCCACGCTTTTCAGAAAATGTTTGTAGAAGTCTAGCAGCTTTTACACAGAATAAGAGAGACATAGAGAGGGCATCTGACACGCAGAGACATTTCAGAACATGTTTGTAGAGGTCTAAACTAAAGGATTAGCAGCTTTTACACAGAATAAGAGCCAATGGAGAAACAGCTGCATTAGATTAATAGTAATAATGGGAGCTGTTGCAATTTAGTAGACCAAGGAGAAGTTTCCCAAAAAGTTTAATCAAACCAGCAGCTTAGAGGCTGAGTGGCCGAGACTATCCAAGGTTCAACTCCTGGGCCTTTTAGTCATGAATGGGTTTTAAAATGTGCTAGCTCATGCTTGTAAATGTCTTGGTTGAAGTTTAAAATGTGGATACAATTTGATATTTCACACTCCTTTTCGAGCTTATATTAGGATTAATTTGTGAAATGTGCTTTAAGTGCACCCGATACATGTGCTTGAAATAAATAAATAAATGAATGAATGAATGGATATTTAATACTATAGAGACGCAATTATTTTAATAGGAGACATTATATAAAATGGATTTTTCATAACTTTTTACCATGTTATAATTGTTTCTCTTCCTTCTTTACCCTGTATTTACAGTGATCCATGCATGATTGAGTGGTGGTTTATTCTCCTGCTGCCCCTGTCCATGCACTCACCGTAGCCTCGTTACAGACTCCACACTTGACCACGTGCTGGTGGGTCTTGCCTTCCACAGAAATGAGGTTCTGACAGACTCTGCAGCTGATGACTGGAGCAGAGCCGCTCTCTGGAGATGCGAGGGGAGAGTACGGAGGAGGGTCCTCCCCCAGGAGCACAGAGGGCCCTGTGGGGCTGGGGAACGGAGGGAAACCTGCACAGAAACAAGAGGAATGAGAAATTAATGTGTGAAATGAACCAGAGTAGAGCTGCAAGATTAATCAGAATTGAATCAAAATCAATTTGAATGGACGTAATTGGCAAATCGGAAAGGCAGCAGTTTTTGAAGTACTATAATTTCTTCCATGAACAACAAAATATCCTGTCTTACTCTGCATAAAAAAACTGCTAACCCTGTAGTTTAGTGTATAACATTCTTGTTGTCTTATTGTTGATTTTTGTGGACGTGTCAATCAACCAGTCACTGTGATGTGAAAAGGTGCAGTCTGTTCCCCAAACTCTTTAACAACTGCACTCAAAGTTTTTTGTGTAAACCACGCATCACACCACATTTTATTTCATGAGTTCATGCTAAGATTGATCATTGTAAACATTTTAAAATCAACAATATTTGAATACACTCAATCAATTGTGGGCCTGTCACCATCATTACTACATAAACATCTGGACAAAACTAGACAAATGACCAAAACACATTTTTATAACAAAGACATTGGCATTAAATCAAAATGTCAAAAAGAATAAACAGTTATCGATAATGCGCTTGAACGCAAATTGCAGCGGCCAGTGGCTCTGTGCCACCAGCTACTTGACTAACAGAGCCCAAAGGTGTTAGAACGCGTGGTTAAAGAGCCCAAAACTCGCGTGTTCAGTGAAGAATCCTTTTTATTGCCTTTTTCTGCACTTACACAACCACAATCAAAAACTGTATGCCTCTACTCTGTAGCACACCCACCTCCATAATTAGGCCTTAAGTAGGCACACCTGGGCACACCCAGCAAGACCCAACAGGAAGGACAATGCCACACAGTTGCTGGCAGTGCAAACACACACAAAGGTCTCAACATGGCTCTCAAACAAATATTCTATTTAGAAGCCCTCAGTCTCCAGATTTCAACCTTTATTTGGTTTGACTAGTTGCCCAGTCAGCAATACATTTTTTGATTTGTCAACTTCTAAAATGATGGTTATTTGCAGCTCTACTACTTTGTGTTTGAAATGATGATAAAACCACGTCTTATCACTGGACACAGTAGTAGTACTAGCAGTAGTATTAGTAGTAGTAGTAGTAGTAGTTCTTGTAGTAACGTGTGAAGTGCAGTATTAGTATTAGTAACAGCCTCAGGAATTACACAAGCAGCTGAAAGTCTGAATTCCCGTGACATTGATGTGTTATGTCAAGATTAACAGCATAATCAGATTTGGTCTCGAGTTCCAGTGAAAGAAGCTTTAGAAATGGCAGGAATGTGCAGCAGAAATAAACAGGGTTTTACTGGTGATGTGTGTGCTACAGAATATACACAATATACAGGGCAATGTTATACAGGAGGTCAATACAGTGGGTTACACATATTGGAGGAGGCTTATCTGTACAGTCAGTGGGTCACTGTATCAGAAAACACAAACAGCTACGTTTAGGAAGTTCATTTAGTCCTGATAAAAGGAAATATTATGGAAAAGAAAGGAAAATATGAAAAACGATGAAAAGAACTGCTAATGGTAAAAAAAAAAAAAGTTGCAAAGTTGATAGTTTCAGCAACTTTAACCATTCTCATCCAACACTGACATTCATTAACATCACGATTATTATCAGCACCCTGTTATATGCAACATTTTGAGGACTTTTTTCCCCATTCAAAAGATGTAACACTTTATTTATTGTTTATTACTATGACAACCATTCATATTTCATCATTCTAAGCCCCTTGGATAATTTTTTTCTTTTTTACTTCCTTAGAATGACTGTCAATGAGAGTGGCTGAGGAAGTGAAACAACAATGTATCAACTCTAAAGTGACTTAGAGTCCAACTTTTGTCATAATTAGACTCAGCAAAAAAGACATATTAGATCAAAACAACCAAAGTAAATCATATAATGACTCGGCCTGTTGTGAGAACGCAGCACTTCCAAAACAGAAAGCCAATAGCCCTGTTTTACGTCTCTTATTACTAATTTATTACTATGTCCCGCCCACTCTGCGCTGTGATTGGTCTACGCTGCCGGACAGATGGTCCCACAATGGCGCAATCAAACGTCAATCAAGTCAGGTGTTTTTGGACGTTAGCTACAAAGACGTCCAATTTTAACACTAAATTTCAATGATTTCATATATTTAAGACTATAAAATGCGCACACAACATGTTTTGTTTTGCACAATAAATGAGCATTATGTGATGACAAAATCTGGCGTTTAATTTAGTGTGAAACAATGTTAATTTGCCGGGTAGCCTGCCAGTTGCTAACAGGCTAAATGCTAACATAAGCTATTAAAATCACGCAGGCTATTTATTTAACTATTTTTTAAAACATATTTTAGCATAGCATAAAGAATAGATTATATGCGAATTGATTTAATTAGATATTTTAATTGTAAGTTGATTAAATGGGTGTTTTTCAGGCTGGGAGCTAACTCGGAGCGCTAACATGAGATGCTATAGGATGCTAGGCTAACAGAGTCGGGGCGGATGAGAGAGCAGAGAGATCCGTGGATGGGCTACTCACTTTGGGGTTTGTTGGGGCCCGCCGACGCCTTCGCTACCGCCACCGAGAGCTCCATCCCCGAGGTCTGACAGGAGCGGCGACCTCTCTCCGTCCGCCATACCGAGAGACAGCGCCGGAGCCGGGCGTGGGAGGGAGGAGAAGGACCAACAGAGAGACCGAGGATGGAGGTGGGAGTGCGGGCTGGAGGAGAGTGTTGTGTCGGAAATGCGGGCGTCATGTGATGGGTACGTCTCCTCCTGTGGTGCGTGAGAGTCCGGGGAGAGGAGAGGGGGGCTGGAGGTGTGCTGCTCACGGGGACAATGCTGCTGCTGCTGCTTAGTCACCGGAGGAGGAGAGGATGGGGATGCTTTCATGGGATTTACGACTTTTTACATGCAGTATATTTTGCTCTCTAATCATTTCAAGGAGGAGACGTTCAAGTTCAGGAGGCTGAGGCAATTTACTTTTAATGCATTTTACCCCAGATTAGATTGAATGAGTGGAATGGCCAAGAGACAAATATTTTGATTAAAACCATCCCAGAGGTGCCAGTATAAGCCAATGAGTGCTGCTAATGTGTACGCCCAATTTGAAGAAGTTTATTCACCAGAGAATGGTCTAGTCAGTGGTTTTCCAACTTTTCACACCTAAGTACAGCTGAAGTGCATATGTGGCCTTCCGACTTCAAACCAGTCTAAAACATGACGCCTATTCTACATTAAACCAGGGTTAAAACTGGTCTAAAATAGGACTACAAGTACAATACAAGGACTCAGCACTATACTTTTTTTTCATATAGCCTATAGCAGTATGTAAACTCCTTTATTCTTCTTGTTTTCAAGCCATAACACACAGATTAAGGTAGCACTTGTTAAATATACAAAGTAATGTGATATGCACAAGCTTATATCTCAGGTTTTATGAGCCATTGAGTAACAGTGTCATTATTACATTAGCAATTTCAAACATCTGAAGGGCCCAGATCAGGCAATTTTCTGATCTATGTTATAATGCTTTCTTGAGTTGTGGAGTTGTGTTTTGTTTCATTCACACTCGCTTAAAACACAAATTATGCATATTTAGGCTTAGTTTTTTCTCTCAGAATGAAAACACTCTGTTCCACCTTGTGATGTCATGTGGTTAAAACAGCAAGTGTTTTAAACTCCATACACCTTCACTAGAATCATTTGGATGATTTCAGCCTTGGAATTGCCAATCTCTACTGAATAAAAGGTAAAAAGTAGCTGTTAACTTGAAAACTACCCTTTCATGACAAGAGCACTTTGAGTTTGGAGATGTAAACAGACTAATAATAAAGTGTCATTCAGACATTTGTGAATGAAACAAAGCACAATGCTAACTTGGCTAAAAGCTCACAAGAGTCAATTTGGTATAATACATAACCTTTAATATGCAAATAAACAACCTAAAAACAAGTACAATCTTCAAATTATATCCAATCTCTCTTGCGTGTCTGAGAAATCTATTGTTTTATCTCCTGTTGATAAAGTCCAGTGGTCGTTTCATTTGTAGAGACACCTCCAGCTCCTCTCTGTCACTGAAGAACTGAGCTTTGCCCTCCTGACTGTGGACCGGGTGGGGCAGGTGGAGACCAAGCTTACTGAAAAGACAAAAAAGTAATTTTACAACAACAGCATTAGTCTAACAAACATTATATGCCTGAATAAAACAATCTAAATGTTGCTTACTATTTCGGTGTACGTAGATCCAAAAATGTCTCTTTCACGTCTAAGACCACATCGGCTAGTTTTGTGTCAGGCAGTTTGATTTTTACCTGACATTAAAAAATAATTAAATAAACATAATAAATAAAAGAATAAATGAATATGGTATGAAACTAAAGCACAGACACCATAGTAATATTAATCCAATTTGTATTTGTGCAGTTACCAGTAAAGCTTCACAGCTCATGGAGGAGGGGTCTTTCCCACTGAGGCCCAGAAATATGTCTTCTGTCCCAACGCTCTGCTTCATAATCACTTCATATCTGCTCAGAGGAAAACGTGTTTTTGTTACTTTAATATTGTTAATATTCTGCTTTTATTGTTTTTGGATAACTGTTACAACATGTCAGATATTTTATAATGTGTGCTCTTGTAAGTGTCAAATTTTGGGGAACAGTTTAAAGGAGAGGAGACGAGACGAGGAGACAAGGAGAGAGGAAAGGAGACGAGACAAGGAGACAAGGATGGGAAGGAGATAAAGAACAAGGAGAGGAGATGAGGAAGGACACAAAGAAATTAACTTTACGTTATAAGAAAGACATTAAAATCACAACACAACAAATCAAAACATAAATAATCATAAATAATCATCATCAAAGTTGCTAAAAATGAAAGTTTGCCCCATTTTTCTGGTTTTATTCTAACATTTACCTTAATATTAGATTTTTCAGTTTTTGTTTTTTGTAATTTTGTTTAAAACTTTAAAAGCTAATATATTACTAAAATATACAACACTGTTTCTATAGTGAGCTGTGTCCTACTCAGGCTGAGGTCGTGGGTCGCTGAGGTCATCAAACTGGGATCCTTCGGCCACTTCCTCCTCGCTCCAGATGTCTTTGCTGTTGGGGACGCTCCCATTTGCAACTACAGAAGGAAAAAATATATAAAATATATTAATTATATAATGTAGTGTTTAAAGTAAACAAATAAATGTCAAAATGCCAGATACATTTGTTTACCTGGAGTGTCCTTTTGGGTTTGGGTCCAATGCTTCCAGGGCCCAGTTGTGCAGAGGGATTTGGTGTCTGTGTGAAAGCATAAAAGAATATGTTTCCTTTATAAATGCATAAGGCCAGATATTACACATTTGTAGCTTAATATCAAGATACAAATATTTCAATATTATATTTCCAGGCTATTACACTGTTTCCAAATATACAGATATATGCATCTTTATGTACTATTGACAGAAAGCTTAGGAAAGAAAACATGTGTTGAAATTATTTTAGCAGCTATATATGGTATTTAGGAATAAATTATATATATAATTTCCAATTTATTGCAATATTCTTACCATATTTATTGTATCCTTATAATTAGGATGGCTGATTTTTATTTTATTTTATTTTATTGTACTTTTGCCAGTGTTGTTATATTTACACAGATTTGAACTAATTAATACATTTCATCAATGAATGCCTGCACTATTTAGGTGCCATACTACAAAACTGTTTTACCTCCCAGTCTTCTTCGTCTTTTCGCTCTTGATCTGAGTTTAACAAAGCTGACAGCGCTTGGAGATTTTGTAAAGACGAGACTTCAAGAATCTCCATTTGAATATGTATAACTTTAACAAGACAAACTCCTTAATTATCTTACTTTAAAAAAAAAATGTGTAAAGAGTTTAAACTTCTGTTCCCCGTAGTACCTGTTACTGTTGACCACCCGTTTCCACGGTAACCGCTCCCACCGCTGACGTCAGTCAAAAAGCAGAAATGCAGGGGCTCGTGATGGACAGCAGAGGGCGCCACAGAACATGAAAAACATCATAGCGCGGACAAGGACAGGTCAAAAAGGTGAGTTAGGCGGTGAACGCTGCTTACGGTGGACAGCCCAACGAAACCTCTACGTAGGCCCCGGTAATATCGTGAGGTCAGGGCGTCTGCAGGTGCCTTGCAAAGCGGGTGAAGGCGAAAAAAAGCCCAATATAAAAAAATAGGTAAAATAATTTCCTACAGCTATAATTAAGATATATACATTTTTTAAATTAATACTAAAAAAAAATACATAAAAACACAAAAAACAATAAAATATTTACTTTTTTATTTTATTGTGTTATTTTTTAACATTTAACATTATATTCAACATTTTTTTACAAAAGGAAAACAGTCACAAATATAATCACAAAAGGCGAAGTAACGGGATTGTCCCTCAGCGGGTCCCGTACAGACGCATGGCAGGCGCAGATCACGTTGAAGGTGACTACAAACTAAAATAAAACTACACCGGAGCGAAAATGCCTCGTGTTTTCAGTCTGTTTGCGCTCCCCGTGGTGTGTGCCGCCGGTACCGAGGAGAAGGAGCCCGTGTCTCCGTTAAACCGGGACGAACTCTCCCTTTACACCGCTCCGGAGCAAAACTCTAACTTTATCCAGCCGCAGCCGGGTCAGCTCGAGGAGACTGTGGCCTCTGTGCGCAGGTCAGTGCACGAGCTGCGAAAAGCAATCATTTACAACGTATTTATTTACACTATAAAACACACAATCAAATACAGGCTCATTATGATTTATATTATTAGTTTTTACTGCCCTTTTTGTTGAAAAATAATAGATAATAAAGCGTATTTATTATTACAGACCAAAAATCACAACTCTTAATACTATATAATTATATTTTCAATTTGTGATTTATTTAATGTGTTTTCAGTCGCAGTAGTAGTTGATGATGTAATACTTCTATTCAAAATTAAAACTGGGACACCTGGTTTGGGATTAATAAAATAGTGGAAAGTCCTGGTTCTGCACTGGGTTTATTCAAAAGACCCACTTTTGTGTTTGTATAAAATCTGAGACACTTGTGTCACTGCAGCTGAGTTCATTCTGGTTGTGTTCTTGTTTTCTTCTGTGTCTTCTGTGTTTTGGCCAAAAAAAATAATCACACCTGGGAATGGATATTTCTTGTATAAAACTGGGACAAATCAGTGGTTTTGGATACATTTACAGGGACAGAGGTTTAAGTGGTGGGACTGTCCTGGGGGAATATTATAAATCAAAATCAGGCAGAATTATCACAATTTACCAACTCTTTTTAGGGGCCGCTGTGACATATTGTTGTATTCACTGTGGCTGTAATTGTGTGTTATTATTTTTATCAGTTTTAACTTCTTAATGTGACGTTCTTGCTGATTTCCATGTCTATGAAAGGTGCTAAATAAATTTTTTTGCTTTGCTTGCTTATTCACTGTAGCCCTAATCAAAGTAGGGCTGCAATTAACGATTATAGCCCAGTCAAATGATTATTGTACCTTGAGATTTTGTGAAACTATTTTAAGGGAGAAGTCAGCACAAATATTACAAATGAAGTGTAGTTTTCATGAAAATCTCAAACTGTTAACATTTTAAAAATATGTTAATAATATTTTCCCATGTTTGTTTCAGATCAGTGGAGCCCTGCATCTCTTGGTGTCAGGGCACGTACAGCAAAATCAAACCAAAGATCCAACATGGCGTCCAGGTGGGAAGAGACATGTACAGCTACCTGAGCAACCCCCCGAATGATTTTTACCCTAAAGCCGGAGTCATCGGGTTTACCGGGATCCTGGGTCTGTTTTTGGCTCGAGGGTCCCGGGTTAAAAGGTTTGTGTACCCGGCCGGGCTCATGACGGTCAGCGCATCCATGTACTATCCAGAAAAAGCAGCTAGTATCGCCAAGACGACCGGGGACAAAGTGTATGCAGGAACCGTCCAGAGCTACGCAGCTGTCGAGAAGATGTTCAAAAGTGAAGAGAAGCCAAAGAAAGAGACTGAGAAGGAAAACAAGCCATGATTTTATCCTATTTAAAGACATAGGTTAGTATTTCTGGAATTTGGTATTGAAAGAAAGTTTGGGGAGCAGACTGTGATGAAATAATTGTGGACAAAAATGGCTGAAGTCTTTAAAGGGCCTGTACTTGATTTTTTTCCCATGCGTTTCAGCAAAAAGTGTCTTGCTCCAGTAAAGATATATTGTATAAGCATCTCTTGATGTCAGAATAATAAGTCCACTGTGTACTGTCTGCATCTAAGAGAGTTTTATTGCCAGAAAGCAAAAAAAACAAAGTTAACTGTTAGCACGCTAGTTGTTACTGTGACGGCAAAACTCCGCTTTGCTCTGAGAGTTGTGAGAACTGATTATAGACTCATCGCTGTGAATAATTAAGATGCTCAGAAGAATCTATAAGGTAAGTGAGGCATAACTTTGTAACACTGCAAACGGTTTAAAATGAACTGTTTTGTTTTTCACGTAATAAAAAACACAAAAAATCAGGTACAGCCCCTTAAAAGTTTTGATTAGATTTAAATTTTTGGAAATAAGATGCTGTTCACAATGCACATTTTAAACAGTAATAAGGAGCATTAACTACTGAGAGCAGAAATGTGACATGCTTTAAAGATGCACTATGAAACTTTTCTTATCCAGGGTCCGCCACCTAGTATGACATTAAACTTGCGTTGCATTTATTGAATTAGGCTTTTTTTTAATTGCCAAAAAATGATTGAAAGACATGCTTTCTGTGAGTGGGTTCAGGACTTTCATTTGGCCTTGTAGTGTCACCTGCTCGTCTCCACAGAGAGACACAATAATAATAATACAACACAATAACATCTCCATGGAGACAAGCAGAGGACGGCCCCCTCACCATGAAAGTTACATCGTGCATTTATTTGACTATATTTTGGTAAACATTGATCACACTGGGGTGTTTGTACTGTAAATGTGAAGTTGAAAAGTACAACAAAATGCAATACAATAATGAACAATTGCACTAACATTGTTATATTTATGGTCCTGTTTGTTAAAACTGTACTTTTCACTTTAGACAAATTTAAAAACTCATCTCCAAGTCTGCTATCCCAAAACCTACTTTAATAAAATGCTTTGAAATTATACTTAAACAAATCAGCAGTAATCACATGGCAATAAGACAATGTATATGTTTTATGTTAAGTGTTGTGATTTTAGCTTTTGTGACTTTTTGAGGCCCATTTTTTGCACTAAGCTTTTGAACGATCTCAGGCTGGCCACATCCTGTCACCAGTGTTTTAGTTGTAATGCTGTAATGTAATGCTGCAATACTTTGAATGTTTATTTAAGAAGCTAATAAAATTATATTTGTTCTATACAAGTCTTTTAAAATGAATTAAAGTTCTCTATAGTACAGTGTATCTTCAGTGTTGTCAAGTTGCCAAATGCCTTAAATGTTTCCCCACCACGCCAAAATCAATGACTGGTTTCAAGTTCACAGAACATTTTTAGACAAAGTTTGAACTTGTGACCTTTTGGTTGGAGGGAGGGAAATGGTTACTCAGACTAGTGTTAAGTAGTCTCATGAGTGAATTAAAACCATATAAACAGGTTTGCCCTAATCCTGGTTGAATGGTTAAAGATGCACCAGGCAACTTTTCTGGTGGAGTCCACCATTTTGTTTCCATGGAGATGTTATCTTTGCCTTGAATGTTTCATTGTATTGTTTAAATATATAAATTTGGCATTTCTTAAAATACAAATGCTTTTACTGTGAGCAGGCTTGCCTCTTCACAGATCTGACCTGCAACTCGGTCTGGTGAAATGCCACACTGAGGAATATTGTAGGCAAAGCAATAACATCGCCACGGAAACAAGCACGCGGCATACCCTCCACCAGAATGGATATGCAGTACACATTTAAATTTCCCATTTTTGGATATAGAGAAAATTTCCTAAAAATGTCATCTTAGAACTGGATTCATGACATTACAGTCGTCATAGCAGTTATATTAATTTTCATACTGAGTAAGTCTTGTGCACAGCTTAATAGAGAAACACTCATGTCAAAGCAAAAAAAGAAAACACGGTATGACTGGTTTATCTTTTTATTTCTTCGTGGCAGCCAAAAATGAATTGTACAAAATTAAATACTACAGAATTTCCTCAAAGCAGGACTAGCTTCTCGTTGAGAGCGATCTGAGCCTGGGTGAGGTTCGACAGGTACGTCACCATCAACAAGTCCTGAAACAGACAAAATGAGCTTAGAAATACAGTGGAATCAAAACCCAGCAGGTGTTAGATTGTTTCCTTTAGAAACAGTTATTGAAAATGGACACTAATGTGTGCATCTAAACTGAAGTATCTAAAGTGATTTTATATACATTTTATGTGCGATACTAGAACCTCATTACACATTTACAAGCAGGTTTTGGCACATCTGATCACCATAACAATCACATCAAATACTGGATGGAAAAAGTGAAAATTCCCCCAAAAAGATAAAATACTCACATTAATATTTGAGTTGAGCATATTCTCGAAGTCCTCTGCTGAGATGGTGGGCACTTTATTCACCAGGTCCATGAGGAAGCGACCCACACAATTATCAGCTGCCACCTTCCCAGACTGAAACAGAGAGGGCGCTAGTGTCACTTAGATCTACATGATCAGGTTAGACACAGGGACATGTGGAAAAGTTAATGACAAATTACTCATAACTACAGGAATGGACCAGTTAACTTTTCAATGCCAAGTGGCTGGAAAAAAATTACAGAACTAAATCAATTTAATCACATTTTCATATTTTGATGTCTAGAAATATGTTGAATTACATTTTTTCTGGATATATTAGGATTACAATGAGATTTTACAGAGATCAGACAGATCACAGAGCACCGTAGCATTAACATTTGAGACGTAACAATTCTGCGCTGTTGAACTAATTTCACGACAGGTTTATAGAGGTCTTGGCAGTAAATTTCTTTAACTGCAACCACTGAACTTGGGAGTTTGATTTGATAATGGGAATCTATCAGTATCTCACCAGCACATCCTCGATGTAGGCCAAGACTGTTGTGAGCATGTCCTGTACCCGCGCTGCTGCACCTGCCACCTGAGAGAGGTCAGAGGTCAAGCCCTTTGTGCGGGAGGGGGCCAAACGTGTCCGCTGCAGCAGGTCCACTGGAGAAAAACAGACAATTTCAGAATCTCTCAATATTACACATGTTGTGGAGTTCTCATTTAGCCAAATGAGGTTTAAAGGTCCTATATTACTCAAAAGGAACTCTTGTGAGTTCATTATACATCAACATTATAGCTATGTTATGTTGTTATCTCATCAAAAACATACCTGGAGTTGTGCTTCGTTTCATTCACACCTGTTTGAGTAACTCTTTATTATTAATAGTCTACATCTCCAACACTGAACATGCACAGTTTTCAAGGTTGAGCTGCCTTTTACCTTTAGCTCAGTAGCAACCGCCTCTTCCAGGGCTGAAATTATCCAAATGATTCTAGTGAAGGTATATGAAGTTGAAAACCACAGCGGAGCACATGACAAGGTGGAACAGAGTGTTTTAAATTTGACAGAACTCAGCCCAAATATGGAGCATTTGTATGTTAAACATTTGTGAATGAAACAAAACTCCAGGTATGGGACGTTTAATCATTGGGTCTAAAATGCATAATTTTGTTGCAGTCATGGTAAAAAGGAACTACATGGACCATAATCCTGTGCTCCACTTCAGTGCAGCCAGTTTGAAAATACTTGAATTGTAAGACAAGACGAAGATTACATTACAAACTTGTCAGGGCAGTTTATGAGAAAGAAAAAACATTATATAGTACCATGAACCTTTACTATGCATTTTCCCAACTAACTTTGCAGTCCCTATTATTCACTTGCAGCTATGTCTTACCGCCAATCCTCTCTGTGTCGTAGTAAATGTACTTCACTGTGAGAGGAGTGAACATCACTCCAACTGTCTTCCCTGGAACTCCCATCTGAGCACTGGAGATAGAAAAAAAGATTTAGATGAGGTCAAGATATACCATCAATCCTTTGTGAAGAAATTGCTTCTCTGCATTTGTACCATCCTTCAGTGTCTCTGGATTACACCTGTGAGACCCATCTCCAGACCTTGAGCTAATCTTGGTCAGGAGTACCTTAACTGGAGGATTTGAAGTATGGTGCATGTTTTAGGTTAATGGGGGAAACTGGAGTACCCAGAAGAAACCCACCTAGACACAGGGAGAACATGCAAACTCCCCACAGAACAAGCTGGGCAGCCAGGGAGTTGAACCTGGGACCTTCTTGCTGTGAGGCATAAGTGCTACCCACTCAGCCACCACAAAATGAAAAAAAAAAAGATAAGACAGACCTGACGTAGGCGCGGATGTTCATCTTGCCGCTCTGCAGCGCCGAGTCCACAGTCAGGTGAATGGGGTTTGTGGCCTCACGGCTGTAATACTCATGGATGAGCACTGAGTGTTCTGTGATGTCGAAGCCAGTGGCGTACCTGGGGGAAAGCGAGAGTGAGTTAGAGGTCAAATATTAACAGACCTCAAAGAATGTATAAAGTTTTATTTTGAAAAGCAGCAGTAACAGAAGGCAGGTGTTTAAAGGGTGGAGATGAATGTCTGATATGACAAATGGTATTGATGAAGAGCAAAATGGCCACTGTGAGTTAATTTTTATTGTTTCAATGTGTCAGTAGTTTGTTAGTCGAAAAAGCTTTGCATTTTTAAAAAAAGAATTAGTAACAAAGAACATTTAGAAAACTGAGCAAGTCTATATAAGCCTCATTTCCACTGTTGCGCTTTGGAGCAGATTGGTACAAGCCACAAGTGTCTGTCTAAAGTGAACAGTACCGCCCCGTTTGAGGGGCCCAAAGCGGACCCTCGAGGGTAGTAGCTCCCACAGGTGTCTGGGGCCGGTATGATACAGCTTCAGGAGTGGTTGACAACCAAACAAGATGATAGGACAAGAGCGAACACAGAGTCAGGTGAAAACTAGAAGGCAAAAGACTGCCTTTCTCATCAAATGCTGACTAGAATTTCTGATAAACCACTGTATTTCCAGTTAGGGCAACTTAAATGTTGAGCCGACATGCTCTGCAAAACAAAGCTAGCACAT
This sequence comes from Periophthalmus modestus, assembly GCA_019594935.1. NCBI lineage: Eukaryota > Metazoa > Chordata > Actinopteri > Gobiiformes > Gobiidae > Periophthalmus > Periophthalmus modestus. The sequence continues at coordinate 22,025,026 of JAIEZT010000026.1, forward strand.
TTGCAGCAGTTGTTTCTTGTTTCTCAAGCACGGCACTCGCATAAAGATCAAACATATTATATTTCCAGTGTGTATGCATCTAACATGAGCCAAACCCAATGGATTACATAAAGAGACAGTCAAAAAAAGAAGAAAAAGCTGACTATGAACCAGAAGAAGTTTTGTATTTATGCTAGCTTTTGCTTTAGCCTTGTCTCACAATGTCACAAACTTGGAATTAGTAAACGTCTTTTTGAATCGCCGAGATCGACCTTACAAGTATAATTTAGAAAAGATGTAGATATTATTTACTAAGAAAACACTAATGTCACCCAAACATGTGTTTGGGTGACATCTGTGTCTCAAGTAGCCCTACCCCTAAACCCGGAGGTGGGCCCGGAACATGGAAATGCAACTGGGCTGGAGGGAGCCGAACCAAACAGTTCCGCTCCAAGGTGGTCCCAAGCGGACTGTGCCAGTGGAAAAGAGGCTGTAGCTGCTCTGTTAAACACTCACCAGCCAATGATGACCTCAGTGGGAGACACTCTCTTGTGGAGCTCATACATGTTTTTGGCAAACTCCATGTCCACGGCAACCTGAAGGAAAACATTGAAATTAAAATAAATAAACAGATGACTTTCACATAGCAGTAACTACCACAGTAATACAAACCTCATCCTCAGACTCATTGTGGGGCACAGAGAAGCAGTTGGTCACTTCAATAGAGTGTTTGTCAATGGTACCTGAACAAAAGAAAGATCAGGTTTATTAAGTACTGTTATTCATCCTGATACAGGCAGTAAATTATATTCTTCATAAATGTCGATTCTTAACCTCGCACTCAGTTTTATGGAACAGATGTAAAAGATGCTCCAGCTTCCTATGATGCTAGCACTACATTAGACAAAAGTAACGCACAAAAAGCTGAATTATTAATACTTGACGAACATACATTTAGTATTGTAGCCAAACTTTAAAAGGGAAGGTGCTATAATAAACAAGTTTATATTGTACATCACGTAAAACCACTGATAAGTAATAAACAAGCTGCTTACACAACGTTACCCAGATGCTGCTAAGCTGGAAAACTCATGTGTTAGCGCTTAGCATCATTAGCATCCCGAGCTAACACCTGCTAACTCGCGCATCACCCGGTTTATTTCAACTATTTCAACACCACGGAGACATTTGATTCATCATACAGATATCTCACCTAGCAGAGTCCCGATGACCCGGCTCGCACCCTCGTTTCTACGCTCGTACGAGTCGCAGATTGAGGCTAAAACCACCGGGTGGATCTTCACCACGGGCCCGAACACCGACATGTTGGAAAGAGAGAGGACGGCTATCGGCGCACGCGTGGTGACCTCTGGTGGACGGAGGACGGAAGTACAGTCTGACTCATAGACAATAGAAAAAATGTGTAAGTGAGATAGAGTGGGTTTTATTTATTTATTTATTTTTTATTTTATTTTATTTTTTTTATTCAAGACAAACAATGACATGTAATATACAATTAAATGTAGACTTAAACTGTTTAGCCAAAATAATTAAATGCCAAGGCCTGTATGAACTGGCAACACTTTACTTCGTTTAAACTTTTTTTTTTTTAAATTACAATCAAATGTATTATTAATGCTGTTTAATATATTTTTTGTGTTTTTGCAAAAACATTATTATAATTAATTGGTGGTGTATTATAATAATTAAATTTAAAAAATGGACCATGCATGTGCCTGTCCATTGAATGTCCATTGTGTAATCAATAAACATTTGACTAACAACCTGCTTACTTTACTAGCCTACATCATTACTCTTAATGCTATTTTAACTGAGCCCTAATTGTAATTACAGGCAAGGCAAGTTTATTTGTATAGCACAATTCATACACAAAATATTTCAAAGTGCTTTACAAAATAAGAAAGTCATTAAAATCACAATACAGCAAATCAAAACACAAATAATAATGATAAAGTTAATATTTAAAGAGAAGAGTGCAGAATAAAAACATCCGAGCCAGGGGCAAAGTTGCTTTAGGTCCATGGCCTTGCATGTAATTATTAAGAAGCTGTCTTTCAGTTTTTCAGCATGTGGGCAATGATGAATGCAATTAACATTCTAAATAAATACACAATAGACTATGTCATTTACCATATTGGCTGAGTTAGTGCATTTATGAACTTATCACTCTCTTTGTTAGGCCTATAGCCAGATTATATAGTCATGCCCTCTGACTTTTTTAGTCTGTGTATGTGTATATGTATATATATATATATATATATATATATATATATATATATATATATATATATATATATATATATGTGTGTGTGTATATATATATATATATATATATATACATACATATATATATATATATATATATACATATATATATATATATATATATATATATATATATATATATATATATATATATATATATATATATATATATATATATATATATATATATATATATATATATATATATATATATATATATATATATATATATATATGAAACAAGCCACACTCAGCTCATTAAAAGGGGAATGAGGTCTGTGCGCGTGAAGCTCCTTGGTAAATCTGTGACCTGTTTACACGTCCCCTGGTCCTGACCCCGCACGCAGCCTCTTCCCTGGCGCGTGTACAGATGTGGAGAGCTGGAGGCGCGCAGGAGGGCAGGCAGCGGGCGCGCTCTCTGGGGCTGGTCCCGGGCTTTGGTGAGGGGCAGGGCCATAGTGACTGCATCCTGTTACCGCGGCTGACTGACTGCACACCTGCCTCTCTCCTCCTCCTCCACTCTCCTCCCCCTCCATCTCTTCATCCAAAGCTCACACACCGACGAGGAATGGATCTATGCGCGCAGCCGGCTCCATCGCCACCATTTCCTACCTCTACACTGCTCATGGCACACTCATTTCGGCTTCTTTACTGAGCATTCCGCGCCTCCCTTTTCTCTCTTTATTGGTCACATCGAGGTGGGCTTTGTTTGGATAGAAAATCAACAAGACTGAGCAGTGCTTCGTGGGTAAACATCAAAAATGGATGTCTGTAAGCGCTTTCTGTACCCGGTGCGTTCGTCCACAAGATTTTCCTAATGAAACCAAATCGCTAACCAATTTTCCACACCTTCAAGTTGCTCCACTGAACAGGTAAGAATCGCTATTTTGTTTTCAACCTCAACCATTCTCCTTTTACGCACAAAATCTCTATAAAACCCCCGTAACTGTGTCTATTTCTGCTCCGTATTTCACCCTAGTGCGTCACAATTCCCATCAATCTCTATTTTACGCATAAATTACCCTAATAGACCACGTATCGTTCTTACCTTGGTACAAACAAACCACTCAACGTGCGTCAGGCTCATTTGCATAACACTGCCTATTTTAAGCCAAAGAATTCCGTGAAGTTGTGGTTCTAATAGCAAAATAAATCTCAACACGGACGTAACAACGCGCTGAAACATGCATGCACGGCCTCAGGCACATTATGAAACATGCACAAGGTTTAAAAAGGTACTCCAAGTGTTATACGGTGCTATTTTTGCTCAAGGCTTCCCTGGATATCTGTCAAATATGTGGAAATGGGCTCAAATAGGACTCTGTTGACAGTGTATTATTGTTAATGTTGCTGTTTGATTATGTTTGGACCTATAGGCTGTGTTCACGTGTGCGTAATTAAGGCAACATAAGGGCAGATCACATTATGGAAAAGCTCACGTGTTGCTAAATGATGCGATTATAATTCTATGTTCACAGGGGGTTAGTACCATTTCACTTGTGTATTAAGCCTATATGCTATTTTCTGAGCTGCGTTATAATGTCATTTCCTCATCACAAACAGACCTGGAGTTGTGTTTTGTTTCATTCACACACGTCTAACACACAAACCCTGCATATTTAGGGTCTTAGAGTTCTTCTCTCAAACCGAAAACACTCTGTTCCACCTTGTGATGTCATGTGGTAATACAGGAAGTTCCCCGCTGTGTTTTCAAACTCCACACACCTTCACTAGAATAATTTGAATGATTTCAGACCGGGAATTGCCGATCTCGACTGAGCTAAAGGTAAAAAGTAGCTGTTAACTTGAAAACTACCATTTCATGACATCACAAGGTAGAACAGAGCATTTCGAGCTTTGGAGATGTAGATAGACTAATAATAAAGTGTTACTTGAACATGTATGAGTGAAAGAAAACACAAGTCCAGGTATGTTTTTGAAGAGGTAACAACATTATATAACATGGTATAAAGCTCACAAGAGTCAGTTTTGTGTAATATAGGATCTTTAATATGCAAATGATGTTATGCTGCTGTTGTAATTAACTTGTACAAGAAAGCTTTCTAAAAACATAGGAACAAAACATACAAATAATATGTTTGTTGAATGCAGAGTGGATGTGCAGGGCTAAGGACTAATGAGTTTTATACATTTTTCATGTTGCGCTACATCTCCATCATAATGTTGTACAGGAGATTGCTAATTAGACTAGGTTTAAACTGAAGAAGACTAAGAGCCTAATCATGTAAAGTTTTACAAGAATTTAAAGCTGCACTATGTAACTTTTCCGGCAGTCTACTTGTCCAATAAGATGTTATTTTTATATATTTATTTATTCAGCTGGAGCCCTATTAGCTTCTACAATGTGGTCACTGGTCTTTCTGGGGTCCAATAAAAAGTACAAAATCATGGTATAACATTAACTTTCCTGATTGCATAACAATGAAATAACAAATACAATTCATGCATATTCAAAACAACTTTCAAATCATCCCAGTCATCCTCTGCATGGTTCATTCATACGCTTTTGTTTTAAAGTCTTTTTAAGCAACATCTGTTCCCTCTTTGTACTCCCAGACAGCTGATTCCACACTGCTGGCCATCTAAATAAAACTGTTCTTCTCATAGAGAGACTTTGACAAAGGAACAATGAGCTCACCAGAGCCGACCTGCAGAGTGACATGTCCGTGACAATACCGCTGTACACCAATTTATCTATAAAGAGTTCTGGTGTCTTTTTTAAATCTGACATGTAGCAGACTTGTGTTTTCATTTGTCCTGGGCCTTTAAACCAAAATAAGGTGGTGTGCTTCTCATTCACATTCATCCTAAAAGTACAACCGAGGCCTGCTCTGGCAGCTCTGTGTCCCTGTGCACAGGCCTGTCACCATTACACATTTTGAAGCACTATATATTGCTGCAAAGAAATATTATGATGAACAATAATACTGAAAGTACTTTATCCAACTGATTCAATAACAATAATGCAAGGTAAAGCCAGTAAAGAACTTTTAAATAGACAGTCTCATTAAAGGCCTGAGCTACTGCTAATACATTACAGAATGAAGCAGTAATTTGCCACAGACGTCACTTATTCAACCTTTTACAGCTCAAATGTTACTGCATTACAAGAAGAATACTCAAAATCTTCACATGATTGCAAAGGAAATGTACACACAATAAATGTTGAGCCCAAAATACATTGTTCCAGTGTTCATGTATGGAACGATAAGTGAATGTAGTAATTATCGTGACAGGCCTAACTGTGTGAGCAGTACTCCAGTGTGTCAAGACCAGAGACTGGACAACTGCCCTCATGACTGAGGGTGGACATTATGGTGGACAGTATGGTGCACACACTGGGACTATGCCTCTGCCCATCCTGACACAATACAGCTCATCTGACCCGTCCATGAGAGCTGACTGTCTAATCTGACACCCAAGACTGTGTTGCAGACAGGGCCACACACGGCCCTTTGGGCTTGTTAATCCGGCCCGCCGAACATGACCAAATTTGATTAAAATAGGTAAGGGGGAACCTTGTTCAAGGATTTTCTGCTGTGTTTATTTAACTGAAATTGAATGAATTATTAATTTAATGAATGCATTTGGAAAACAATTTGTACAATGAGCCTTGCATATTCATGCTTTGCTACATGTTACAGGCCAAATCTCTAATGTAATATATACAGACATATATATCCTGCCCCAGCCCCTCTGTCAAATTTTAGAACCCATTGTGGCTTGTGTGTCAAAAAGTTTACCCACCGTTGGTTTAGTGTCTGTCTCCTGCTCTGTCAAAGTCATATCAATAATCACATTTAGGTCTCAGGTCTGTTCAACTTATGTTTAGTACCAAAAACTATACATTTGGTTTTGGAACAAAGAAACAACAGAGGAGAAATAGCTTCTTGGCTAATTTTGTTTTTTTTACTCATGTTTGATTATGTCTTTTATGGAATTGCACTGTCACCTTTCAAACATATGAATCAAATCTGATCAGCATCTGGAAAATCATCTGTGTACATTTTCTTTGCACTACTGGGAATTTTTTTAAACCATAAAACTTTGAATAACTTGCATGACTCATTCCAGATGCAAACTAATGACTAAAGTTTATTCTGCTGTTTATAATAATAATAACAACAATAATAATAATAATAACACTTGTAATGTGCTTTACAGGCTTGTTAAAGCCTCTCAAAGTGCTACACTATAGTCATTATTCATTCACTCCATACTTGGTGATGGTAAGCTACTATTGTAGCCACAGCTGCCCTGGGGCAGACTGGTGGAAGTGAGGCTGCCAATCTGTGCCATCGGCCCCTCCGATCACCACCTATCATTCACGCACACACCACTTTCATACTAGGCAATGTGGGTGAAGTGTCTTACCTAAGGACACGACAACAGAACTTCAATCCGCCGACCTTTGAGTTGGGGAACCAATGTGCTAACCACTGAGCCACTGTCGCTCATGATTTTTTAAGAATATTGTAGATTTAGAATAGTTTTTGTGGTTTAAATCTGCTCTTGGGTTTTTGGGTCAGTGGCATTAATGAATTTCAATATCGTTTATCGTCTATATTTACTTACTCTATATTTACTTTACAAAAATACGTTATCGTGACAGGTCTATATAGAAACATGGGTCATGACCCTTCTCCAGATCTGACCTAGAATAAAACCTATGGGAGCTGAGAGCAAATAGAGAAAGTATGATTCAATGTGACATGCATTTAAAGCTGATTAGTCACAATCAAATCAAAATGACAATTTGAATTGACACAAAAAGCAAATCACAAATCTTTTTCAGAGCAAGGTTTAGTTTGTTTTCATACCTGACAGGTTGGACGGCTCAGAGGCACTCTTCCTCAGAGTGGTCACGTCACGACGCTGTGGTGTGACCGGTCAGCTGATTTAAACAGGTCCTGCAATAAAACATACATGGGGCAAACGGGGAGGGCTTTCAGTACAAGAAAAAGGGAACATAGGACAGAGTGTGAGAAGGAAACAGCAAAGGCCTGCACATGAGCAACAAAACACAAAGCCGGACAGGGGCAACTCAAATCGGCCATTTTGGATGAATGTAAAAGAGAGAAGCACATTATGGACTGGGGCGGAGCACACATCATTGGGACAGAGGACAACAAACATCATCTCTAGATTAAGGAGGCAACTGAACTACAGAAACGTGTCCATGGGACTTTAAACTGAGACAAGGGGCCGTTTTACTCTCACACGCCTGGTATACTGTCCTGAGAAGTCAGGCTGCAGGTGGCACTATCGTCCTGCCTTGACCAGTAGAAAACGGATCAGATACATCACTGTAACATCACGTGACCACTCTGAGGAGGAGCGCTAGTGAGCAGTCCAAACTGTCAGGGATGAAAACAAACTAAACCTTGGTCTGTAAAAAGAATAAACAAATAATTACGTATTCTGCATATAAATGTCTAACCCTGTAGTTTAGATCTGTATAAACATGTTCTGAAATGTGATTCTTGTGTTTGTCAGTTCAGATTTCAGTCTTTTTGTCAGTTTTTCTGGGCGTGTAAATTGTGAAATCGAATCACAATCACATTTCCCAAATGGTTCAGCCCTACAAGTATTGGCACTGATGTTTTGTTTACTAGAAGCAACAATATTCTTAACCAACACATCTCATTATGCCATTCAAATGGAATAAATGTCATACTACCATCATAGTTGTAATTGCAGACAGCTCAGTACCTCACAGCCTTGCACCTCCTCACAGACCTCCTCTCTCCATTTGCACCTGTGCCACGGTGCAAATGAGCATCACGTCTCCATGGCAACTGCACCAAACAACAGTGTCCGCCCGATAAACAACTAACCAGTCATGCATTTGTGTTGCCAGTGCAGCAGCAGGGTCCAGCTTAGGTCCAGCACATGACCTGGAGAGGGCGGGGCCAGTGGTGTGGCTAGACTAAAGGTCTATTATGGACATGTTTCACAATGTATAATAATAGTATATAGTATAATTCATAGTGTTGTATAACAGCTGAAGATATAAATATGAGTATTGCACTACGGCTGCCCACTGATCCTGACAGGTTTAAAACCCAGAGGCAAGAAAACAGGGACGAATGCAGAGGACAAATACCCCACTGGGACAATAGTCTACCTTAACCTTACACTGTCTGCTTCTTTTCTTGACCTTCATCATAAAAACATGTTATTATAGACGACATATAGACGACAATTTTATAAACAAAATTGTCTTGTGGAGTTGTGTGCCATTCACACATGTTTAACTCACAAATCCTCCAAATTTAGGCTGAGTTCTTCTCTCAAACAGAAAACACTTTTCCAACTTGTGATGTCATGTGGTAATACAGGAAGTGCAGGAGGTGCTCCATAAACCTTCATTAGAATCATTTGGATAATTTCAGTCCTGGAATTTTCAGTCTGTACTAAACAAAAGGTAAAAGGAGCTGTTAACTTGAAAACTACCACTGGATGACATCACAAGGTAAAACAAAGCATTTTGAGCTTTGGAGATGTACATAGACTAATAATAAAAGGTTACTCAAATATATATGAATGAAACAAAACACAAGGTATGTTTTTTGAGAAGGTAACAACATTATAACATGGTCTAAAGCCATAGACTGTATAAAGAAGTGGACTAAGTGAGTGTGACGTTACCCATAGTGTTTCGGGATTAGAGCAGTTATAGGGGCCAATTTGGAGCTGAGTTAAATATTTAAAATTCTGACCAAAGTCTCTGACTTTTTGCCTTATGCAAAAAGTCTCTGATTGACACAAGTGAGTCGAGAATGGACAATATCATGCGCTATTTTCAGTTTTATTTATACCAGCCATCTCAACCCGGGTGTGTCCCAGTTTAGAATTTGAAAATCTGGCTCTAGATTAGATTTGCAACATCTGTTTGAAATGAAGAATCTGTTCAGAGTGCACATTACAAACTTGTCCAGCAGTATTCAAGACTGAAATCTGAAGTGATAATTGTGTGATTTCGATTTGGTAGCACTACAGTTTGCTCATGATAGCCTCCTGCCATACAGTTTATGGTATATTGATCTTTGTGTGCGCTGTTTTAAATTTTTGATGTTATGAAATATCTGTGGAATAGACCTTGAGGAGATACAGTGTCCTCCGGCGGTCCAGTCTTCGGTCTTCGGGGAGCACTGAGCTATACTTAGAAACACTATTGTCTCATACCTCTTGGCTTTGTCTTCCTCAACACAAAACAAAACAATACAGCATGTCAAGGAACTGATTTCACAAAGCTAGCTGCGCTCCACCACTTTTTATATAAGCGCAGAGACAATTGGGCTTCCGGTTAGCGTGGTAAGAAAGAGGCAGAGTCTCATTTAAAGCGGTAATCAAAATGTCATAATGTAAAGTTCAGAATCAGAAGAAGAATCAGAAGAAGTTTTATTGCCATTTTCCGTGAGCAGAGCTCACAGACTAGGAACTTACTTCGGTGATAAAGTGCGACATACAACAACACACACACAAAAAAACCACACTAAATAAATACAAATAAGGGCATGCAGGAGGTAGAAATATATACAATAGTAGAAATATATACAATAGTGGCATCAAAACAACAACAACAGTGCAACATGGGTTATTAAAGTGACCAGTGTTATGAAATGTCCAGTTTAGTGCAGGTTTAAGAAGTGTTCATGAGGGAAACGGCAGAGGGGAAGAAACTGTTCTTGTGACGAGAGGTTCTGGTCCTGATGGACCGTAGCCTCCTGCCAGAGGGAAGTGGCTCAAATAGTCCATGTCCAGGGTGAGAAGTGTCAGCTGCTATACGACCTGCTCGCCCCTGAGTCCTGGAGGCGTACAGGTCCTGGAGAGATGGAAGGCTGCAGCCAATCACCTTCTCAGCAGAGCGCACAATGCGCTGCAGTCTCTGTTTGTCCCTGGCAGTGGCCCCAGCGAACCACACAGTGATGGAGGAGGTGAGGATGGACTCAATGATGGCCGTGTAGAACTGCACCATCATCTGGACCGGCAGCTTGGCTTTTCTCAGCTGCCGCAGGAAGTACATCCTCTGCTGGGCTTTCTTGATGAGGGAGCTGATGGTCGGCTCCCACTTGAGGTCCTGGGTGATGCAGGTGCCCAGGAAGCGGAAAGAGTCCACGGTGGTGATGGGGGAGTCAGTCAAGGCGAGGGAGGAAGTTATGGAGCAATTCAGATGTATGTTATTAAAGGCACACTGCAAAAAATGTGAGTTAAATTATTTTAATTCACATTTTATTTACTCTAAAATGATAAACTATTGCACATGTTTGTGACTGGTTTCAATGTTATATGTCATGTTTAAAGAGAGGGTACTTTACTTCTATGGGATATTAAAGAGGGAGTATTTGACTTCTACGGGGGTATTAAAGAGGGGGTATTTTACTTCTATGGGATATTAAAGAGGGGGTATTTTACTTCTATGGGGTATTAAAGAGGGCGTATTTTAATTCTATGGCGTATTAAAGGGGGTATGTTTTACTTTTGTGGGGTATTAACTGCTAAAACATAGCATTGTGATCTCATGCTATGTTTCCTTTGATTGTTTTAAAAATGCTATATTTGCCCAAAACAACGTATTAAGTTTCACTTTTGCTTTTGTTGCTCTGAGTCTCCCCTCCCTTTACTCTCTTTGCTAAATCACTCCCCCTTCAGAGCGCTATAACAACATAATCAGCGTGCATCAGATTTGTCAAGTTGCTGTGTACAGTTTTGTATCATGTTTTTGTATATTTATGGAGAACTGTTGTGATGTACGCTGTGGGCGGAGCCTTGTACAGAATCTTACAGCTAAGTAAAGAAGGTTTGAATAGGGCCCGAGAAAGATCGATAAAATAATCAAACATGCATCAATCTAAAACCTCTTCAGGCATGTTTTTGATGAGAGAACAATGTTGTAACAAAAAAGTCGATTTTGCATAATACCCCCTCTTTTAAGTATTAATTAAATTATTCAGAAATAAATGTATAAAAGTGGCTTTATCGGCTATAGTCCTATAAATAATACAAATTTAGTCCAAATCAAGATAAATATAAGTACATTTTACAAAACTTGTGTCGTAACCTCTTCCCATTGAAAGGTTGCTGGTTTGAACCCAGCTCTGACCAATGCACAGACACATGGGCAAGACACTTAACCTGCACAGAATAAATGTGTTCATATGGGTGATTGTTGGTGGTCAGAGCGGCTGTTGGGGTAGATTATCAGCTACATTTCAGTCAGTCTGACCCAGGGCAACTGTGGTACAAAAAAAATAATGTAACAATAATAATAATAATGTAATAATGTAAAGTAATGTGCTCTGAAAAACAGGTTTAATGTGTATATGACAGGTTAGACTACTCTATTGCCTAGTTTATTTTTTCTATTTTTGTGGAGTTTATAGTTTTACTTCCTGGTTGGACATGGGCAGCAGGTGTTGAGGTTATTCCACAACCGTTACCTAGCAACCATAATGTATGGGTAACAAGGGCCAAAACTAAATTTCATAATAGTTTTGTTTAGACTAATAAAAATAATTGACAACACCTTTATCTTGTGAAACTAAGGTTTAAATTGTCAGGAAAAAATGCCTTCTTTGTGCATAAACTATCTTTGTATTTTGGATGTTCTGTTGTATCTCTTTGAGGTTTTTCCAGAGTCACACTAAAATGAATAAATATTTAAAAATGAGGCAGTGTACAGGGAGCTGCAGGTGGATGTCACTGACAACATGTTAAACACTACACAAATATAATTACTTCACCAGAGACACTTCTGTATTTAGAAAGAGACATGTTTGTGTGTCAATGCTAATGCTAATGCTAATTTTGAGCCATAACAAATATTAAAACAACACCACAAACTCAAGTATTCTACATATAAAATAATCAGGTAGTCTTTATTTTAATCTGAATTTGAATAGGTTGTTTATTTAATATTTGACTGTTTTGCTTTGAGACACAGTGAGCTAGCTAGCGTGCTGCTGTTCTCAGAGCCTGTTAATTAAAAAAAAAAAAGCGCTTGTATGCGCTTTAAACCTGTTAAAATGCTGTTAAAATAAATCACGCTCAACTTTAACCAAACCAATTCAAATGAGGATTAATGTTTAGAATTAGCTAATTTAGATCATTTTTTTATTGCAGTGTTTCATTCAATACGTCAATATTTAGCTCGTTTTAATGGCCACGGTTGGCAGAAAAAAGGTCAAATCTATTCTTTAAACCAGATTGGCGTCAATACCAGATGATACATCAAACGTGAATGGTCCCAGAGGTCATTCCTTATTGCTTTGAATGGGACCGCAGCAGCTAATCAATCGTCTGTGTAATGATCGCATCTTTTCTTACTTTGCAGGTTTCGGCCGAGCAAACAAATGGTCCGATCAATAGGCCCTGGAAAGCACACGCCATAGACGGACACCACCGCGCATCTAATCCAGGAGGCTAACGGCTAACGCTAACCATGGCGCTAGAGGACTCCGCCATCCCCGCGCGGCCCGATTGTCTGTCTCTGCCCGTGGACGAGAAGCATGAAGGAGAGGAGAAGGTGGAGGTGAGAATCATGTCAGAATACAAACATTTCAAACTCAATTTTGATACTAAGGAATAGACTCGATACTCAGTTCTGATGCTATGATAAAAACATGGCTTTAGACACTAGAATGTGATTTTCAACATTAAATGGCAGTACTGTGTTTCCTCATTTATCGCGGGGGTTACGTTCTATAAAATAACCCGCAATAGGCGAAATCCGCGAAGTAATACTTTATATTTTACATTTATTATATATATTTTAAGGCTGTAAAACTCCTCGCCACATACTTTATACACTTTTCTCAGACAGCCATTAACATTTTCTCACATTTCTCTTTTTTTTTTTAACACTCTCAAAGTTCAAACCTTCATATATTCTATCCCCTTCCTCGATGATCGCTTTAAATGTATTGTTCATGTGTCTCTGCTCCAGCGGTATCCACAGAGGCGCCTCTTCATGCACAGAAACTTTTATGTGCAAAATGTTTCTGAAATTTGTCAGTGCAGAATGTTTTATCGACATCGTTGGTTTTGTCGGTGAGAAAACTTGCAAACATGCAGCACAGCGAGGCCGCGAAAGGTGAAGCACGATATAGAGAGGGACCACTGTACTTTTTTTAATATTCCCATACATCCCTGAGTGGTCCAGGTAAGTTCCATAGTGTTCCACGGATGTATACTAGTCTATGTGTCTTATACATGTTCTGATACAGCTCAAGATAACTCTAAAGATATTCAGTAAAGATTCATTTCTGCCCTGTGAATGTGACTTTTTTAGCATTGATACGTGCTCAAATGAGTATATAGTTTTGATACTAGTTTTAGTATCGATTAGTAGTAGTATTTTGTTACTTTTAATCTCCCTACTAAGTCATTTATAATAAGAAAATTGTCACAAAGCTGCAAAAAGAATAGAAACTTGCATCATCTTTAAAACAAGGGTGCAAACCTTTCAAACACTGATGTATTCAATTATTTGTATTTATTTATTAAAGGAACAATGCATATTAAAAACATAACTGTAAATATGCAGTCTGACTACTGACTGTAGTTAAAGCTAATGTCTATCCTTAGTCCAACAGGTGTCTTTATTGTTCAGAAATACTTAAAAAAAACATGCATTCTTTCTTTGAGCTTGATCGTCTATCCACAGATCTGACTTGTAAATGCCCTGGTAGCATCACCTGCTTGTCTCCATGGCAACCGATATGTTTTATTTCATATTGTGAAAGTAAAGCTTTAACAGCTGCATGGAGACAAGCAGGTGACAGATTCTCCACCAGAAAAGTTACATAGTGCACCTTTCATTTTCACTTTATAAACTAGGCCAATTAATTGGCCTAGTTTATCTCACACATGATGGGGTTAAATTATCATTAATTAGCAACATGACTGTAACAAATACAGTTTAAGCACTCTTACAAAAGTTTTAAGTCAAGAAACCACTGGAGCATTTGACTGGAGCGTTCGGCTCAACTGGAGCGTTCGGGTCAAGTCAAATGAAACTTGTCAAGGCTAGCAGTTTTAGCTGCCAATTTGGAGCTGAGTTCCATATTTGAAATTCTGACCGTGAGTATCATAGCAACCAAATAGCCAATCCGGAACGAGGTTGTTGAAGCTTACACCCCTTCCTACTGCTTAGCAACGCTGTCAATCACATCTGTTGCTAACGCTAGTGGGAGCGACGTCAGGGAAAGAAGGCACCTGATTGGTCTGTTATTAATGTTCACATCTTGATTTATGGACAAAATAGCAAAATAAAAACCCTAGGATCATGTAGGACGGGGTAATATAAACATTTTAAGACCAAAATGATGAGTCTGACAGCAGGAGTTACAGAGAAAGGGACCGCAGTTTTTTAATAGAAAGCACGCCCATGCTCACTTCCTATTTGGAATGTGGCAGCTAGCAGGTTAGCTATGTCCATTTATATAAAAACTTAAAAACTGTTTGCTAGTTGTTGTTAGCATTACCGTGATGCGAAAACTCTGCTCTGAAAGTTGTTAACTCATAATGGTGAATAATTGGGATGCTTACCTGAATGTATAAGGTACGTGTGAAATAACTTTGGACCACTGCAAACCAGATAAAATGAACTAGTTCTTTTTTCACATTTTTAAGACAATAAAAATCAGGTACAGCTCTTTTACCAGCATAACAACTGAAATTTCATGCAGACATACAATGCCAGACTAAATCTTGTATGTCCCTGTTTTGTTCTTGCAGGTGGCCACAGACGCATCCTTTAACCTCACTTCAGATGAACTGGGGCATGTCGTCACAACAGAAACGGCACCAAATCTGCCCCCGGTGAAAGTGAACCGGTCGTTTCAGTCCAAACTCGCCGAGAGAGAAGCCACGGCCAACCAGCACCGCAAGAAGACCCAAGGACCGGAGAAAGAGCGGGGACGCTTCGGATGGGGTGAGAGGGCTTTAATATGAAGATAACTAGTGAACTTTAACTCACGGTATATAGTTAAATGGAACGGTGGCACAGTGGCTAACACTCTCACCGCACAGCAAGAAGGTTCTGGGTTCGACCTTTCTATACGTAAGTTGCATGTTTTCAAAAGTCAAACGCAGAGGACAAATTTCCCTATGAATTAGCTTAGACATCAATTATCTCCTATTTATAACTCCATCCTCAGACCTAAATCAAAACAAGGAAAACAACAGTGCTAGCCAGAATGCTAATATGTGCGTGAGCACCCATTAGGGGCCATAACGATTATGCAAAATATGACTCAGACACAATTCACACTTAGTGTAGTTTAATAGACCTAGCCAGTAAACAAAAACAGTAAACAAACAGGAGTGTTAGTTTCAGTGTAGTTAGCTCCTCCCTTCAGGCGGACATATAACGCAGTGTCCCGCACTCTAAAACTTTTGTCCAGTTGACAAAATAGAAATTTTCTTTTGCTTTTCCTATGGTGTAGGGAAAAGGTTTTGGAAAAATGTTGAATTCCAAATTTTCTGACAAGCACAATTGTGATAAGATTGTGATCTATAATTGCCAGATTCTGTTTGCAGTGCACATTTCAAACAAGGTCTAAATGACAGTGTTTGCAGCTTAGGTTGAATAAGGCAAGATGTCAAATTGTTAGCCAAGTATATCACTTAAATAATTCCAGTGTTGTGACCAATTGTGACCAGTCAGATCAACCAGGCGATAGACACTTCCATTAATTCTGTATATTTCTAGTCATATTTTGTGAATGCTGCAGCTTCAGCTCCTCCATAGACCAGAGTCATATGTATCACTGCCTCTGCCTGTGCTCGTCCAGCTGTCAGCACACTGTTCTAATTTACCCGCATCACTTCACCCCTCAGCGCTCTCACACACTCTTATTAAAACTTCACTTTTTTACAGTGCATTTCCATCTAGTTTTAATGAGCGGTTCACAGTATGCTACTGTCACGTGGACTGTGCTATCATGCTAATGCTATCGGAGGAAATTACCCCTAATGCATTGTAATCTGGGTAACAGTTTTCATGTAATTTGGCTGTGAAAAGACAGATGGTAGAACGCTGGTAGAACGCTGTACAGATCAGTGTGATTGGCTCATCGCTCATTCAAAACCTGATAAGGAAAATGGTGGAAAAGTGATTGTGTTATCATGCAGTTATTGCTTTTTTATATCTGTATGTGAGGTAGGGCTGCAATATTCATCACAACTGAACAGAAAATGCTGTTTTAATGGAAGGAAATAGCAAATCTCAAGGGCTACAAATTTTGAAGTACCAAAATTTCCTCCACAAACAACATCTCCTGTCTTATAACCTTGTAGTTTAGATCTGTACAAACCATAGACTGTATAACGAAGGCTTAGCAGTTATACGGGCCAATTTGAAGCATATTTGGAATTCCGACATCAAGTATTATATTAACCAAAGATCTGCAGCGAGGCGAGGCTGCTGACAGTAAAGCCGCTTACTGTCCACACTGCTAGCAATGCTGTCAATCAAACCTGTTGCTAACGATAGCGGAAGGAACGTCAGGGAAAGAAGGTTCCTAATTTGTCTGTTATTAATGTTCATATGTTGATTTACGGACACAATAAAAACCCTTAAAGTTTAAGACCAAAATGACAAGTCTGACAGCAGCAGTTACAGAGAGCGTGGTAACAGTTTTTCAATAGAAAGTGAATTGGAGCCACAGTCGATGGAGCTGAATTGCGCTCATGCTCACTTCGTGTTTGGATCGTGGTGGCCAGCAGGTTAGCTATGTTCATTTATATATACAGTCTATGGTACAAGCATGTTCTGAAATGCAGTGGTTGAAGGTAACGATGTAAATGAAGTAAAGTACTGTGCTATAAATGTATAAATGTTGGGTATCTGTACTTTACTTGAGTCAATTTTTTTACTTTTTATTTTTACTACACTACATTTGAGAGCAGGTATCTGTACTTTCTACTTCGTTTTTGAACTGGACTGAAAAGTAAAAGTATTTTTTATTATTGCTTGAGACCTGCTGAAAAAGTTCATAATTTCAAAAAAGAAAAATATATATAAATAAAAACAGCTAGAAAAAAACATTTAAAAAATCAGCACAAATCGTTATCAAAATCACTACATTTAAAGTCTTATATGACCTAAAAATCTGTGAGAAATACTTTTTCTCTTTAAGTAAGTTTTTAAACAGGTAGTTTAATACTTTTACGTAAATATTTTTTTGCTCCAGAATGTTATGAAAACAAAAACTGCAAATCTAATAGCAATGTTTGTAAGAAAACTCACAGTTAGGTGTTTTCCCCAAATCTTTCAGCCATAATGTTTAAAGATTTTAATGGCGCACTATGTAACTTCTCCTGTCAGTTACCAGGGAGATGCTGCTGCTCTGTCTAGAATGTTCCACAGTACAGCATTAAACTTAGCTGTCTTGTGTTTATTCAATTACAGGTGTTTTTATTTCTCAAAAACTACTTTAAAAACATGCATTCATTTATTTGGTTTATTTTATTCATTTATTTTAAGATTTCTTAAAGTGAGTGAGGTCGCCTTTCCACAGATCTTACCAGTAACTTGGCCTAGTAGTGTCATCTGGTTGTCTCTATGGAGATAGAAACGCTTAATGCCATACTGTGGAACACTCCAGGTAAAGCAGCGCAGAGGCAGACAAGCAGGTGGTGGACGCTTTATTAGAAGGGTTACAGGTTAGATCTGTGGAGAGGCGTGTCTCCCCACAGTAAGAATTTATATTTTTGAGCAGTAAAACACCTCTACTAAAATATAAAAGATAAATAAACTTAATGGAACATTCAATAGCATCTCCATGGAGACAAGCAGAAAAGTTACACAGTGTATCTTTAACAAGGATAAAGTTTTGTAGCCCAGCATTAAAGCAATAGACTTTTATTGTACATTAGCAAAATCAAAATCTTAACAGCTGAAAAATCCAGTTTGTTTGTTGTATTTGATAACTCTCGTGCCCCTCCCTCTGTCTTTCCCTGTTTTTTTCTTTTCCTTCATCACCACATTCCTCTGAAACTCTCTGTGATTCCGAGCGCTTTGGTTTAGGCCACAGAAAATTGGCTGTCAGCTGCAGTTAGCTTCAAACAGCTAAACTCCTCACCTTTTACAAAGTGGATTTAAACATGAAAACAGGGCGCCTTTGTAAAATAATGGTTGTTTTGTTTCAGTGACAAAAAGCTCATTTGCATAACACAGATGCACAAGTGAAGGGACGCTCCTGTATCTGCTAAACTCTACTCTGTGATGTCAGGTATAATGTGGTTACTAGTTTGTAGGAGACCAAAGCAATATTTACTAAAACTGAATTGGTTCAAAGGCTACTATAAAGGTGCACTATGTAACTTTTCTAGTGTAGAGTCCGTCACCTGCTTGTCTCCATGGAGATGTTAATGTGTTGCCTGGAATGCTCCACAGTATAAACGTTAAACCTATCTATCTCTATGGAAATGCAAGCCCACGCACAATAAGAATGATTTTTCAAGGTATTTTCTAAGCAATAAAAACAAATCTAAGAAAAGTTTAATGCCATGCTATGGAACATTTCAGACTCTATGCAGTTAATCTGCATCTCAAATTACACAAAAAGTTACATACTGCACTTTAAATATATTGTGTCCATATTATGCTATTTTATGAACTGTGTTACAATGTTGCTTCCTCATCACAAACAGACCTGGAGTTGTGTTTTGTTTCATTCTCACATGTACGTAGGCTTCTCTGAAACAGAAAACACTCTGTTCCACCTTGTGATGTCATGTGGTGATACAGGAAGTACTCCACTGTGTTTTTAAACTCCATACACCTTCACTGGAATCGTTTGGATGATTTCAGACCTGGAATTAATCTTTACCTGCTTATCTTTTACCTTTTGTTTTGTGAACTACCACTTAATGATATCACAAGGTGGAACAGAGCATTTTGAGTTTTGGAGATGTAGACAGACTAATAATAAAGTGTTACTCAAACATGTGTGAATGAAACAAAACACAACTCCAGGTATGTTTTTGACGAGGTAACAGCATTAGAACATGACTTAAAGCTCACAAGAGTCAGTTTAGTGTAATACAGGACCTTTAAAGAACACATATTATCCAAATGTGACTCATCAAAAACATGTATTTTGATTTATTCACACTTAGATAAACCTTGTGCAGTACACATAACTACCTACATTTGTGTATGCAGTTATGTGTTGCTTTTTATAGTGTTTGAAGGGAACCAGAGCAGAGTGCATGAGCGGTCGATGATAGGGGGATTGGGTGAAGTACATCGGGCCAAGAATAGTTTTGTCTCCACTGGTTTGACTTTGAATCTCAGAGGAGCTTTAGAATGTGGATAACCTGACCTCACTGGCTGCGGTCACATGCACACCAGAATCTGATTATAATCTGATTTCTGGATCTTTAAGATGACTTCAGTGACATGCAAACTGCAAGATGTGATGTGAGTGATCAGAGGGACCATGATCACAGAGAAATGACATGATTTTGATGCCTGCATGTGATTTTAATAGTCTTATAACTCCATAATCAGATTTTGAGTGTGCATGTAACCCATAGACTGTACATATAAATGTACATAGATAACTTGCTATCCACCGCATTCGAAATAGGAAGTGAACATGGGCACGCTTCCGGCTCCATCGACTCGGGCAATTTAATTTCTATTGAAAAACCGTCACCCCTCTCTTTCTAACTACAGCTGCCAGACTCGTCATTTTGGTCTTAAAATGTTTGTATTAACCCGCTCTACATGATCCTGGTGTTTAAGAAAATTAATAACAGATAAAACCGGCACCTTCTTTCCCCGAGGTTTGATTGACAGCATTGCAAGAACCTCGCTCCGGATTGGTTCTTTGGTTGCTATGATAAACAATGCAATCTGTCTGTGTATGGGTGTGAAGGAGAGCACAGTCTGTTACTTGCTATCATTACCTTTGCCTTTCAGAAAAAGCTACACAACTGTCATTTTTTGCAATGTTCTGAAATTAGTTTGGCAGTTTATATTTCAGCTCCTCTGTTTAAAATATGACCTTTAAACAGAGTCATACCATCAAACATGAATCGCAAATGTAATCACAAAGTTGTTTCATTTGCTCTTCCACTATAAGATTCTTTTGTTCTGAGCAGATGCTATGTTATGTTTACAAATCGGGGGAGATTTTGACATAGCTCCAAATCTTGGCACACAGTAACCGTAAAATTGAAATTCAGAACATAGTTTGTGTTCCACGGCTGCTGACTAAACATGTTTTTCCAGTTATTTTGGTCTTTCACATAAAACTTTTACAAGAAAAGTCTAAAATGCCCCATGGGGTGTTTTCAGAAGCTGTGATTTTTCTGCTCCATCTGACCCTCTCCTCTACATCCTCTGCTCCTCTGACCCTCTCCTCTACATCCTCTGCTCCATCTGACCCTCTCCTCTACATCATCTGCTCCATCTGACCCTCTCCTCTACATCATCTGCTCCATCTGACCCTCTCCTCTACATCCTCTGCTCCTCTGACCCTCTCCTCTACATCCTCTGCTCCTCTGACCCTCTCCTCTACATCATCTGCTCCTCTGATCCTCTCCTCTACATCCTCTGCTCCATCTGACCCTCTCCTCTACATCCTCTGCTCTTCTGATCCTCTCCTCTACATCCTCTGACCCTCTCCTCTACATCCTCTGTTCCTCTGACCCTCTTGAATGCAGGAATGAAAATGACTCAAACACATGAATCACCCTAAATACAACTTTGAATGAAAGCTCTGAAAGGTGCATAATATACCTTTTATCTCGTCTCTAATCTCCTCCCTCTTTCTCTTCTCAGCTCGGGCGCGGCGTCGGAGGCAACGTTACGTGGAGAAGAACGGCCGTTGTAACGTTCAACACGGAAACATGCGCGAGACGTACCGCTACCTGACGGACATCTTCACCACGCTCGTTGACCTCAACTGGAGGTGCTCGCTCTTCGTCTTCGTCATGGCCTATGCCGTCACATGGCTTTTCTTCGGCGCCATCTGGTACCTCATCGCCTACTGCAGGTGAGGAGGGGGATTACAGTGGGGTTAATGGGGAACTGTGCAGGCAAAAATGAGAAACATATCCATGGAGGGAGTTACAAAAAAAATAAAAAATAAGGTGACACTCAAGATATTAAATTCATTAACATTTTTCATTTTCTCCACAAAAATATTGGGGCAGTTTGTTGTTGTGGCAACAGCATACATAACTATGTTGACATTACACAGGGTCGGCCCTCGTCTTCAGGGGACCTTAAGCGGAACTATTTGGGCCCTCGCTACTTTAGTGCCACATATTATATTTGACAAAATTAAGACAACACTGTCATCAATTCAACCAACTATAAAAAGACAGAAAATTCTAGAGGCTCACAACAGCAAAAGTTTAACAGTATACAAACATGTAAGGAAGGGGGTCTGGGGGTCCTCCATTTTTAAATTCTAGACATTTTTTGTCCTGATTTCCTGGTGCATTTTAATGTGGAGTGATGCATTTAAAGTGGGCTTACATTTATCAATTCTTTATGCCATAAAATGCAGACTTTGAGTAGCCAAAAGATGAACTTATGCAAGGGCACACTTCAAAATCATATTACTCAAGAAGGACAAAGTAATGACCCAAGTTAGAGTCACACAAGAGAAATAAAATCAGATTTAGAATCATTGGATCATTTGAAGTTTGTGTAACTGGACGGAACATTAAATCATGGTAACTTCAAAGACCAGACCAGAAGAAATATTTATTTTAGTATCATGTTATTCTGATGTTTATTGTCAGGATTTGGATGCAGAGTGGAGTTACAAGACATAAATTTGTACATGAAATTAACAGAGATTAATGAGCATTTAGAACGCATTCAGTCAAGTTGTTCACAGATCGTTCATTTGTCCAGCAAATGTGTCTCAAGGGGTTTCTGCCATAATCAGCGTTATTAATCTGATATAACAGGAGCAGTAACCTGCTTCAGCTACAGTCATGTCATCTTTTTAGTCTAGATCACAAAAGGATAAAAACCAGTGTAATAAACGGAATCACCTGCTGTCCTCCTGTCCCTCTGATATATGGGGTCTGCCTGTTTCCATGGAGTTTTACTTTTATTTTTTGCAATAATTCCATTCAATCTTCATTCAGTAACAGTTGTGTTTATTGCTGACACATACCTTGAAAAACATGCGTTGTTACTATGAGTGGGGTTGCCTCTCCACAGATCTGACCTGCAACTTGGCCTGGTTGCACGGGCTTGTCTCTATGGAGATAGATAAGATTTAATGACATTTTGCGGTACTTCAGGCATTATTTTATTTTTGCATAGTATTCTCTGTACAAATTACACTCATGAGTATGTTTTTCACTCATGTTAAGTGATTAATTAACTAAAAGTGATCTAAAATGGCTGACTACAGTATAATCTACTGAGAGCTTGTGCAGCACATCCAGTATCTCAACTTTTGATTGGCTACAGTATATTTCCTCATTAAAAAATCAATACTAACTTTATCTTACCTCATACAGAGTAAAAGTTGCCATGTCTGCAGTGCTAAATCCTCCATTCCTGCTGCTAAAAACCTGCTGACTCTGCTGTATTGGCGTTTCACAGTGTTTCGTCATGCGCTGCCACTTTCCCATTAAACAGAATATTTATGTGTGGTTTTAAATATGGCTGTAATCACATGTGTTCCAGTGTAGAGCTCTGACCTCCTCCAGCCTCCAACAGGAACGAGCCAAAAACCTGTCAAAGTGTGAACTCAGTCTGTCCCAGTCACACATTAAATTCATGCAACAAAAGCACTTTGAGAATTGGCTGCTCCTCGCTCATCTTTCTCTTTTTTTCCCTCTCTCTCTCTCTCTTTGCCTCTTTCCATCTCCCTTTCCCTTTTCTATCCGTCTCTCCATCCTGTCCCCATTTCTACCCTCTTTATTTCTCCCTCTCTCTGTTTCCTATCTCTTGTCCCTGTCTTCTTCTCTTTATACCCCCTTTCTCCCTCTCTCTCTCGTCCCTCTTTCTGGCTATCTTTCTGCACCCCCTATTCACCATTCTCTTTTTCCTCCATGTTTTCCTCTCTCTCCTCACTCTCTCTTTCTCTATCTCTCTCATCTGCCCCCTTGCATCCTGTCTGCTTTCTGTGCTTTCCTCCTCCTTGCCTCTATGTTGCTATCTTTCTGCACCCCTATCACTCCTCTTCTCTTCTCCTCTTCCCTTCCCTCTCCTGCTGTCTCTCTTTCCGTCTCTACCTCTATTTATTTCTTTGTCATGTGTCTCTTGTCCCTGTCCCCCCGCCTTACTCTCTATCCCCACATCATCTATCTATTTTTTTCTCTTCATACGCTCTCTCTCTCCTTTGCCCCACCCTCTTATATGTTTTCTCTCCCTCCTCCTATTCTGGCACTCCACTCCTTTCTCTTTCACCCCTCCTCCTCCACCCCTCTCTCTCTCGACCTGCCCCCCTCACATCTCCCCCTGTCTCTCTGCCTCTCCCTCCTTCCCTCTCTCCTCTCTTCTCTCTCCTTTCTCTCATAAGTCCCACTTCATGTCAGAGAGATGTAATAGAGATAATAGAGTTGTAATGCTTGCAAAGTGCCACAAGAGGGAGTAATAAGTCAGAATCATATTGCGGTCTGGTAAATTGCGGTTCGGGACAAATTGTTTTATAAAAAGTACCTGAACATTGCTGAGATATAATTTATATTTAATGTGATAGATTTGCTTTAGGTAGTACACATCTCCCTTTATAAACGCAGAAGAAGGTTTTCAGTGTTTCAAATGCTTCAAGAAGTATTAACAAAGGTGGATGAAGTACTCAGTTTGTTACTTAAGTAAAAGTACAGATACAGAGGTAAAAAGTTACTCAAGTAAAAGTATTTAAGTACCTGTTTAAAAATATACTTTAAGAGTAAAAAGTTAAAATATTTCACACAAGTCTTGTTCATTTGTTTAAGTGTAAATGTAGTGATACTGATTAAAAATTAGGCATATTTTGATCACAATAACAATACAAATCCATTTCTTAATTTTTCTAATGAATTTTGTGTATTTATTTATTTTTGTTGAGTCAGGATGTTACCACGAACATGGAAAAAAATCACTCCTCAAATCATATCAAAAGTACTTTTTACTTTAACTCAGTCCTGTTGAAAATGTCGTGGAGTAGAAAGTACAGATGCTGCTCTCAAATGTAGTGAAGTAAAAGTAAGTAAGTATCCAGTGTAAAATGTACTTAAGTAAAGTACAGATAACTAAAAATCTACTTAAGTACAGTACTTTACTTCTTTTACTTTTTTACCTTCCACTACTGGATATTAATGTTTTATATTATTTTTATTTAAACTATGTAACCTTTCTGGTATTTATTCAACTACAGGTGTAGCATAAACCTTTGGTCCTACTCAAACATGTGTTAATGAAACAAAACACAACTCCAGGTATGTTTTTGAGGAGGGAACATCGTTATAACATGACTTAAAGCTCACAAGAGTCAGTTTTGTGTAATGCAGGAGCTGTAAATATTTGAATGATGTTGCGTACACATTTCCATTAAAGAAGCATCTGCTCTGAACCTTTTACATTGAAACAGTGGGTCATAGAGACAGTAGCATCAGCACAAACTGACACTGAGCTATGAGCTAATCACGCTAAGTACATGTACTGTAAAAACTGCATTATGAGTTCATTATGGATATGAACCCACGTGCACTGTAAAAACTACACCGGATCAAATCAGACATCGTTCTGTTGATGCATTTTGTTGACATTAGATACCAAAAAAAAGGAAAAAATCTGGATATTTTATGTTAATAATTGCGTAAAGTGACTTTTTGAGTTAAAACTTAAATAAATCAGCCTTAGACTCAGATATCAGCGCTACTTTAAAGCAGACCTATTGTGCTTGTGTCTGCTCTATAGTTATAATCACACATGATTCATTATGTTATCATTTACACATTTTAAATCGCCATATAGCCTACTAACAAAATAACAATATATCCTATTAACAAAGTAAAGTTGAAGAACAAAGTGCGTAGGTCACAGTGGGCGTGTACCGGTGGAGGTGAAAACGGGCAATCATTGGCAAAATGGTGTCTTTAAAATAAATGATTAAAGACTGATCTGCACAAATCACTCTAAATACAGCTTCAGAGAATCAATGAGAAGGAACGACAGCATTCTTTCTTTCTCCCTCTCTTCTCTCTCTTTTTGTCTTCTCACTGTCCTCCTCTCTCTCCTTTACACTATAACCTTTACCCTTTCCCACTCATTTGTCCTCTAACTCTTTCTTTCTGTGTCTCTATTCAGCATTTCCCTCCGCTCTTTCGTCTCTCAACTGTAACATTGTTAAAAGAATCAGAATCAGAATCACTTTATTGATCCCCGAGGGGAAATTCTCTTAGTTACCAGATGCCACGACCACAGAACAGAAATTTAAAGAATAAGAATAAGAATAAAATGTCGTTCAATAAGAATAAAGTGTCGTTCAACAGTGCAAAACAGTAAAAATATAAAAATATAAAATAAAATAAAATAGAGTCTATAAATAGATAAATAGATCTCAGCATCACAAGCTGTTTACATCAATGTACAAAATGGAATATTGGAGTATTGTAAGTGATTGGTTACTGCAAGTTTAACAGTTTGATGGCAACAGGCAGGAAAGATTTCCTGTGTCTCTCAGTGGAGCAGCGTGGCAGTAACAGTCTGTGGCTGAACGAGCTCTTCTGATTGGCCAGCACCTTGTGGAGGGGGTGGAGGGGAGAGTCCAGAATAGTCATTATTTTGGCCAACATCCTCCTGTTCGACACAACAGTCAGAGAGTCCAGGTCCTCCCCCACAACATGGCCAGCCTTCCTGATGATCTTATTGAGTCTATTAGTGTCCCTCACGCGCAGACTGCTGCCCCAGTAGACCACAGCGTACATGATGGCACTGGCCACCATAGACTCAAAGAACATCCTGAACATCGTCCTGCAGATGTCAAAGGACCTCAGCCTCCTCAGGAAGTAGAGGCGGCTCTGGCCCTTCTTGTAGGCTGCGTCCACGTTTCTGCTCCAGTCCAGTTTATTGTCCAAGTACATTCCCAAGTACTTGTACTCCTTACAGAATAGGTCTGATTTAAAAATGAAATCACAGATCTCATCAGAACAATGCTGTTTGTGTGAAACGCGCCTCCTCTTCATGTCTGCTCCTCCTCTCCTGTTCCTAAACAGAATTCTGTCTACAGGTTTATTTCTGAATTTTTGGCCCACTTGGCCTCAGTTCTGTGTCTCTCTCTGTCCTCTGCACTTTCACTTTTACTATTTTTATAACAGGATTTCACTGGTGAGACTGGATTTACAGGAAGCCATTTTGTCAAGGTTACAAAATCTCGTGGCATATGTGTGAAAGCAGATGTTCAGACTTGAGCTTAAAACGGTTATGTGCAAACAAATGTCCATACTATGAGTTTTTCAAATACTTTAGTACTTCCTTTTATGACTTCAAATGATGCATGGAAATAAATAAATGCCACTTAATCTTGATTCAAAAAGTTCACTATGTAACTATTTATCCCACACGTGCTTGTCTCCATGGAGATACTATTGCTTTGCCTGAAAGGTTCTACAGAAAATTCAAATCTGTAACTGGACCAAACTTTTAGAGGCAAGTAAGAGAAGAAAAAGAATGTTTTTAAGGTGTTTTTAAAAAGTGCTTATGACAGGCTTTGGTGATTCTCTCATTTATGACCTGATCTGGTGGAATAACACCTGTTGAAAACATACATTATAGTTTTACACCAAGAAGCAATTTGTGAAGAAAAGTTATGATGAAAATTATAAGTCTAAACCAGGACTGAATCAGGACTAAACCAGGACAAAAACAGGACTGAATCAGGTCTAAACCAAGACTGAATCAGGACTAAATCATGACTAAACCAGGACTGAATCAGGACTAAATCAGGACAAAACCAGGACTGAATCAGGACTGAATCAGGTCTAAATCAGGACTGAATCAGGACTGAATCAGGACTAAACCAGGACAACACCAGAACTGAATCAGGTCTAAATCAGGACTGAATCAGGACTGAATCAGGACTAAACCAGGACAAAAACAGGACTGAATCAGGTCTAAACCAGGACTGAATCAGGACTGAATCAGGACTAAACCAGGACCGAATCAGGACTAAACCAGGACAAAACCAGGACTGAATCAGGTCTAAACCAGGACTGAATCAGGACTGAATCAGGACTAAACCAGGACTGAATCAGGACTAAATCAGGACAAAACCAGGACTGAATCAGGACTGAATCAGGACTAAACCAGGACAACACCAGAACTGAATCAGGTCTAAATCAGGACTGAATCAGGACTGAACCAGAACTGAATCCGGACTAAACCAGGACTAAACCATGACTGAACCAGGGCTACACTAGGACTATTGTTCCACACTGATGACAGCACATTGGGAGAATTCTGTCCAATAGTTTGGAACAGTTTCCACACAAGAAAAACATACATTTTCTGATACTTTAAACAGAATTTCAACAAAATAAATATGTTTTCTTATATTTGTCAAATAATACTTCTGTGTACATTGGAGGAGTTTTGGACCAGTGTACACTATGGTTGCTCAGTAACAATTATGGAATTCCCTAAAGTGATGTCATGATTTCCAACCAGGAACTAAAATTTTAAACCTAAAAAATGCTCAAACTGGGAACAAAAATGTTATTCTTTTAGTACAATCTTAAATATAATGATGTTAAGTGTGTTATAGTAAAATGAGTAGTTCAACCTGACACTTTAAGCGGTAACACCTGTAATGAATGCAAGATAGATACGTATAATGCCATGTGATGGAACATTACAGGCAACGCAATGACATCTCCATGGAGACAAGCAAATGGCAGGCCCCCACCTGGAAAGTTACGTAGTACACAGTATATTATAAAAAGGAAAAAACGGTATATTTGCTTACTCTCCTGTCTCCCAGAAGATAAGTTTAATGCAATATTGTGGAACATTTAAGGCAAAGCTGTAAAATCTCCATGGTGACCCTCTGCCACTTACATAGTGCACCATTAAAGGCTTTGTATCTGATTTTTAATGTCTTAAAAACAGAAGTAGTTCATTTTAAACAGTTTGCAGTGGTTCAGTGGAGTTATTCCTCACTCACCTTATGCATTCTGAGCTTCCTAATTATTCACCATGATGAGTTTATGAGCACTTTTCACAACTCTCAGAAACCAGTGTGCAGTTTTGTCAACATGGCAATGCTAACAACTAACAGGCTAATAGCCCACTTCCTGGTTCTCGGACAATAAAACGCTTTGTACTAGGGCAAGACACATTTTGCTCAAATTCATGGGAAAAAAAATGTACAGCCTCTCAAATTTTTGTCAGTATCATCGTTTGTCAGGTCGCTCCCACTAGCATTAGCAACATGTTTGATTGACAGCGTTGCTAAGCGCCCACTCCCCTTCTCACCTGCCCCTCTGTCCTCCTGCCCCCTGTTCTTTTTCTCAGAGGTGACTTGGACCATTTGGAGGACGAGAACTGGACTCCATGTGTGAACAACGTGAACGGTTTCATCTCGGCGTTCCTCTTCTCCATCGAGACGGAGACGACCATCGGGTACGGACACCGGGTCATCACAGACCAGTGTCCAGTGGGAACCATGCTGCTGCTGCTACAGGCCATACTGGGCTCTATGGTCAACGCCTTCATGGTGAGAGACCAGGAGGGAAAAAGAAGAGCCTTTGTGTGCCTTTAAAGTGACATTATGCCAAGCTTTTAAGAGATTCAGATCAATATAGTCATTTAATATGTCCAAAATATTGATCATCGTGTTTCATACATATTTTAGTATACAGGTCCAGGGGCAGTCACTTTTGAGAGAAGACGCAACACAGCGTCCCCTGAATGATTCCATGGAAATAGAAAGTTAATAGTTTCAAGTTTATACGGATATTAGAATAAAACCACACTTCAGAACATTCTCCATAGAAAAAGAGATACTTTTTATGTCATACTGTTGAATATCATAGTCATAGAAACAAGCAGGACAAGGCCCTCATCCAGGCCAAATAAGAGTCAGATTTGTGGAGATGCTCACTTACAATAAGGATGCATGTTTTCCCTATATTTTTCAGTGCAATAAAAACATGCTTTTATTTTAGTCCATTTTTTGGCAGCTTTAAGTGATTGTAGTGTTTGAAATGTGCAGATTGCTTGAGTTGCTCTAAATCTTGTGGCCCTATTTTAAAGTCAAACATTTGTCATTCATATTGTGCATTTGGTGCCTTTTATCTAGTCACCTACATACATCAGGGCCGTGTGGAGCCTATAGTGCTTAATGCATGCAGTCTGCCCCTGTGGTTCCTATAGGTCCTGTGTCTATGCTGTGTGTGGGCCCTCATTGGCCTCTCATTGCTCCCTCTCTGGTCCCTCATTGGTCCTTCGTTGGTCCCTCTTTGGTCCCTATGGAGAAATACTGTCCCTTCATTAGCTGTGACAGTGACTCACTCCTCCACCGGGGGCAGTATTTCTCTCACAAAGCGCTGAGGAGGCTGGAAAAGTGCAGGACAAAGCAGTTTCAGATGATTCGTGTTTATTCATGTTGGAGCTCGACTGGTGCCATGTGTTTCTGAATGTAGGAGGAAAAATGGTTCATTTAAAGACATTATAAAGACTGATTTAAATGCGAAGAATGAGAGAGAAAAGAAATACATAATATAAGTACAACTTATTATAAATATAGTGAATGTGACTCATTGGTAAAGCTACAGCACATATGCAAGTAACTCACATGCTTGTTCTGTGTATGTGTGTGTCCATTATGTCATTTATCTGTTTTAAATTAGCAGGTGGCTATGGTTAGCACTTTCACCTCACAACAAAAAAGTCCCCGGTTTAATAATAATGCAATAGTGATTTAAATAGCACCTTTCAAGACAGCTAAAGCCCTATACAGAGCATTATTCAGTCCACACTCGTTGGTAGCCACAGCTGCCCTGGGAGAAACTGTCGGAAGTGAGGCTGCCAATCTGCACCATCGCCCCCTCCCACCACCAGCACACACACCACATTCATACTGGACCATGTGCATCTTTCTAAGCTAAAGTAGTCCTGACCAAGCCCTAACCCTAACATGTGGACATGGGTCCCTGGGAGCTTGTGAGGGTCTTGTTTATTTATAGTTTGTAGTTGATCTCTGTCCTCTCCTTCAGGTGGGCTGTATGTTCGTAAAGATCTCTCAGCCAAACAAACGCGCCGAGACTCTGGTTTTCTCCAAACACGCCGTGATCTCTCTGAGGGACGACAAGCTCTGCCTCATGTTCAGAGTGGGAGACCTGCGGAGCTCACACATTGTAGGGGCCAACATGAGGGCCAAGCTGATCAAGAGCAAGCAGACTCAAGAGGGTAAGGACACAAATGTGTAAGCCATTTGATGTTTGTTTATTTAAACTGATAGAGAAGACGTTGAACTTTGTGCCAGTTTTAGTTTCAGTGATTGCTGAGATATTAACCATAAACCAGGTCAACACATCTGTGATTTGACAGTTACACAGCAAATTCTACCTGAGAACACAAAATGTGAAATGAAGAGTGTTGAGAATCAGGGCGAGAATCAAGTAACGTTCTGGTAACTTTACTGGGGAAGAAGAATATTGTAAAGCAGCTCTCTATTCATTGCACATATAATAGTTTTTGTAAGTAATCCTTTTTGTACTGAAAAAGCAAGTGAGGGAATTATTGAAAATAATTGAAATGCCATGTACTAAATGTAAGGTATAACAAATCAAAGCAGGATTCTCTCAATGCTTGGGAGGTATTGAGAGGTATAGAGAGGTATTCATTTCAACCTGAATTACATGTAAATTATGTCTTCAAATAATTTCTCAACCCTCAGATCATGCCCCGTGGCCTCCACTTTGAGAACCACTGCCCTGTAGGTTGTGCAAAAGTTCACATCTCCCGTATCAGTATAATCCAGGAGTCGGCAACCTTTAACCTCCAAAGAGCCATTTGGACCCTGGGATTTTGGACACTGGGAGCTGCAATTTTTTTTTGACATCTAAAATGAAGACAACACTGTATATATTGTTGTTTTTTTTTTGTTTTTTTTTACTCTTACGCTCTGTGTAAACAACTATACATTAGTATGCTTATGACAGGGGTCCCTAACCTTTTTTGCACCACGGACCTGAATAATGTAGGTTTTAGTTTCATAGACTGGCCTTCTACGCGCGGCAGATAAATATGGCAAAAATAAGTTAAGTGCATAAAATACACCTCACCATAACCACTGAATCAGTGGGAGCCCTTCACTTGTTTCTTTGTGATGAGGTGGTTCCATCAGGAGTGACAATGGACAATGACACCAGCAATGTGTTTATGTCTAGTCTGCTCCATAATTTCTTTGAAAAAAAAAAAAAACTCTAAAGGCTTATCTTTTAATCCAGGTGCTTAGTCTCCATGTGCCAAAGCAGTTTTGAAGGTTTCATTGCCTTGTTCGCTTTTCCCGCATATTACGCAGAGCGGACTCGGCGCGTGAGAGTCACCTGTAGAGACAAACTCATATTTTAAGTAGGACTCCTGGTGTTGTCTGTTAAATAGATTTTTCTTTTTCTTGGAGGTCGTAGGCTCCTCTTCTGGCTCCTCAGTTGGCATTTTCCCCTTTGCAAAAAAGCTCTCCAAAGACTTTTGTTTTTATCTCATTTTCACGAGTTTGTGGATCTATTTTTGGGCATCTGATATGTTATACGTGATATGTCATCGTGGAGACAAGAGCTGATCTAGCACAGATATAATAAACTCGACTTATATCACATTGATTTCTGTAGAGATTTCCTCTTAGGATTTTCATTATATATCTATAATTAGCATGTCATGAGGGACGGGCCAAAGTTGCGTCGGAGAAGATGCATTGCTGATAAATTTACTGTTTTTGTGCGGCCCGGTAGCAAATGCGTAACAGCCTGGAACCGGTCCCCAGCCCAGTGGGTGGGGACCACTGGTTTATGAAACACATGTAGTGCTACAGATCCTCCTGCTCCTGAACCTCTGCACAGCGTCTGCAAATCGGGGCTGTGTCTTTCCGCAGGACTGTCAGCTGTGTCTGTGAGGTGTAAGCGCTGTTTGTTTTTAACATAGTTCCACGAGTGTGACACTTATATTTGAGCAACGAAAAATAATAAAATATAATTTTATTTTTTTATTTTTAAATTTAAATTTAATTTTCCAGTCTAAACTACAATTTAAAAAAGAACTAAGTCATATAAAATACACTTCAATTAAATACTTATAATTTATTTTCTCAAGCTATGCAGAGCCGCAATATAAGGATGAAAAAGCCGCATGTGGCTCCAGAGTTGCCGACCCCTGGTGTACTCAAACACAAGGGTAATGTTTTTTCACAATTGCTTCAGAAAGAACTGCCATTAGTCAAACTGTGAATCTCCCATAGAGTTATATAGGCCCCTGTCCTCCTCCATCTGATGTCAAATTCTAAAACACTGAACACAACCTGTTGAACTTTTCTTTTTCTTTTCCCTCTCCCCTTCTTTCTCTCATTCAGGTGAGTTTATTCCTCTGGACCAGACGGACATCAGCGTGGGCTTTGAGACAGGAGATGACCGCCTCTTCCTGGTGTCTCCTCTGATCATCTCTCATGAGATCGACTCGCGCTCTCCGTTCTGGGACATGTCTCAGGCTCAGCTCGAGAAGGACGACTTCGAGATTGTGGTCATTTTGGAGGGAATGGTCGAAGCCACAGGTAAATGACACACAGGAATTAGATGGCTTAAGCTCTTACTCATAAGCAACTTGAACTTTGAGCTCTGAGGGCGTGTGACATCACCATAGACTGTATGAAGAAGTGCCCATGGCGTTCGGCTCCAGTCAAATGAAGCTCATCGAGGCTAGCAGTCATAGCGGTTAATCTGCAACCAGGGCCCATACTTGGAAATCTGGGTGCTCAGCCAAAGAGCCAATTAGTAGCGAGGTTGTTGAAGGTGCTCACCCCCTTCCTGCCTGCACCGCTTAGCAACGAGGCACGATAGCTTTCAATCAGACCTGTTGCTAACGCTATCAGGAATGACCTCAAGGAAAGAAGGCACCTGACCTGTCTGTCATTAATGTTCATATCTTGATTTATGGACCAAACAGCAAAATTAATACACCAAGATCATCTAGAGCAGGTTAATACCAACATTTTAAGGTCTGAATGGTGAGCCTGACAGCAGCAGTTAAAGAGAGAGAGGTTACAGTTTTTCAATAGAAAGTGAATCGGAGCCAGAGTTTATAGAGCCGAATCACGCTCATGCTCACTTCCTATTTAAAACACGGCGCCCAGTGGGTTAGAAATGCTCATTTATATCTAGCCCCAGGGTCTACACATGGCCGCCCATTAAGCTGTGCTCAGTGGTGTTGGCTTAGCCTTTAGCGGCTAGGTACATCCAGTCCTGCCCATGGACCATGAGTGGTTGAGCTACTCCCCGTGAGACTTTGTACGACGAGAGCGAGCGGAGCGGCCCCTAAGCAGACAAGGGAATAAATAATAAATAATAGACAGTCCCTGTCTGTCAAACATGTGCAGTTTGTGATTACATTGCACTCTATGAGAAAAGTCCTCTCTGGGCAGGAGGGATTTTTTTCGTTGTAGTACCAATGAGTGGCCACTAACCTCAAGACAGCTCTAAGCAGTAAAACCCTTTCAGGTATTTGAATAGATCCATGTTTTATGTAAACAGTCTATAATTCATGCCAAATGAGAGTCTGGCGTGGACAGTTCGATATCCTCCCAAGTCCTGCAAGAATTCCAAAGTAATAAAAAACAATGAATAAAATAAATAGAAACTTAAATGTGTACATGTGCATTGAACACAAGTGGCAAGTTAATAATGTTTATAATTTCTATAACTTAGGCTTTGTAAGTGCTTATACTATCAGAGCCTTGTAGCACAGAGCCTTGGGTGGTTCCATATGGTTTTGATTGGCAGCAGTTCTGTCACAGCTCGTTTGATTCAGTGTGAGTTTAAGCGTCACAACAGTTAGTCACATTATTACACTCTTTTCTCTGCAAATACAAATCAGCTACGTGTCACATGGCAACTATTAGGCAAACAGTACTAGCCCACTCAGTCGGCTTTCGTTCACAAGCTGGAGGTTTGTAGTTCAGTGTCCACTCTGCTCTTTGGCAAAACACTTACCAAGTACTCAAGAACCTAATATCATTGGTTGGAGATGATTCTGTTATATTGGGTTTTCAAAGTGGATTTTGATTAAACGGAACAGGCTCTGTGCACAACAGCACCTGGTGGCATCACTGTTGGTGCCACTACTTCCTGTCCCGTTGTATCTATGAGGTTTTTGCATAGTTACCCCAAAATGAATAAATATTTAAAGATGAGGCAGTAACAGGGAGCTGCAGGCGGGTTAGGGGTCAGACGTCAGAGGGAGACAGACAGTGGACAGGGAGCTGCAGGTGGGTGTCACTGACAGCACTACACAAATAAAATAAATACTTCACCAGAGACACTTCTGAAAGAGAGATGTTTGTGTCTCAGTGCTAACACTAATGCTAATTTTGAGCCATAAACAATATTAAAACAACACCACAAACTGCAGTATTCTACATATAAAATAATCATGTAGTCTTTATTTTAATACATTTTAATAGGTTGTTTATTTTATATGTTTTACGATTTTAATAAAAGTGATTGTTAGCTTTGAGACACAGTGCTAGCTAGCGTGCTGCTGTGCAC
This sequence comes from Periophthalmus modestus, assembly GCA_019594935.1. Classification (NCBI taxonomy): domain Eukaryota; kingdom Metazoa; phylum Chordata; class Actinopteri; order Gobiiformes; family Gobiidae; genus Periophthalmus; species Periophthalmus modestus. The sequence continues at coordinate 22,060,045 of JAIEZT010000026.1, forward strand.
AGAGCTGATTGAATCAAAATAGCAATCTCAATGGGTACAATTAGCAAATCAAATCAATTTGGATACCACATTTTCATCTTTTCAAATGAACAGAAGCACAGTTGTCTGACATGATGCTTCTCCAGATGCTCTTCATTACTCAATATACATTTTTGTTAAATATTGTCTAGACCTGTCATTGTACTACTAAGAAGAATGCAATATTACTCTAAAAATACAGTAATAATAAAAATACTTTATGCTGCCGATACTATAAACCTAAAGCACATAACCCCTTTAAAACCCTTTTAAAAGTACAATATTGTTAAAAAAAAAAAAAAAAAAAAAAAACATGAGCTGAAACAGTCAAAGTGCCAAATACTACTTTTACTTCAGTACATTTGAGAGCAGTATCTGTACTACTCTACTCTGCTACATTTTTTAACAGGATTGAAAAGTAAACTACTTTTCACATGATTTGAGGAGTTATTTTTACCGTGTGTGGTAACATCCTGACTGAAGTTCTTGAGTTCAAGCTTGAACTAAAATAAATACACAAAATTCATACGAAAACTTAAGAAATGGATTTGTATTGTTCCTGTTGACCAAAATATTTTGAAACATTTTGAATCAGTATCACTATATTTACACTTTAACGAATGAACTACACCTGTGTGAAATACTTTTTCTCTTTAAGTACATTTTAAAACTTTTACTTAAGTAGATTTTTTCATGTGATACTTTTACTTGAGTAACTTTTTACCTCTGTATCTGTAGTTTTACTTAAGTAACAAAATTGCGTACTTCATCCACCTCTGTAGAATCTAATGGCAGTACAATTCGATATTTTTTGCAAATCGTTCAGCCTCAGTTTCAATGTCTTTTCATATATATTCTTAACAATTTGAGTCCACATAAAGTCACCTATTGCATTTAGACAGTTAAGACAAAGGCCCCTCTCCTCTTCCTTTGTCTGTGATTTAAACATGGGGCGTGTCTTTAAGAGAATCCTGCAGACCTCAGCATCTCTGCAGTGTCACTGATTTCACTTTTGGTTCACGGCCAAATGCACATCCCTTTAACTCATCCCTTTAACTCATCCCTTTAATAACAGCACATAATAAGAGCTTTAACAAAGGCTCCCGTGTCCAAGAGTGTCTCACAGTTTACATTAGGAACGGGCCATTTGAATCCATTATAATGTATGTCAGATATGGTAAATAGTGGCCTTGGTGTCTCCATTAAACAATTACTTTGTCTCAGGTCTAAAGAAGAAATGAAGCTGAAATGAAAACACTAGAGTGGAAATGTCTTAAAGGGCCCGTATTACACTATCCTCTGATCTATGTGATGTTTCCTCATCACAAACTGACCTGGAGTTGTGTTTTGTTTCATTCACACATGTTTAACACACAAAACCTGCATATATAGGCTTTAGGAGTTCTTCTCTCAAACTGAAAACACTCTGTTCCACCTTGTGATGTCATGTGGTAATACAGGAAGTGCTCCATTGAGTTTTTAAACTCCATACACCTTCATGAGAATCATTTGGATAATTTCAGACCAGGAATTGGCCATCTCTATTGAACAAAAGGTAAAGGATCTGTTAACTTGACAACTACCGCTTCATGACTTTGGAGATGTAGACAGACTAATAATAAAGGACATTATAACATAGATCAGAAAACAGCGTAATATGGGCCTCTTAACCATGATCTGACCAGGGATGAGATAACAATTTGATTTTTATAACTCTACCGCCCTGTCCTATCTGTAGTATTGTGCAGTACTAACCTGTCTCCTGCCTCCTGCTGTCTGTTGCAGGTATGACGTGTCAGGCTCGCAGCTCGTACTTGGCTGAGGAAGTTATGTGGGGCCACCGCTTCAGTCCGATGATGTGTCTCGCCGAGGGCTTCTTCGACATCGACTACGGAGCGTTCCACCACACGTTTGAGGTACAGGCTGCAACGGGAAGACTGAGGGAGGGGTTAAAGGTTAAAGGTCAGGCTTTACCTACTAGCTTAATGTAGATGGAGTCATATTTAGGCAGATAACTCTTTCATTTCAACTTGCCACTGTTTGATAACTGTGGATAGTTTAAAGGTTCACTATATAACCTTTTTCTCTCCTACAGTGGTATTACATCGTGAATACAGATACATTTAAAATAACACAGCATAACATGAACCACAGTATCTCTGAGCCCTATTCCTGTCTCCACCTACACAACGGTCTCTCCCTCTCTGTGTCTCTGTCTCTCTCTCTCTCTTATCCTCCCTTTCTCCCCCTCTCTCCCCTTTTCCCCTTCTTCTCTCCCTCTCCCATTCTCTGTTTTCCTCTCCTCCTTTCACTCTCGTCATTCTTCGCTCTCACGTCCCTCCCTCTATTTCTCTCAATCTTTCTCTCTATCTGTCTCTCCCTCCTTTTCTATTCCCTCTCTCTCCTCTTTCTTTCTCTTTCTCCTTGTCTTATTATCACTCCATCTCCTCTCTCTCTCCTGGGGATGGTGCAAAGCATGCTGGGATATGTATTCAGGTCTAAAGTATTCATGTGTGTTATTCTTGTACAGACACATGACTCACAGTCAGAGAAGAGCTTAAACACTACAATAACACCGTACTACAGTACTACAATACAATGCAACTGTACCCACATCTACATAGCTCCTGACATCCTGTAATCAATACAAATGAATAGAAGCTCAAATTACAAAAAAAGGAATAAAAAGACTGCAGGTTGTATGCATGATTTGTCTTGAATCTCTCATTTAAAGTCCCTTGTGTTTTGTAGCTTGGTAAAAGCAGATGTGTCTCTGCTGTGTGCGCTCCTCATTTGTGTAGTGTTTATCGTGTGGTCAGAGACGTCCATCTGCAGCTCCCTGTCCCCCGTCTGATCTGTCACTCAGGATTTAATGATTTTAGCGCAACTTGGCAAAAACCTCATAGGGATTACAAAAGAGCAGAAATGGCTTCACTGACCCTCCCTATGACTGGAAGTAGCCTGTTTACACACAGACACGCCACCACTGGTGGAATGTAACAAAGTAAAAGTAGTACTTGAGTAAAAATGTTAGGTATCTGTACTTTTTAGTACATTTTAAAGTGGACTTTTACTTCACTACATCTGAGAGCAGTATCTGTATTTTCTACTCCACTACATTTTTTAACTGGACTGAAAAGTAAAAGTATTTTTTGTAAGACCTGCTGAAAAGCCTGAGAGTTTATTTTTAACACGTTACGTAACATAATTTGAGCAAAACAAAAATATACACATAAAAAGAAAAGATGATTGATTTAATTGTTTCTATTGAACAAAATTCAACACGTCTTTACCAAATCACTACATGAGTCCTTCATCCACCACTGCACACCACATTCATATATTGGAAAGGTTGATGAAGTGTTTTGCCCAAGGACATAAAACAGTATTCTCTGAGGTGGGATCAAACCTCTGACCTTCAGGCTGGAGGTCAAAAGCTCAAACCACTGTACCAGTGCTGTCTCAGTATAGATATAGATAGACAATACCACATCTCCTTCTGTGTGCAGGTGGTCACGCCCTCCGCCTCCGCTCATGAGCTAGCGTTAGCCGCAGCCCGGTTGGACGCTCACCTGTACTGGTCCATCTCCAGCCGTCTGGACGAAGAGCCAGCGCTGCCCACACAGTTACCCCAGACACAGACCCCCCAAAGCGGACTCACGGCCTCTACCAACACCCCTGACGACCCCACCATCACCATCCAGGAGCCAGACAAGCAGGAGAGCACCGCAGCGGCAGAACCCAACGGGAACGTCACGACCGACCAATCGGAATCAGAGGCCTAGAGCTCGGAATGTTTACAAAGACTTGACCACTCCACCTTTAGTGTTTTCATTCTGCAAAAGAGAGATTATCTACATGAGTTAGGATGACTTTAATCACAATCTAGATTTGACATGTTTAAGGTTTAAGGTTGTGTTCACAGCACAACATTCTAGAAAGATCCCTATAGCTTAACCTGAGCCGGAGACAGGTCAGATCTCAGATGTCTCACTTTGCTCTTTAACTGTCAGATTACAGATGTGTTGACCTGGTTCATGATTATTATCTCTGTCATTACTGGGTCTATTGACATGAAACAACAACTGGCACAAAGTTCACTGTCTTCTCCGTCAGTTCAAATAAAAAAGTGAAATCATATTTTCACAATCGCTTCAGAAGTGGTGCCATTATTCAAAGATGTGGTTGTTGTCAGTTGAAAGGACTTCAAACCATAAAATGAATATGACACGTTTGTGGAGCCGATCTCAAATCCCAAGTTTGAATATTTTTTTCAAAAACAGTGAATCTCCCATAGAGTTATGTCGGCCCCGCCCTCCATTTGAAACTATGACATCGTCCAATTAAAGCCAAAAAACGCCAAAATGGTTAGCTGTGCAAAGGCAATCTGAGAGCTAACACTAGATGCGTAAATAGCTCTAAATGAAATATTTTGTGATTGTAAGTCATTTTAACTCACGTAGAGGTTTTTGCAATGCAGGGCTTTGAGTTCAGTGTTTTTAAAAGTTCAGCGTTTTGGTACAATGTTTTGTTCTTTTGAATGTTTTGTAAAAGCAGCACTCTGTAATAGAATACGAGCAAGTGATGTGGAACAGAACAGAAAAGCCCTTGATAATGGCGTAGAAATCACCGCCTTCATCTGGAAATGTGTTCTGTGCATTTGAGCCTTCAGCTTAATCCTGAATTGAATGTTTTAATCAGATTAGGATTTTGCAATCATAATTGTAATAGTCCTAATTCGACTTTTAAACAAGTCTTAAATGACCTGGTTACAGGTAAGTCCTGCTTTAGTCCTGGGTTAGTGCAGCTTTTATGGGCTGTTCTCGAACTTCAGTGGTCAGTACTTGTAAGAGGTATTAAGACCTGGTTTAGTCCTTGTTTAGACCTGCTTTAGTCATGGGATAGACTCAGAATAGACCTGGTTTAGTCCTGGTTTAGGTCTGGGTTAGATCTGGTTTAGTCTTGGTTTAGTGTAGCTTTTGTAGGTTGTTCTCAGACTTTAGTCCTGTAAGAGGTATTAAGACCCGGTTTAGTCCTGATTTAGACCTGGTTTAGACCTGGGCCGGACCTGGTTTAGTCCTGGTTCTGTCCTGATTTAGTCCTGATTTAGTCCTGGTTTAGTCCTGGTTCTGTCCTGATTTAGTCCTGGTTTAGTCCTGGGTCAAATCTGGTTAAGTCCATGAATTCACCCCAGATTGGATCATGTATTAATTATGATTATGAAAGGCTCTGTGTTTGGTAAAGTTACACAGTGTTGCTTTAGTTGACTTTCTCTGTATGTTTTCCTGTGCCGCAGCTCTTGTGCTAGCTGGGATCACCCTTTGCCTATACCTCCACTAGAGACTCGACCTCCTCCTCCAGACTGGACCGCAGACAGATAGAGAGACAGAACAGACAGATGGATAAACAGACAGACAGAACAGACATAGATAAACAGACAGGTAGAAAGAATAGGCAGACAGACAGATAGAAAGAACAGAGAGATAGACAGAACAGACAGATAGAAAAACATACAGACAGGCAGATAGACAGAACAGACAGGTAGACAGAACAGACAGACAGATAAACAGAAAAGACACAGAAAAACAGACAGATAGACAGAACAGACAAACAGAAAAACATACAGATAGACAGAACTGATGGAGAGACAGAACAGACAGATGGATAAACAGACAGGTAGACAGAACAGACATAGATAAACAGAAAAGACAGACAGATAAACAGAAAAGACAGACAGAAAAACAGACAGATAGACAGAACAGACAAATGGAAAAACATACAGATAGACAGAACTGACAGAGACAGAACAGACAGATAGATAAATGAACAGAACAGAAAGATAAACAAATAGACAGAACAGACAGATTTAGACACAGATAGATAAACAGATGGGCAGAACAGATAGACAGATGCACAGAGAGATAGACAGACTGACAGACAGACAGACAAACAGGGTACATGGACATTTGTGTTTAAGTGTTCAAAGGAGCGGCGTGTAGAGGCTTCACCTGTGCATGGATTTCACTAGATCAGTAGTAAAATGTAGTGACTGAAATTTTTGTAAAAATGATGAATGAAATACTAGAATTCTGAGGTTATGTCCACATGACCTGGTGAACAAGTCCACCACAAAGTCATGATAAAACACCAACCACCCTTTTCTGGTATAGTAGTAGTATTTTCTCTAGTGGAGCAGCAGCTCTACTCCGAGCGCTTCACCCCGTCACCCCAGCTTGAGATCCACTGATCAGATTTACCTTTTTTCCCAGCTCGTTCTTCATTAAAACATTTCTCTGCAAATCCAAAGGGGCAAAATGGCCGTCACCATCTCTCACTCTGACCCAGGGCAACTAGAGTTTCCACTAAGTTTTGTCCTGGAAATAGACTTGTTCCTGTGGACGTAGCCTCAGCTGTCGGAGGTCTTGGACAGTTTTCCTCCATGTTTGGTTTGCTCCTTTTACCAACTCAAAAAGGTGCTAGAAAATGCATTCTCTTCTGTGGCTCGTTTGTAGTAGCCAGCTGCCAAAAGTATTCTGACCTCCCCATCGACTTGTAAGATGCTGTTTTAGGCTAAACTGTGCTAAAGCTTTTAAACATGTTATAATGCAGGATAGTTAGCACCTGTCATCAAAACATGGAAAAACTAGTTCGCAGTGGTCCAAAGTTACTCCTCGCTTATCCTATGCATCCCGAGCATTCTAATTACTCACCATGATGAGTTTATAAGCACTTTTCACAACTTTCAGAGACCAGAGCAGGGTTTTTTGCCACAACTACATTCATACATAGTTGGGTGAAGTGTCTTGCCCAAGGACACAATAAAAGTATTGGTCTGAAGGTTGACGGGCAAACGCTTTACACAGTGTAACTCTGCTGCATGTTGCTGGGTACACCATAGGTCACGTTTATGGAATTTAAAATCAAAGTCTTGCATATAGCTCCTTTAAAGTTTGCCAATCCCTAAAAAAAAAATCACATTTTATCCATTCTTTTAAACATTTTGATGTGGTCACACAAATAAATTAAAGTACTACTCCAGGTATTATGTTTTTGATACAGACACAACATTATAACATGTGAAAGCTTAAAAAGTACATTTACTATATGGCAACTTTGGAGTCAATTATCTCCATCTCGTAGTTTATGAGGATCTATCTTCACTCTCTCTTCTGTCTTTTATCTCTCTTCTCTCTCTGTCTCTTTTGCTCCTCCATCTCTTCTTCCTCCACCTCTCTCTCCTTCACCTCTCCTCTCTTCCTTTGTCCAAATGAGTTCAAAGCACAACCGTGTCTCTGCTCCGACTGCTTCTGCTGCTGTGTAAATACAAATACCTGCTCATTTTTACTCAATGTTTTTAATATGGAATAATATAAAAGTAAGGATTATATCTCACTGTTAGGAGGAAGAAATAAAGTATATTAGAGTAAGTGTGTTGTGTCTTCTTTAGCAGTACAAATGTTATCGCAATGCTTCTCTGAAAAATCACAATTACATATTTCCCAAATTGTTCAGTCGTAGTATAAACAATGGTCACATTTGGTCACATTTTTATATAGCAGTTTTCCACCTTTAAGGCATCAAAGAATCACTCACACATTCACGCACACATTCATACACCAGTGTACACAGACACTGGGGCTGAGCTGGGGTAAGTGTCTTGCCCAAGGACATAACTACAACATTCATCTGTGGGAGCTGGAATCGTGCCGTCAACATGTGGGCCAGTGGATCTGACCCATAGACTGTATATATTAATAGACATAGCTAACCTGCTAGTCGCCACATTCTAAGCAGGAAGTGAAATGACCATAGAAGGGTCCACTTTCTATTGAAAACCATCACCCCTCTCTCTGTAACTGCTGCTGTTAGGCTCATCATTTTGGTCTTAAAATGTTCGTATTAACCCGCTCTACATAATCCAGCTTTTTATTTGACTATTGTATCTGTAAATCAAGATATAAACACTAATAACATTAGCAACAGGTTTGATTGACAGCGCTGGTAAGCGCCTGCTCCCTGCTAAAACAATGGTGCAGGATTCAAACCACCAACCTTTGAATCAGAGGAGAAACACTCTACTAACTGAGCTAGAGCTACTGTCGCCCTCAGTGTGGTTTAAAGTTGCACTATGTAACTTTTCTGGAGAGGGGTCTGCCACTTGCTTGTATCCATGGAGATGTCCCACAGTATGGCATTAAATTACTATCTCCATGAACAGGAGCCACCTGCTCTTTAGCCTTATGGATGTCAACTGTAGAATTTAGAACCTATCTGGACGACTGAGGGATTACAGACTATCACCATGGAAACAAGTCCATTATCAGGCCAAGTTACAGGTCAGATCTGTGGAGATGTGACATCTCTCACAAAAAGAATGCATGATTCTCAAGGTATTTACAAAAAAAAACACCTATAATTGAATAAGTTTAATGTCATACTTGAATCACCCGAGACAAAGCAATAACATCTTAAAGGAGACAAGTAGTTAAACCGTCCACCAAAAATGTTACAGATAGCTCCTTTAAAGTTTATTGTACTTTGTCAAAGTATATTCAATTTTTTTATCCAGTGGTGGAAGAAGTACTAATTTTGTTACTTTTGTAAAAGTACAGACACTGGAGCAAAATAAAACAAACAAACAAACAAACAAAAAACTCAAGTAAAAGTATCAAATCAAAAACTCTGATCTAAAAATTATTAAGTAAAAGTACTGAAGTACGTGTTTAAAAATGTACTTAGAGACTAAAAAGTCAAAGTATTTTCGTCCAGATTTTTAGGTTTTATTCAGCTTCAAATGTAGTGATTTTGATCTATTAGTGATTTATTTATTTCTTTGTGGTAATATTTTTGTTTCAAAAATAATCCCTCAGCCTTTTCAGCAAGTCTCAGACAATAATAAAAAATACAGTCCGGTTCAAAAATGTAGTAAAAGTAAAAACTACCCTCTGTAAAATTTACTTAACTAAGTACAGAAACCTAAAATTTGTAATGCACACTACTTTATTACCTTTACGTTGTTACGTTCCACTGCTGGTAAGTTCTGGGATAAGCTTCTTCCTCAGGACAACACGCAGCAGTGTGGAATCACTCACAGCGATGGAAATTGGATTTTCACATTATTGGGTTATTATAATGATTTTTATTTTATTTATTTACAGCAGATCAACTTTATTGTCCCCATAGAGGCACGTGTCCTCTGCACTTGACCCATCCCTCAGTGTCTCTGAGTGAGCTCTTTATTTGACTCATCCTTCAGTGTCTCTGGATGAGTGCTGTATTTGACCCATCCCTCAGTGTCTCTGGGTGACCTCTGTATTTTACCCATCTCTCAGTGTCTCTGGGTGGGCTCTGTATTTGACCATCCCTCGGGGTCTCTGGGTGGGTGCTGTTTTTGACCCATCCTTCAGTGTCTCTGGTTGACCTCTGTATTTTACCCATCTCTCAGTGTCTCTGGGTGAGACCTCTGTATTTGACCCATCTCTCAGTGTCTCTGGGTGGGCTCTGTGCTCTGTATTTGACCCATCCCTCAGTGTCTTTGGCTGGGCTCTGTATTTGACCCATTCCTCAGTGTCTCTGGGTGGGTCAGGAGCGCGCGCGGGGACCCATCTCCCGCTCGTGAGCTCTTATGCGTTACATTACGTGGCTCTATAAATAAAGGCAAAAGCCAATATTCCCGCTTTAAACATATTGCGCTTATGCCGCATTCATTTCCGCACATTTACATTTTGCTCTTAAGGCCCGTCATTGATCACGTAAAGGCGGAGACATACGTACGCGCACGAGGCTGTCACATCACTAATGCCCCGCGCGCTCATCAATACGAGCAGTCAGCACAACGAGTTACCAGGCAGACTATGGCACAGGCTGCAGTTACAGCTCAGGCCTGCGGGAGGGCGCTGTTCTCAGCCTCTATGTTCACAAACAGAGAGGATGCAGTGTGCAAGACAAACTGTGGCACATCCATTAGACCAGACTTTTATGTACAACTTCATGCGTCTTAAATGAACTACTACTACTACTACTACTACTACTACTACTACTACTACTACTACTACTACTACTACCACTACTACTACTACTACTACTACTACTACTACTACTACTACTACTACTACTACTACTACTACTACTACTACTACTACTACTACTGCCACTACTACTACCACTATTACTACTAATACTCCTACTACTAATACTACTACTACTACTAATACTAATACAACTACTAATACTACTGCTATAACTATTACTACTAATACTGCTACTACTACTACTGCATTGTATAAGAATACGAAAGTTATTTAGAATAGTAAACAAGAACCAAAATACAATCTAAAATTCAAAATATATTAAAGGTACAATAAGTAACTCCCTACAGGTTTTCATGGAAACAGAAAGTAAAACCATACTTCCCCATGCGGATACATAGGTTTCATGCCATATTGTGAAATATTATAGCCAAAGGAACAACATTTCTGTGGAAACAACAAGCCAGGCTAAATAAGAGTCAGGTTTGTGGAGATGCAAGCCCGCTCACAGTGAGTCACAGTCACAGTTTTTTTTATTTTAATGCTTTTTATCTGTTTTAAACCCTACAAGCCCCACAGACTCAGAGCAGAGGACGATAGGGGAAGAACAGGGCTGGAGTCTGTAGATTTCAATGGGGGAAAGGGAGGCGGGGTTTGTACAGACCTGGACCAATCAGAGCGCAGGATAGTGCTGATGTCATTGAGATGGACAGCTGTGACCTTCATAGAGAAAGAACAAAAGTACAGTTTGTCAAATACTGTACAGAGAAAGAGAGAGGGAAAAGGGTTATGCCACACAGTAAAAAAGTACTGCATGTACACAAGTACATGTTTTCGATTTGAGGAGTTTAGATTTTCATAGACACAAAAATGGGTGATATTATGTCTACATTTACAAAGACGCAAATCGTAACAAAGAAATAGTTGATTCAGAAGGATTCAATAGAGACTTGATTAAGGGGTTAGGAGTTAAAGACTAAAGATGGAGGATTTGTACATTTCAAAAGTGCATGATATAAAACATATGTTACAAAGGTGAAGGTTGAGTGTCTTGCCCAGAGACACAATGGCAGCAACACTACACTTACCCATGTTCAAACTTGTACCTTAAATACACCATGGCAAAAATTCCTGGACTTCAGCTGGTAATAACATACAGATATTTTTGTCCAAATGTAACAAAAATGAAGAAAAAGAACATGTTCAGCCTCCCAATGGAAGCACTTTGAATTTAAAGGTGCACTATGTAACTTTTCCAGTAGAGGGTCCCCCACTTGGTCATCTCCATGGAGACGTTTTTCTTTGCTTGGCATTAGAAAAGTTTCATATTGCACCTTTTCATTATTATTCCATTACAGATTTTATATGCAATGTTACAAACTAAAACTAGATAAGAACTACACAATGTAACTTTTCTGTGGGTTAACTGCTTGCTCGTTTCCATGGAGGTGGGATTGCTTTGCCTTAAAAGCACCACAGTATAGCAATAAACTAAAACTAAACTAATTTATCTTGCTTTTATTCAATATGGTGTTTTACGACCAGAAATGCATTGAAAAACATGTATTTTTACCGTGATGGCTCACCTCTCCACAGATCTGACCTGTAACTTGCCTAATGACATCACCTGCTATTCATTATGGAGCTAGATAAGTTGAATGCCATACTTCAGAACAATCCAGGCAAAGCAAAAACATCCCCATGGAAACAAGGTGACAGACCCTTGACCAGAAATGTTACAGAGTGTGGCTTTAAAGGTCCTATATGACTCTATTCTCTGATCTGTTCTAATGTCGTTTCCTCATCACTAACTGACCTGGAGTTGTGTTTTGTTTCATTTACACATGTTTAACACACAAACTCTGCATATTTAGGCTGAGTCCTTCTCACTTTGTTTCACCTTGTGATGTCATCATGTGGTAATACAGGGAGCGCTCCATTGTATTTTTAAACTCCATACACCTTCACTTGAATCATTTGGATCATTTCCGTCCTGGAATTGCCAATCTCTACTGAACTAAAGGTAAAAGGAGCTGTTAACTTGAAAACTACCACTTTGTGACATCACTAGGTGAAACAGAGCATTTTGAGCTTTGGAGATGTTACAGACTAATAATAAAACATTACTCAAACATGTGTGAAAGAAACAAAACTCCACTCTAGGTATGTTTTTGAGGACATAATAACCTTATAACATGGATTCAACTCCCAGGAGTCTATTTTGTGTAATATTGGATGTTTAACTAAACCTCTGCACTTGAAAAAAAAAGCCGCTGAAACCACATGATTAAAATGTTCTCATGACAGAATGACATCATCACATTCGCACATATAAATATAAATGTGTTTCCTCACAGCTCAGCTCAACACCACCAAACCTCAGAGACTTCACACTGCAGCTGGAATTATACCAACCGGGCTGTGGGTTAGAGTCCTGATCTCTCAGAGTGGAGTGGAGTAGGACTTACTGTCTCCTCCCTCTTACCAGGAGGTTGTGGGTTAGACTCCTGATCCACTTTGAGTGGAGTCCTCCCTGTGTTACTGTGGCAGAGTGGTTTTCCCTGCCTCCTCCTCTTAGTCTGGCTGTAGACTCTTCTTGCTGAGTCTTGGTTAAGTCTCTGCTGTTAAACCTGAACATCAAAATAAAAAAAACGAGTTTGTGTCGTGACTGAAAGTGCATTTTCTGAGTCAGAAGAAGTCATTTCATTCACAAAACCAAGGCCTGGTCTCACACAATACAACAACAGCCCAGGGACACTCAAGGTAACAGTGTGAACTCTTCATTCACCCAACATGACACACTCAACAACCGTGTTTCTCAATCAGGGGTACACGTACAGGCTGGAAATAACTGAGCCCTGGGACAATACTTATTTGGGCTACCTGATTTTTACAGTTTTAATGTGGAAAAAAAAAGGTGACGAGAGGGAGTATAGGACTGTTGTGGACAACTCTGTCACGTGGAGTGAGAAGAACCACCTTCAACTCGTGACCAAGACAAAAAAAACTGGTGGTGGACCTGAGGAGGACCAAAGCTGCTGTGACTCCCATCTCCATCCATGGGGTCAGTGTGGACGTGGTGAAGGAGTAGAAGTACTTGGGAATGTACTTGGACAATAAACTGGACTGGAGCAGAAATGTGGACGCAGTCTACAAGAAGGGCCAGAGCCGCCTCTATTTCCTGAGGAGGCTGAGGTCCTTTGACATCTGCAGGGCGATGCTCAGGATGTTCTATGAGTCTATGGTGGCCAGTGCCATCATGTACGCTGTGGTCTGCTGGGGCAGCAGTCTGCGCGTGAGGGACACTAATAGACTCAATAAGATCATCAGGAAGGCTGGCCAGGTTGTGGGGGAGGAGCTGGACTCTCTGACTGTTGTGTCGGACAGGAGGATGTTGGCCAAAATAATGACTATCCCTTCACCCCCTCCACAAGGTGCTGGCCAACCAGAAGAGCTCGTTCAGCCACAGACTGTTACTGTCACGCTGCTCCACTGAGAGACACAGGAAATCTTTCCTGCCTGTCGCCATCAAACTGTTAAACTCCGCGCTGTAACCAATCACTTACAATACTCCAATATTCCATTTTGTACATAGATGTAAACAGCTTGTGATGCTGAGATCTATTTATTTATTTATAGACTCTATTTTATTTTATTTTATATTTTTACTGTTTTGCTCTGTGAACAACATTTTATTCTTATTCTTTTAAATTTCTGTTCTGTGGTTGTGGCATCTGTGAACTAAGAGAATTTCCCCTCGGGGATCAATAAAAGTGATTCTGATTCTGATTCTGAAAAACAGGACTAGTTCATTTTAACAGTTTGCAGTGACCCAAAGTTATTCGTCACATACCTTATGTACTCTGAACATCCTAATTATTCACCATGATGAGTTTATTAGCACTTTTGGCAGCAGTAGCTCATTGTTTGTCCACTGATCCTGAGGTTGAGCAGTCAGATCCACTGACCCAGAGGTTGGCGGTGCGATTCCAGCTCCCACAGATGTATGCTGTCATTGTGTCATTGGGCAAGACACTTAACTCACCTCGCCCCCATGTCTGTGAATGAGCCTTGAAGCTGCAAAAGTGCTACCTAAAAATGTTACCATTGATCACTTTTCACAACTTTCATAGGCCGAAGCTCAGTTTTGCTATCACAGTAAAGCTAACAACTAGCAAGCTAACATGCACTTCCCCAGATAACGTAAAGCTTAATAATTAGATGGCACCCCCACATTGGCAGCTAAGTCCTTGTATGAGCGCGTTTCACTACTTACAGAGGCCAGAACTGAATTTTGCATCACAGTGATTCTAAGGACAACTAACTAGCATGCTAATTCCTGGTTCCATAAAAATGCTTTATAATTAGATGCAGACAGTACACAGTGGTCTCACTTTGACTCTTTACAATATATCTGTACTGGGTAAAGACAATGGTTACTTTATGACATGAAAAAAATGAGGTACCTCCCCTTTAATTAGTTGTACTGTTTTGTGTTTTGCGTTTACGTTACACTGTTTAAATACAGATTTGTCCATGCTTGGCACTGGTACAAAGCCTACACTAGTTTATAACATAGGCGTGTCTCATAAAGATGATTTCCTGTAGCCTGTTTTGTAGCTGTTACAGATTACAGCTCTGCAGTCATTATGTTCCCTGCTCTTTTAATTGTTCAGTGAACGCACCATTGACTTAAGTGTGAGAACTGCAGCGTCAGGTCATAAACTACATGTGTGTGGATGTGGAGACGACAAACACAGGCAGAACACCTTTCATTCTATTACTCTCTTCACTATTATTCTATTCATTATTATTGCTCAGAGCAGGAGGACTTTTGGACAGTCACACTTGTCCTGGAGGAGCTGTAAACTGAGCGACTCACTATGCACAGATACAGATGGGGTTCTATTCATAGCACAACATTCTAGAGGTCAATATACAGATGGGGGAGAGAGTGAGTGAATGTGTGAGAGTGAAAGAGTGAGAGTGAGTGAATGTGTGAGAGTGAAAGAGTGAGAGTGAGTGAATGTGTGAGAGTGAAAGAGTGTGAGAGTGAAAGAGTGAGAGTGAATGCGTGAGAGTGAGTGAATGTGTGAGAGTGAAAGAGTGTGAGAGTGAAAGAGTGAGAGTGAATGCGTGAGAGTGAGTGAATGTGTGAGAGAGAAAGAGTGAGAGTGAATGCGTGAGAGTGAGTGAATGTGTGAGAGTGAATGCGCGAGAGTGAAAGAGTGATAGTGAATGCGTTAGAGTGAAAAAGCGAGAGTGAATGCGTGAGAGTGAGTGAATGTGTGAGAGTTAATGTGTGAGTGAAAGAGTGAGACTGAGTGCATGAGAGTGAAAGAGTGAGAGTGCATGTGGGAGAGTGAATGAGTGAGAGTGAATGAGTGAGTGAAAGTGAAAGAGTGAGTGAAAGTGAAAGAGTGAAAGTGAAAGAGTGAGACTGAAAGTGTAAGGGTGAAAGAGTAAGATTATATGCCTGAGAGTAAATGTGTGAGAGTGAAAGAGTGAGAAAGAATGTGAGAGAGTAAATGAGTGATTGAATTGTACTGAAAGACTGTGAGGAGATGAGGACAAGGCCAGTCCTGTCTGTTTCCCAATATTTAAAGACAATTTAATCATTATGTGCAAACAGTCAATAGTCGTTTACCTCTGCAACATCCACTCTCTTCCTCTCTTCAAATCACGACTCAGAACTTACCCTTTCAGACAGTCCAGTTTTGGCACACCGAAGAAAATACTGGGCTACTCTGATTCAGTCGCATAATGTTGAAATGTTGTATTTTATACTATAACATGTGTTAGGAAACGCCCAGGGTCGGGGTCAGTAAGGAGGTACATAAATACATAAATACATGTGTAGTATTTGACGGGGTATTTTGTGTTCTACAGTTGCATTTCCAGCGTTACTCTGAAGGTTTTATAAATACACTTTAAGGGAGAAAAACTTTAACTCATTTACAATAAACAAAGCTGGGTACTTTTAAGAGCTTTTAATCATGTTATAATCATTTCCCTTGTCGAAGTTGTACCTGTGTTTCGAGCGTGTCTGAGTGACCTTTATTACTATTTATTATACTCTGAAAATCCCTGTTTCCCCCTTATCCCCCATACACGCCGTCTGCTCTGTGCTTACTTTGTTGATTTCTTTTTCTTACACTGAAATAAACACATTTGGTAGGCTAGCATAGCCTTTTTAGCGTAAATGAAAAAATCTGCTGCTTGCCAACACATCTTCTTCAATCCCCAGTAACATTTGACTATATTATATTCAGCTGAATCCTGTTTGAATCAGTTCATTACATTTTGTCGTTTACTTCACTCTATTCCCAGTTTTTATCCCCCTCGTCTTGTCCCATGGCCTGAATCTCTCCTCTGCTCCGGCTCAGAGCCACTGTCAGTACTGGGCCACTGCAGTGTCTGCCCGTGTGAGGATGTCCCATTTGTTACACACAGAGAGAAGAGAGAGGGGGGGGGGGGACAACTGAAGAGAGAGAGATTGTCACTGAAGAAAGAGGGGGAGAGAGAGTAGAGATGAGGAGAGAGAGAGAGAGGAGGGAGAGAAGTGTCTGAATGTCCTATTTGTTACACACAGAAAGACAGAGCGAGAGGGGGAGAGACCACTGAAGAGAGAAAAAGGTAGAGAGATAGCCACTGGAGTAAGAGGGGGACAGAGAGTAGAGGTGAGGAGGGAGAGAAGCGTCTGGATGTCCCATTTGTTACACAGAAAGAGAGAGGGAAAAGGGGGTTGTAGCCACGGAAGAGACAGAGAGGAAGAGAGATAGCCACTGAATAGAGGGAGAGAGACGGAAAAAAAGAAAGGAAGAGGAAGGAAAGAAAGCAAGAGAGAGGGAGAGAGAGGAGGGAGGAGGAGAGGAGTGCGTGGATGTCCTATTTGTTACACAGAGAGCCATTGGATTAAGAGGGGAGAGCGGGAGAGAGCGAGAAAGAGACAGAGAGAGAGAGAGACAGACAGACAGAGAGAGAGAAAGAGATAGCCACTGAATTAAGAGGGGGAGAGAGAGAGAGGTATGACGGAATGAGGAGGGGGAGAAAGCGAGAGGCAAGGAGAAAAAAAAAAGAGAAGAAGAGGTGGGAAAGTTGTGAGAGAGAGGGAGAGACAGAGTGAGAGGCGGCAGGAGGAGGGATGAGTAGAGGAGTGTGTGGATGTGTCCCATTTGTTACACACAGAAAGAAAGAGACAGGAGAGAGGGAGAAAAAGAAAGTGGAAGAGAAGAGAGCAAGAGACACAGAGACTGAATGAAGAGAGGGAAGGAGGAGAGGAGTGGAAAGGGGAAAAGAAGAAGAGGAGGATAAGGAGGAGAGCAGCGTGTGGATGTCCCATTGGTTACATAGACAGAGACAGCCACTGAATGAAGAGAGGAGAGAAGAGGGGGGTAGAAAAGGAGAGGACGGGGGAGAGAGGAGCAAGAGGATGTCCCATTGGTCGTGGAGAGAGAAAGACTGAATGTAGAGAGGAGGGTGAGAGGGAGGAGGGGAGAAAGTGTAGGGGGAGAGGAGGAGAGAAGGAGGAGAGGGAGAGGAGGTGTATGGGGTGGGGGGGAGGAGGTGCACTATGGGTAGGGGATGGGGGGTTGGAGGTACAGTAATGTTGCCGGGTGTGGCTCTTCCTCACATCTGCAAACTTAGCACTTATGATGAGACGCAGCAGAGCCATGTGTTTCTATAGGACACAACACACAGCACAGGCTCCATATGGGGCTGAGCTGTCTGTGGAGAGGAGGCAGGTTCATGGAGGAAAAGTACACAAATACTACAAATACTACAAATACTACACACACGATATGTTACACTCAAAACAGTCCTGAGGGGGCTCAAACTGCAGACACACATCTGACAACAATAACATGACTTTTTAAAATGATTTTCTGTCCAACATGTTTAAGTCAAAGGCATATGACACCTCCTCTGCAGTGTGGAGCAGGAGGAGCAGGAGGAGCAGGAGGAGCAGGTGGAGCAGGAGGAGCAGGTGGAGCAGGAGGAGCAGGTGGAGCAGGTGGAGCAGGAGGAGCAGGAGGAGAAGGTGGAGTAGGAGGAGCAGGTGGAGAAGGTGGAGTAGGAGGAGCAGGAGGAGCAGGTGGAGCAGGAGGAGAAGGTGGAGCACGAGGAGCACGAGGAGCAGGAGGAGCAGGAGGAGCAGGTGGAGCAGATGGAGCAGGAGGAGCAGGAGGAGCAGGTGGAGCAGATGGAGCAGGAGGAGCAGGTGGAGCAGGACGAGCAGGAGAAGCAGGTGGAGTAGGAGGAGCAGGTGGAGCAGATGGAGCAGGTGGAGCAGGAGGAGCAGGTGGTGCAGGAGGAGCAGGTGGTGCAGTAGGAGCAGGAGGAGCAGGTGGAGCAGGAGGAGCAGGAGGAGCAGGAGGAGCAGGTGGAGCAGGAGGAGCAGGAGGAGTAGGAGGAGCAGGTGGAGCAGGAGGAGTAGGTGGAGCAGGTGGGTTACGAGAGCTGTTTTGGAGGTAAGACTTGTTAAAGATTTTAAAAGCTTCAAACTGCCTTCAAATGTCGTCTCTAAACACACGTTTATGTTGCTTTGTATGAAACTTAGTTTGATGAAAGACTTGTTCCTGTTAAACAAACTGTTTGACTGTCCGTCTACAAGAGTCACAACTGTATTAACTCTGGAAAGTGCTGCCTCCACAGAGTCTGCAAACATGAAGCAGTGATCCAGAGCACTGCTGTCGCTGCTGATAAGATAAAACATATGACAGATGTTTAATGATTTATTCAAATCAATTAAAATAATAAAATAAAAATAAGTGTGAACCAGTAAAATCCCTGTATCATTCAGAAAAAGATGTACAGATGTACATTTAATTTATGTATTTGTATTTATTTTTTGGCAATATATACTTAAGTGAAAATGTACCATCACTGGTACGGGGGGTGTGGGGGTAGAAGGACTTTGCTCTTCCTGACTCTCTGAAAGATGAGGAGGATGGATCACATGTGAGTTTTCTTTCTGTATTGTTCAGTGTGATTCTGTCCTGGTTTGGTCCATTATTGTATTAGAGAGAATTCTGTGTTTAACACAAGATAGATCATTTTTTGATCATGTGTTATTTCTGTGTCCTGTGTTCTCTCTCTGTGGTTTCTATGCTCTCCCTGTGCACTCTCTCTGTTCACTCTGTGCTGTCTCTGTTCTCTCGCTCTATGCTCGCTCTTCTCTCTCTGTTTTTTCTGTGCTCTCTCTGTTCTCTCTCTCTGTGCTCCCTCTCGGTGCTCTCTCTGTGCTCCTTCTCTACACTTTATGTGTGTTCTCTGTTGTTTCTCTCTGTGTTCTCTCTGTGCTCTCTTTCTGTGTTCTCTGTTCTTTCTCTCTGTGCTCTCTGTTCTCTCTCTGTGCTCTCTTTCTGCTCTCTCTGTTCTCTCTTTGTGCTCCTTCTCTGCACTCTCTCTGTGTTCTCTGTTCTCTCTCTCTGTGCTCTCTATTCTTTCTCTCTGTGCTCTCTGTTCTCTCTCTCTGTGCTCTCTCTATGTTCTCTCTGTGCTCTCTGTTTTCAGGCAGACTGAAGAACTTCTACTGAGGTTTCATATTTTGAAATAGCTTTGTAAAAATGTGCTATAATAAAATAAACATTGGCTATACAAAGTGCAGTACATAGTATCATTTCACACTGGCTCGTGTGGAAGTGCACTGGAACAGTCGTCTAACCATTAGGTGTTTATATTTAAGTGACCTATTTCAACTCAACTTCAGTTTTGAAATACTGGGAAAATACTTGCACAGTTTATATTTTGACTTTTACATTAGTAACAGGTTATTTCAATAACTGATCAGTTTGAACAGCTCCACTGACTTATATCTTCTATTGTAACTAGGCTCAAACTTGGCCCTAACCCTTTCCAGTCCTTGTTTTGTGACCTATTTTCACATCCCTGACCCTTTGGTGACTGGACGTCCTCGTGTTAAGTTCAGCTCATGTTTCATTCATACTGAGGAGTCTGTTCCAGCCTTTATCTGCTTCAGTCAGTGTGGGATATGTTTGTTTTATAAAGTGCATTGTTGGAACACGTGTGAAATCGCCAGCTCAGGTGAATTTTCAGGAGAATCTCAAGGACACGCGCTCTACCCCAGCCCCCCGTGGTCCACCGTGTGCCCCGCGCGCTCTGCCGCCTCATCACTCACCGCTCAGCCCCATCACCACATTATTATTATTACTGTTGCTATGAAAAAGCAAAGTTGGGAGCCCCACTTTGGAGCGAACCATTGTGTGTGCGCGCGCCTCTGCCGCTGTGCTGCTGCGCGCGGAACATGTGAACCACCCCTTTGGCTGATGTGGACAGCCCAGTGCACGAGAGCCCAGTGCACGAGAGCCCCGCGCAGGCAGCCAGCAACCAGTGCGTCTCTGCCTCCCAGCCGACCAATCGGGATGCTCGGAGCAGCCTCGCGCACCGCTCAGTGTCAGCGTCCAGAGCAGGAGAGCTGGGAACTGCGACGGCCGCGGCGAGCTCATCCTCCCAGGTACGAGCCCCGAACTACGCCCTAACCGCGCCGCGGACTGCGCGACGCCCCGCTCCGCCGCGCAGCTCCACAGCGCGTCTCCATGTTTCCAGGGAGGGGTTCATGTTGTTATTGCCGCTCGCGTTCACGTTTTTCCGCCACGGCAAGGCGTTTCTTGGTAAACACTCAATGAATGACAGCGGCAAATCTGCCAAGCGCGCGTCTGCCGCGCGTCAACTTAACGCGTTTTAAATGAATGTTTCCGCTGCGCTGAGGCGTGGATGCTCCGCGTGCTGAAAAACACAGCGAGGGTAAGATTTGGCCAAGGGTCTTCTCGTCAAAACAAGTTAGCGCAGGTGCACGCGGCGTGGACATGCGGCAGACCAGCTTCTAGCGGAAACTGTGCAGAAAAATGACATTTGGGATCCGCCTGAGACGAAGCTGTAGACTGCAGAAGGAGGCGAGGAGCGAGGATGTGAGGTAGGATGCATAGAGCTGTAGCTACAGCGCGTAGAGTAGGTCATGTAACCCGCTGTATCCATGCTCTGGCGCCATGGAATACACATACATGCGTTATGAGCCGTTATGAGCCGCTATGAGCCGTTATGAGCCGTTATGAGCCGTGCTTTTCTCGTGTCATTATTCATTCACTGAGCTGTGCGCGCAGAGGCCGGGAATGTTTTGGTACCGCGTGCTCCAGATGAGTTCGCAGCGTTTCATCCGTGTGTCTCTGTCACTAGGTAAGATACAGGTAGGCTCCCTGCGCGGGGCTGTGGAGGGGCTGAGGGGGGCTGTGGGGGCTGTGGAGGGTGGCGCGGGGCTGCTTGGTTCCTGTAGCCGACCATGTGGCGCTCAGGCCCGGGTTTGGGGTGCAGATTTTGGGGGTGCTCCTCACGTCTCTCTGGGGAGGGGCTCCTGTGAATTCAGCCAAAAAAAACTATGAACTTTTTGCTGTGGCGAGTGTGTTTTAAATGCAGCGATGCGTGTTTTGATCCCAGCCTCATCGGTTTGAAAGGCACTTATCTATTTGAAGCATTTTGGGGCGTTTAAGTGTTGTTTTGGGCGCATCTCACTGACATGTGCATGTAATGTAAATGATGTAAATGATGGACATATGCTGGATGTGTGCACCAACAGCACAATATGTAAACATCTTGTAGCCTGTAGAAATCCCATACAGCCAAAGTGAATATATTATTGCAGTAGTCTAACATGAGTGATCCAAAAGTAAAATATTGTGTCTGCATTCAGCCCATGTGCACAGGCTGAACAAGGAGCGGCTCAAGCCACCAGGACAATGCATGTCTATAGGCTGAGTTCTATACAGATGAGGCGTACTGTATATTAAAGATCTCATGTTCGGCTAAAACTGCCTTTTTCAGCTTGTTAAGTTGTTACAGTGTTTACCCAATGAGAACTTACCAAGACTATTGTGTAGTATTTCATGTATGTGTGTTTGAGTAATCTGTAATCTGCCCCCCGCTCCACTGTCTCTATGCATGTGCCTGCAGGTCTATATACGCTTATATAGGGATTTCGCTTTTTCTGACAAGCTTTGGGATTTATGTTTTAATAATCGTAATCATATTTTAAACACGTCCAGAAGAACTGACAAAAAGACTGGAATCTGAACTGAAGAATCGCATTTCAGAACATATTTGTACAGTTCTAAACTACAGGGTTAGACATTTATATGCAGAATAACACAGGATATTTTGGTACTTCAAAAATAGCATCTTTGTGATCTTTGTTAATTGTGAGCTGCTGCGGGCGACAGTAGTTCAGTTGGTAGACCGTTTGTCGGCTGATCTGAAGGCTGGTGGTTCAACTCCCGCTCTCGGCATTATTGAGCAGTCAGATCCACTGACCCACAGGTTGGCGGTGCGATTCCAGTTCAGGCGTTGTGTCCTTGGCCAAAACGGGTGTGTGGTTCCTTGATGTAAAGAGCTTTGAAAGACTTGAAGGTGGAAAAGCGCTGTGTAAACTTGCGATATATCAGTGCTGTGTTGAAATAATGCAGAATATCCTTCTTGCTGTTAGGGGTTACCGTAAATACAATATTACCAGTTAATTTGTGCTAATAGAGGAGACATTGAACTGTGTGTTTTTATATGCATGTTCAAATATTAAACAAAAGAACCCGGAACATCTGCGTTCTAAAGGTGCACCATGTTTCGTTTCTGGTGAAGGGTCTGCCACCTGCTTGTCGTCATGGAGAAGGTTCCACAGTATGACGTTAAGCTTAGCAGTCTTACATTTACTGTGTGTGTACATTCATTGAGTGTTTTATCACTCAAAAATGCTTACAAGGGGTGTTTGTCCACTGATCTGAAGGTTGGCAGTTCAATTTCCACTGACCCACAGTTTGGCGGTGCGATTCCAGCTCCCACAGATGAATACTGTTATCCCACCTCGCCCCCAGTGTCTGTGGTGTGTGTGAATGTGTGAGTGGTTCCTTGATGTAAAGTGCTTTGAGTGCCTTGAAAGCAGAAAAACACTAACA
>JAIEZT010000026.1:22085549-22125549 GCA_019594935.1 Periophthalmus modestus
CAAGGTGGAACAGATCATTTTGAGCTTTGGAGATGTAGACAGACTAATAATCAAGTGTTACTCAAACATGTGTGAATGAGACAAAACACAACCCCAGGTTTGTTTTTGAGGAGGTAACGACATTATAACATGTCTAAAAGCTCACAAGAACTAATGGTGCTTAGTATAAGACCTCAAATGCCGTAATGTGGAACATTCTGGGCAAAACATTAACATCTCCACAAGAAAAATTACAGACTGGTGCTTTAAATGTACTATATGTAAACAGCATAAAAGTACATTCTCCAGTGTATTGTTCTTATTCAAATGTCCACATGGCATTTGGGAAAGATGGAAATTGGATTAGCATAAACATAGCGTACATATGACGTTAGCATGCAGAGCAGAGACGACACAGAAACAACAGGATCGTATACAGCCCCGTCTCATTACTGTGGGAGAACGTGTAATCGTCCAAACAGAAAGAAACTCAATTTGTCACATAACACCATGAGGGTTATGGGAATATGAAAGCATTTGTGCGCAGCATTATTGCTAATAGCCTGATATATTGTCATGGTGGCATAGTCGTTATCATCACCTCACTGCAAAAAGGTCACCGGTTTGATTTCCAGACCACGTGGGGACTTTATGTGGAGTTTGCATGTTCTCCCTGTATCTGTGGTTTCCCTATCAGCCGAAAACATGCACAACTTTTTAATAACTCTAGTCTACCTCTCTGTGTACTTCTACTTGAGTAATATTGTACAGTGTAACAGTACTCTTACTTGAGTAAAAGTTGTGGTTCCTTTTCCCACTGTGAGTAAATCTAAAGTGACAGTATGAGTTGTCCAAAATCAGACTGATCTCTGTATTTTTTATTCGTAATGACATGTCTGGTCCCTCTTCCTCTGTTGCGTCTCAAGCCCGGTCAAACGTGATCGTCCAATCAGATTTGTTCTTTTCAGTGACACAAGTGAAACAAAGGAGCTCATTGGTCAACTATGATTTACAAATAAAATCACATTTCTCTCACCTCAGATTAACAGCGTTTAGTACTTGGCTCATTGATTCTGGAGAAATCCGCTATATTTTTCAGTCCCATGTGATATTCTTCTGATTGGTTAATCCACCTGTCAATCACACCCATCCGAAAACGGGGAGGTTCACTGGAGACCAGATTTACATCGTCATAAACATTGTGTGTAATCTGAAAATACCAGATTTTGTGCATTATTTAATCTTTACTCAAATTATAAATCAGATGTGTCCAGACAGTTACACTTATTTGAGGAGTAGTTTTCCCAAATACTTTTTACTTGACTTTGTACTACCACTTGAGTAATACTACTTTGTACAGTATTCTTCCCACCTCTGACAGTAGGTTATTCCTCTGTGTACTCCTGATCAGGATCCTGGCTCAGATCTGGTCCACCGCTCCTGCTCTCCTGTTTAATATAAGATTATAGAGAATATTTATGAAATACTTAAGAACATATTTTGAACTGTAGAAATCTGTCTCTCTCTGAAGAGTGCTGGCCTCATTTTTATTACGTAAAATGGACTCTTGCAAGATTTAAGTCATGTTATAATGCTGTTTCCTCCTCAAAAACATACCTGTAGTTGTGTTTTGTTTCAAGGTGGAACGGAGTGTGTTCAGTTTGACAAAAGAACTCAGAAACTCATTATGCAGTTAAACCTGTGAATGAAACAAAAACACAACTCCAGGTATGTTTGGATAGATCAGGAAATAAATATGGAACCTTTAAAACACAAATCAAACCTAATTCCCAAATCGTTCAGCCTTGGCACAAACTGCACTCAGATATCACTACTACTACTATCGCTATGTGTATCTCGTCTGATGAATACAATTATATAAAAAAAAAGATAGTTGAATATATAGGTTGAAAATCTGAAATGCACCTTTTGATCAAGGCTCGTGTCGGTGGGTGGGAGACATCAGGAGAGACTGAACATTTTGTCCTCAAAGTTGATGCATTTCAGATCTGAGTTTGACAAATTGCGATGTGGTCGGGATCTGTCCAAGAGCTTTTAGACCTGGTTTAGTCCTGGTTTAGTCCTGGGTTAGACCTACATAAGTGGTTGAGTTAGGTTACACTTGGCTTAGTTCTTAGTTAGATCTGGGTTAGTCCCGGTTTAGTGCAGCTCTGCAATGGTCAGTATCTGTCAGACAAGCTTTACATTTGGTCCAGTCCTGGTTTAATCGTAGTTTAAACCTGGTTTAGTCCTGGTTTAGTCTTGAATACGTCTTTTTAGTCCTGATTTAGTCCTGGTTTAGTCCTGAATAAGTCTTTTTAGTCCTGGTTTAGTCCTGATTTAGTCCTGGTTCAGACCTGGTTTAGACCTGGTTTAGTCCTGGTTTAGTCCTGTATAAGTCTTTTTAGTCCTGGTTTAGTCCTGATTTAGTCCTGGTTCAGACCTGGTTTAGACCTGGTTTAGTCCTGGTTTAGTCCTGGTTTAGTCCTGGTTTAGTCCTGAATAAGTCTTTTTAGTCCTGGTTTAGTCCTGATTTAGTCCTGGTTCAGACCTAGTTTAGTCCTAGTTCAGACCTGGTTTAGTCCTAAATAAGTTTTTTTTGGTCCTGGTTTAGTCCTGGTTTAGTCCTGGTTCGGTCTTGGCTTATTGCAGGTCTTGTGGGGTGTTCTCGTTCAGGGACAGGTTGAGTCTCGGTAATCCTTGGACAGACCTTGTTTAGTCCTGGTTTAAATCTGGTGTCAATCCTGATTTCATCTGGTTTAGTCCAGGTTTAGGTTTAAACCAGGTTTTGGTTTAGTTCCAGCCTATAGTTGTCAGACCTGGATCAGTCCTGGGTTACTTCTGGTTTAGTCCTGGATCAGACCTGGATCAGTCCTGGATTAGTTCTGGTTTAGTCCTGGGTGAAACCTGGATCAGTCCTGGTTTTGTTCTAATAATGAAGTAATAATGCCTTACACTTGTAAGGCGCTTTATCAAAGCCTCTCAAAGCGCTACACTGAAGTCATTCATTCACTCCACACTTGGTGATGGTAAACTACTATTGTAGCCACAGCTGCCCTGGGATAGACTGACGGAAGCGAGGCTGCCAGTTTGCGGCATTGGCCCCTCCGACCACCACCGATCATTCGCACACACACCACTTTCATACAAGGCAATGTGGGTGAAGTGTCTTGCCTAAGGACACAACGACAGAACTTGGTCCAAGCCCAACCACTGAGCCACTGTCACCCCAACTGGTGAGCACACGCGTCAAACCATATTATTTTGAATCTTTATCCATAAATAACTGTCTTTTGTGCTAAATACGTTTTAAAATAGCCATATTTAAAAGAGTTAGGGATAATTTTAGTTCAAGCCTGCAGTTATCGCCTTGTAGTCTCCTCAGTATGAGACGTTCAGAGGAGAGGTACAGGCCACATGCAAAAACACATTTGCATTGTTTTAAATGTTGCTTCATTTAAACCAAAGCAAAAGCAGCCTGACCCTGCAGCCTGGGGCCTGAGGCGGGAGCACACGGGTGTGCTGAAGACAACACGTAGCTGCTGTTCAGTTGATAAAGCCATTTTGACAACTATCTGGAAGGTTGGTGGTTTGATTCTTGTTGTCTCTATTTGTTGTGCCTTTGAGCAGGAATAGTTATACCCTTTCTCCAATTCCATATTTGGAATTCAGACCGAGGGTATCATAGCAACCAAAGAGCCAATCCAGAGCAAAGCTACTGAAGGTAACGCTCCTTCCCGCTTGCACCGCTGGTCTGGCGGGGGGTGGACACTTAGCAATGCTGTCAGTCAGACCTTTTGCAAACACTAGCAGGTGCAACCTCGGGGAAAGAAGGCGCCTGATTTGTCTTTTATTAATGTTCATATCTTGATTTACGGACACAATAGAGAAATAAAAACACCAGAGCCGTGTAGAGAGAGTTAATACGAACATTTAAGACCAAAATGATGAGCCTGACAGTAGTAGTTACAGAGAGAGGGAACACAGTTTTTCAATAGAAAGTGAATTGGAGCCAGAGTTGATGGAGCCGGAAGTGCGGCCATGCTCACTTCCTACTTGGAACGCGGCTGCTACCAGTTTAGCTATGTCCATTTATATATGCAGTCTATGGGTCAAACATTGCCATGTTTTAACCTTTAAATCTATGAGACACAATAGAAATAATCACGACCAATCGGGAAAAAAATTGTTGAATTGTTCCACAGTATGCCGTTAAACTCTTAAACTGTATCACATGGATTCAGTTACAGATGTTAATTAAGGAACCACTCACCCATTCACACATTCATACACCAGTGTACACAGACACTGAGGGTGAGGGGGGTTAAGTGTCTTGCCCAAGGACACATTCATCTGTGGAAGCTGGAATTGCACCAACGCCAACGTGTGGGTCAGTGGATCCAACATTCAAAGTTACATAGTGCCTTTAATATGCAAAGGTAAATACCTCCAGAAGTCCCTGTACCTCTGGTTGGGAAGCATCACTGCGGATCGGACCTGCAACAAAAACAAATGTATAAAGTCACCTCGAAATTAGGACTGAAGGCTTTGTGCCATTTAGTCGATTAATCAGTTGATGGTGATATTTCGATTCTAAGGATTTATTTGAACAACAGCAGAAAGAAGAAGTGAGTGACAAGTCAAGCGCCTTTTTCGCCTCCCATTAGCGTTAGCAACAGGTTTGACTGACAGTGTTGCTAAGCCCCCCTCCCTGCTAAACAAGTAGAATCTGTCTTTATATAAATACATTGTTTCCTAGTACTTTTTTTCTGCGTTAATAGTTAATACATGAGCTCCCCCTGCAGGTGTGAGTGCTGTTTGGCTCAGATACACACAGAAATGGAATAGTTTTGAAAGCTTTTGCCACACCCCTTTTTGTAGTGGACGAATCGATCTGCAGCACATGGCTTTAGTGGACCACAGCTCCGCTCTAAGTGTGCACAGATCTGACTCGTGTTTGTTGGAGCCAAATGATATTCTAAGGTTGTACCAGTGCGTTTATGAGTGAGCCATTTAAATCCTATTAGTTTAACAGGGCTCAGTGGAATCAATATGAAGGAAGACAAATGCGTTTAGTATCAGTGACTATTTATGTCCAATAAGAAAGACAGAGACTCAAGAGTGTCTACTCTCGTGCATTTTAAAGCTGCATTGTGGAACCTTTCAGCTGAGAGATGTTATTAGTCCAGGGATGGGCAAACTTTTTGACATTTGGGCCATAATGGGCTCTAAAATTTGACAGAGGGGCTGGGCCAGGATATATATGATATACATTAGAGATTTAGCCTGTAACATGTAGCAAAGCATGAATATGCAAGGCTCATTGTACAAATTGTTTTCTAAATGCATTAATTAAATGAATAATTCATTTATTACATTTCAGTTAAATAAACACACCCTTACCTATTTTAATATAATTTGGTCACGTTCGGTGGGCCGGATTAATAAGCCCAAATTGGACCAGACTTTGTCTTTCAAAAAGCATATTTTTAAAAAAGTACGCAACTCAATTCGATACAACATCTCTTCCCTTAGACACATGAGGAACAGCCTGACAGTAGAGGCCGCTTTCACATATTTTAATGCCATGATTATTCCACACCTGACCTACTGTGTGTCCTGCTGGTCTCAGGCCAATGAGAGCGCCTTAAAATCTCTCAGATCCACCTATAATCGGGCAGTAATCAGACAGGGACTATGTACAAATTCATTAATCTTACAAAGAAAAGATGATTTGTACCAGATTTAGCTACTGCTACTTTCCATGTGCAGTCCCTGGGCAGTTGAACACACATTAAAAAACACATTTCAATTGACAATTACAATAAACGACTAACAGTTTGTCATAAACAATAACAGTTAAATACAATAAAAAATGTCCCCATGTCCAATACAGTATGTCCCCCCAGTCCAGACTAATATAAAAAATCATTATGTGCAGGTTTATACAATGAGGACAGAGCAGCACCAATTAACTCGACTGATGTCGACACATTTGATTATTTAAAATGTACTTTTTCAAATTTCTGGTAAAACTATTCAAATCCACAGACAATTTCAGACAGTGGATTGGGTAGTTTGTTCGGAACAAAGGATAGTACTTTTTTCATGTAGGTGGAGCTGCATTATTAATTAATTTGAATATTTTTTTTGTCTTAGATTTAAATACAAAATTAAATGATGGAAACTGAACATTTTATATTTACTTAAGATGTTACAGTGGTGATAATGAAGGTTTTTTTTTTTATCAAGTGCCTTTACTGCCCGATTATTGGTGGATCTGAGAGATTTTAAAGCCTCTCATTGGCCTGAGACCAGCAGGAGACACAGTAGGTCAGGTGTGGGATAACTGAGTAAGTCCTTGTTTAGACCTGGTTTAGTTCTGACTAAGTCCTTGTTTAGACCTGGTTTAGTTCTGAGTAGGTCCTTGTTTAGACCTGGTTTAGTTTTTAGTAGGTCCTTGTTTAGACCTGGTTTAGTTCTGAGTAGGTCCTTGTTTAGACCTGGTTTAGTTTTTAGTAGGTCCTTGTTTAGACCTGGTTTAGTTCTGAGTAGGTCCTTGTTTAGACCTGGTTTAGTTCTGAATAGGTCCTTGTTTAGACCTGGTTTAGTCCTGGTTTATTGCAGTCCCTCTTGTGTGAATGCATTTTAAAGCTGCTGTATGTAACTTCTCTGGTGAGAGAAGTGTTTTTATCGCTTAATACCCTGAAAAGCAAACATTGTAACTGGGAGCAGGGTCACTTCGCCACAGATCTGACTTGAAACTTGGCCCTGTGGCATCACCTGCTTGTCTCCACAGATGTAGAACACTTTATGCCATACCCTAGTGGTAGTTTATAGTAGTGAAGCAGTTAAGACTGAAATCTGAACTTATTGTATTGTAATGAATGTATTTCAGAACATGTTTGTAGAAGTCTAAACTACAGGGTCAGCAGCTTTTACACAGAATAACCTCATGGAGAAACAGGGAGGTTTCGTGCATGTGCTGTCTGTGATGTGTTTGATGTTCTTGGAGGATCATGACAAAGTGCTGTTTTGAGGCTGGTTTTGAGGTTGGCCCAGGGGTGTGTCCTGGACAATTAGACTTTGAATGATCACATGATCTGTTCTAAAAATATCATCTCAAAGTTTGTCTAAAAGTGTCTCTGCAGGCTCCTGTCTGTGCTCTAAATAGAACCAGAATCCACATTTGGACTAAAGGAGTTTGGTGACAGAGATAATAACCTCAGTAGTAGTAGTAGTAATAGTAGTAGTAGTAGTAGTAGTAGTAGTACTAGTAGTAGTAGTAGTAGTAGTAGTAGTAGTAGTAGTAGTTGTTGTAGTAGTAGTTACTAAAGGTACGTTCACTTTTCTGCCACACGCTCATAGAAATGCTGCTGCTTTGCTAAGAATGTTCCGCAGTCTGGCATTTAACTTATCTATATCCATGGAGAAAAGTAGGTGATGCCAAATTACAGGTCAGATCTGTGAGCCACAAACGTGGCTGTGCTCTCTCTCCTCTAATCCTCCTCTTTTTCTTCCACATTCCTTCAATCCCCTCCTTTCCTTCTCTCACCCTGCTTGTCTAGCCTCCTCTCCCACTCCTTCCTCTTTTTCCCACTCCTCTGTCTTGCTCCTCTCCTCTCTACTCTCTCTCTCTCTTTCCCTCTTTCTCCTCTGCTTGCTGTCTTCCTTCTCTTTTGTCCTCATCCCTTCTCCTTTCCCCCGTCTCCCACCCTCTCCCTGGTTCCTCTTTCCTCGTCTCCCTCTTTCTCTCCTCCTCTCTTCTATACTCCCAACTCTCCTCTCCCTCCCTCTCTTCTCCTCCTCTCCACCCCATGCCCCCTCCTCCTTCTCTCTTCCTTCTCTCCTCTGTTCATCTGTTCTCCTTTCCCCCATCTCCCACTCTCTCCTTTCCCCCCTTCTCTCTCCCTATCCTCTCCCTCCTCCCCTCTCCCTCCTTCTCTCCCCCTCACTCCTATAATCTTCTCTTTCTCTCCCTCCCTCCCTCTCTTCCTCTCTTCCCCTCCTCTTTGTCCCCTGTCTCCCTCCTCTCCCTCTCCCCCCCCCCACTCCTCTCTCTTCGTCTCCTCCTCTCCCCCTTTTCTCTTTCCCCATCCTTCCCCTCCGCCCCCTCCTCCCCACCCCCCCCCTTCTCCCCTCTCCCTCTTTTCTCACCCCTTTTCCCCTAAATTTCTCTCTCCTCTTCATTTTCTCTCTTTCTCTCTACTTCTCTCCCTCACCTTTCCTTTCCCTCTTTCTCTCCTATACTCCTCTCCCCTTCTCCCTTCTCCCTCTTTCTCTCCCCTTCTCTCCTATACTCTCCTCTCTCCTTCTCCCCTCTTTCACTTTCTCTCCACTACTCTTTTATACTCCTCTCTCCCTCTCTTCTCCCTCTTTTTCTCCTCTTCTCTCCTATACTCTCTCTCTCCCCTTCTCCCCCTCGTTTTTCCTCTCTCTCTCCTATACTCTCGTCTCCCCTTCTCTCCCTCTTTCTCTCCCCTTTTCTCCTCTACTCTCCTCTCCCTTTCTCCCCTCTCCCTCTTTCTCTCCTCTTCTGTCCTATACCCCTCTCTCCCCTCTCCCTCTTTCTCTCCTATACCCCTCTCTCCCCTTATCTCCTCTCTTCTCCCTCTTTCTCTCCCCTTCTCTCCTATACTCTCCTCTCCTTTTCTCCCCTCTCCCTCTTTCTCTCCTCTTCTCTCCTATACCCCTCTCTCCCCGTCTCTCCTCTCTTCTCCCTCTTTCTCTCCCCTTCTCTCCTATACTCTCCTCTTCCTTTCTCCCCTCTCCCTCTTTCTCTCCTCTTCTCTCCTATACCCCTCTCTCCCCTCTTCCTCTTTCTCTCCTCTTCTCTCCTATACTCTCCTCTCCCCTTCTCCCCTCTCCCTCTTTCTCTCCCCCTCTCTCCTATACTCCTCCCTCCCTCTCCCTCCCCCTCCTCTCCCTCCTTCCCTCCTCTCCCTCCTTCCCTCCATCTCTCTTCAGTACAGTGGCACATGGAGGGAGCAGCCCTGGTTTCACATGGCAACAGCAGCTCTATTCTTATTGAACAGAGAACGAGCCTCAGCCACAGCTCGGCACATCAGGATTCTATAGCACACGTATAGAGCCGCATGTCTCCTTATGCTGGAATATTTCCATACTCGATCCCACAGTGATGATAAAACACTCTTTCTTTAGACAATAGAATGTGATTTTCCACATTAAATGGTAGTACTTTGCTTTCTATTCCCTTTTGGCCTTATAATCCCTCAGTGTCCAGGTAGGTTCCATAGTGGTCCATGGGCGTATACTAGTCTGTGTCTTATACTTGCCTCACAGAAGAAGAGGAAGAAGAGAGGGAGACAGAGGAGGAAAGATGAGAAGAGAGAGAGAGGGAGGGAGGAGGAGACAGAGAAAGAGGAGGGATAGTGATAGGGATAAGAATGGGAAGAAAGGGAGCGGAAGAAGGAAGAGGAGGAAAGAGGAGGATGGGGGGAGGGGGGGAGGGGGGAAGGAGGGTAAAGGAATGTAGGGAGAGAAAAGAGAGAGAGAAGAGGGGAAGAGAGGAAAGAGAAAGGAGAGAGAAGAGTGCTCAGTGGTCCAGGTAGGTTCCATAGTGGTCCATGGGTGTATACAATTCTATGTGCCTTATTCTTGTGACAGATACAGCTCAAGATCATTATAAGGCTATTCAGGAAAGGTTCAGTTCTGTTCTGTGATTTTTTTTAGTATCAGTACTTGCTTAGTATCTGATTCAACATTTGTGAATTTACCTTTTTGGATATGTCATAACAAAGTACAATGTAATCAATAGAGAAATCAGTCTCTTGCCCCTATCTGAGAGTATGACATCATCACATCCTAGAGTCTGAAAACATCCATTAGGGACAAAAACATGTAACTTTTCTGCTTGTCTCCATGGAGAAGTTGTTGCGCTGTGTTATATTGTCCCGAAGTGAAGCATAAACGTATTCAATTACAAATGTTATATTTGCTAAAAAAAATACCTTAAGCAGTTTGCAGTGGTCCAAAGTTATCCCTCACTTTCCTTATGCATTCTGAGCATCCTAGTTATTTACCATGATGAGTTTATAAGCACTTCTCACAACTTTCAGAGACCAGAACAGCGTTTTACTGTAACAGCTAACAACAACTAACCTGCTAACGTGCACTTCCTGATTACTGGACAGTAAAAGGCTTTATGATTAGATGGAGATAGTAGGCAATAGACTTTTTTGACCTCAAGAGCTGCTTATACAATATATCCGCACTGGGGCTCAAATACACGGGCCTTTATCACAACATGTGTACTTACAGTGAGCAGACTTGCCTTTCCTCACATCCGACCTGTATATTGAGCCTGCTGGTTGTCTCTGTGTACTCTAGTTTAATACCATACTGTGGTAAATAGCACCAAACGATGGAATTATGGTTGAATTAAGTCCTCATAAACATCTGCAGACTGGTGTGTCAGAGAGTCACGAGGGTGTGTCAGAGTCACGAGGGTGTGTCAGAGTCACGAGGGTGTGTCAGAGAGTCACGAGGGTGTGTCAGAGTCACGAGGGTGTGTCAGACAGTCACAAGGGTGTGTCAGAGAGTCACGAGCGGTGTCGGATAGTCACG
Organism: Periophthalmus modestus; assembly: GCA_019594935.1. NCBI lineage: Eukaryota > Metazoa > Chordata > Actinopteri > Gobiiformes > Gobiidae > Periophthalmus > Periophthalmus modestus. The sequence goes on from JAIEZT010000026.1 coordinate 22,096,116, forward strand.
AGGCTGTGTCAGAGAGTCACGAGGGTGTGTCAGAGAGTCACGAGGGTGTGTCAGAGAGTCACGAGGGTGTGTCAGAGAGTCACGAGGGTGTGTCAGAGAGTCACGAGGGTGTGTCAGAGAATCACAAGGGTGTGTCAGAGTCACCAGGGTGTGTCAGAATCATGAGGGTGCGTCAGAGAGTCACAAAGGTGTGTCGAAGAGTCACGAGGGTGTGTCAGAGAGTCACAAGGGTGTGTCAGAGAGTCACGAGGGTGGGTCAGAGAGTCACGAGGGTGTGTCAGAGTCACAAGGGTGTGTCAGAGATTCACAAGGGTGTGTTGGAGTCACAAGAGTGTCAGAGAGTCATGAGGGTGTGTCAGAGTCACGAGGGTGTGTCAGAGAGTCACGAGGGTGTGTCAGAGTCACGAGGGTGTGTCAGAGAGTCACGAGAGTGTGTCAAAGAGTCACGAGGGCGTGTCAGAGAGTCATGAGGGTGTGTCGGAGAGTCACGAGTGTGTGTCAGAGAGTCACAAGCGTGTGTCGGATAGTCACGAGGCTGTGTCAGAGAGTCACCAGGGTGTGTCAGAATCATGAGGGTGTGTCAGAGAGTCACAAGGGTGTGTCAGAGATTCACAAGGGTGTGTCGGAGTCACAAGAGTGTCAGAGAGTCACCAGGGTGTGTCAGAATCATGAGGGTGTGTCAGAGAGTCACAAGGGTGTGTCAGAGAGTCACAAGGGTGTGTCAGAGTCACGAGGGTGTGTCAGAGAGTCACAAGGGTGTGTCAGAGAGTCACGAGGGTGTGTCAGAGTCACGAGGGTGTGTCAGAGAGTCACAAGGGTGTGTCAAAGAGTCACAAGGGTGTGTCAGAGTCACAAGAGTGTCAGAGAGTCACGAGGGTGTGTCAGAGTCACAAGAGTGTCAGAGAGTCACGAGGGTGTGTCAGAGAGTCACGAGGGTGTGTCATGTGAGTCATAAAGGGCCCTGTGATTCCCATTTACACTTTATTCTTAGAAATGATTCTCACTTAGATGGAGCAGGGACCAAGGTGAAAGGCACAGAACATTAATGCTGTTTTTTCTGCTCCAATTGTGATGACATGAGGCAGACATTCTAACGTCTAGTTCGACTCAAAGGAAGAAAAAAACAAACAAAAAAACAAAACCCACACAACTTTTGGTGATGCAATTCCAGCTCCCACAAATGTGTACTGTTGTTGTGTCCTTGGACAAGACACTTACCCCACCTCACCCTCAGTGTCTCTGTAAACTTGTGTGAATGGATGAATGGTTCCTTGATGTAAAGCGCTTTGAGCCTTGAAGGTGGAAAAGCGCTGTATCAAAAATATTTATGTGTTGTTGTGTTTGTCTAGTTTCGATATTACTTTGGTATCGACTAGTATCTGAGTAATTTTTATTTTTGGATGACAGTGGCTCAGGTTGTAGAGCAAGCAGCCGTATAACCAGGTGGATAATGGTTGAATCTAAACTGCGAAAACTGAATACTACCATTGTGTCCTTGAGCAAGACACAGCTTTTATGAATGTTGTGTTTGTGTAAGAGTTGGAAAAGATGCCATGTTTTCAACAATCAGCCCCAGGGCAAATGTGGCAACAGAACAAAGGCCAAGGTCAAGACAAGGTCACGCAATACGCAATTTTACTTTTCAAGAATTGCTTTGATTACAGCTCTAGTGTCTTGATTGTTGTGTCACTGGGCAAGACTCTTCACCCACTTTGCCTGTGTTTAAATGTGTTGCGAGCAAGCGATTTGTGGCGGTAAGAGGCTGTCTCACTTCCACCAGTCTGTCCCAGGGCAGCTGTGGCGGAGGGTCTGCCATCTTTCTGCTTGTTTCTCCGGAGATGTTATTGCATTGCCTGAAATGTTCCACAGTACGGTAATTCTATTCAAAGATAACATGCTTTCCTTTCAGGGTTATAGGTTCAGAGTTGGTCAGTGCATTTGAGTGTTGTAGAGTCTCAAGAGTGCGCTGTGTCTCTTGAAGGACACTCAAACAATAGCGGCCCATTGATTATCTGTGGTATTGATCTGAACACATGGGGCCAGTTATTGCCTGGACAAGCTGTTCTAAATGACCACATCGACTCCTCTTAACCTGCACATGTTTGCTGTTAGGAGGTTTCATTTTTACGTCCTCAGTTGCTGTGTCTACAATATGTGTCAGCTCGAGATGGCCTTCACAATCAAATCTGTGCTTTTACAGTCAGTCAGAGCAAGTGCAGAATGAACAAGATTCTTTTACATGTGATGCATTTAAAATGTCAGCCATTTTGAGCACCTGTAATCATACCTGCCGTCCACAAGAACAAGTAGAATGTAATAAGCAGAAAGCAAAAACTGGGATTAAATTAAGTAATTCATTGCAAACAACAAAATATCCAGTCTTCATGGGGTCTTATTCCGTCTAAAAGCTTCTAACCCTGTAATTTAGACCTCTACAAACATATTCTGAAATGCCCCCGTGTGTCAGATGCCCTCCCTGTGTCTCCATGGATTCTTGTATTAGTTTAATAGTTCAGATTTTAGTCTCTCAAATGTTACTGCTTCCTGGATGTGTTGAAAATGTGTTGCTATGTTCCCCTGACCTGCTGCGGTGTGAACGCTTATTTCCAATTCAAATCAAAGGTTAAAAAGAGTTACTATGTTATAGGGTTGTCAAAAGGATTGGGAATCAGATAGTACTAAAACTAAAACTAGATACAGTACTCATTTGAACAGTGCTGATGCTAAGAAACACAAACAGGACTCAACAGTGAAGAATGACTTGAACTTTATCATAACTTGTATAAAACCACTTTAAAATATTTTAAATTGATCTTGAGTATCAAGTTTATACCTTGGTATCAAACTCAATTTTGAGAGAGGCTAAGGAGGTTGATGGTTCTGCTGCTGCGGGGGAGATGGGGCAGAGGAGGTTTGCAGCTAAAATGGTTGGATGAAGTGCATTTATATTCATGAATGCAGTGCCATGTCTTGGTGATTGGTTGAAAGGCAAAAGTAGACGATGTGATTGGCTGACACAGACATGTGACTGGAGGGAGGATATCATTATATTTTTCAGTATTGTTTTTTTGCAAGTTTAATTTTTCCCATAGACCTTGCAAAAAATTCTAATATTACGAGTTTAAAGACACAATAGAGCCTAATCAGCTATGGGCTAAGCTAAGTCTTGTAGTCATTAGTTACCACAGAGCTCATCAGCCTTGAGCAAGTTTGTAACTTTTAATATACTTATTTATTTATTTTTGGAAAGTGTATGAGAATAATGAATGGAAAATTCATTGTTGAGCTCCATAGTCAGTTTCTGTATCATTATTAGTTGCTGGAAATTACATTATAACATTATAAACACCAGAATTTGACTAATTCCCATAGTCTGCGTAAAGAAGTGGACTAAGTAAGAGTGACGTCACCCACAGCATTCCTGTCCAGCCAAATGAAGCTCATCGAGGCTAGCAGTTATAGGGGCCAATTTGGAGAAAAGTTCCATGTCTAGAATTCCGAGCACGAGTATCATAGCAACCAAAGATCCCAATCCGAAGCGAGGCTGTAGAAGGTACTGCCCCTTCCTGCCTGCACTGCTGGTTTAACGGGGAGTGGGCACTTAGTAATACTGTCAATCAAACCTGTTGGTAACGCTAGCGGAAACGACTTCGGGAAAGAAGGCGCCTGGTGGGTCTGTTATTAATGTTCATATCTTGATTCACGGACAAAATTGCGAAATAACAGCACCAGGATCATGTAGAGCCAGAGTCGATGGTGCCAGACGTGCGCCCGTGATCACTTCCTATTTGGAACGTGTTGGCTAGCAGGTTAGCTATGTCCACTTATGTATACAATTTATGCTAATTCCTTCTCTCTTCTCTCTCTTTCCAGTGATGGCCCCATCGGAGCACCAGTGCGTTAGACTCCTCCCCCTCCTCCGCCCATAACCCCCCACCCTCCTCACCCCTGTCCCCCCCTCCTCCCCCTCCTCACCATGTACAGCGTGGAGGACCTACTCATCTCCCATGGTTACAAACTGCCCAAAAGCGGCCCTGCCTCCGCCCCGCCCTATGACAAACGCCCATCCGACTGCCAGCGCGAGCCCGGGGAGACCAGCGCCCCCTGTAGGCCGGGCCGAGGGACTCTGAACGGGTATGAGGGCGAGCGGGCCACCTCCTCCCTCACCGGGATCTATGGGGCGAGGCAGGCGCTGGTGAAGGCCTATCCCGGCACGGAGAGCGAGGGGCCGGCGCTGGTGAAGGCGTATCCCGGTGCGGAGGGCGATGGGCCGGACCGGATCCTGAGGAGGAAGGACATGGCTGTGGGGGTGCTCCAGGACGGACAGGTCGTTGACTCTCTGGCCGTGGACAGTGGGTGAGTCTGGGGTTATGCTAAATACGTAAACTATGGTATGTAAGGAAGCACCATTCCAGCGTTTTCAGTTCTGATGTAGATACTAGAGTTTCTGCAGATACCTGATACCAACCGATATCAGTGGAGAAACTGAAATCAGCATTTATTTCCTTTGAACAAAAATAAAATAAGACAAAATTGATCCAAATGTATTATGGAGATGCTATTCATCACTCAGGTAACTACAGAACAACTTAGCACAAATAAAAGTTCAAAGATTATGAGACTTTCTGGACCAACTATGACCAGGAATTCGTAATGGTACATCAATGTATATGTCAAATCAGGATCAGTTGCAGATATATTTGGAAGCTGATACCTGATCCAGCTATTTTTTCAGTATCAAAATGGTGCATCCCTAATGGTATATACTAAACTATGTTAAACCTGTATACGGGACGAGACGAAACCTGGGTTTGGTCCCAGTTTTGATGTAGTGATTGAGAAGAGTAAACACAGCCTTAGTCCATCTCCTACGATGGCAAACACCTGCCTGTCAGTGTCAGTGCATTTTATACAAACCAGTGATCCATCCTCAGACCCAAGGCAAACAAAGGAAACAAAGACAACAATAGAGTGAGCCAGTAGGGCCGTTAGCTGTTTAAGTTTTCAACGTAGTTAGCTCATCCCTTCAGATAGATATAAGGCAGTTTCCACCAGCAATCTGACCACAACTGAAGAAGCAGCTTGGACGAGCAGCGAAACATCTTCATTCCTACAACGATTTGCCCAGTTGACAGATTTTACTTTGGCTTTTACTGTGGATCAGACCTTGATGACTGAGGCATTACACAGACATATATAACCAAGAGTTTTCTAGGTATACTGCTTTTTCAGAGGATGCAAACTTGTTTATGCAGTACATCTGACATATTGACAGTTTTGATGTTTTGATTACTCGTGAGCCATGTATCACGTAACACAAGATCACATCAGTGCTCAAAATACCTCCTCTGAAGCGTTTGTACTAATACTTATGCTAATGCTAAAGCTAGCTGCATGTCATTGTTTTTAACTAGATGAGTCTTTCATGCTTATGTGCTTAGGAGTTTTTATTTTTATATAGGCTTCAAAATATACAACATACTACTAATGGGATACATATTGCGGCTGCTAATGCTACTAAAACTACTAATACTACAAGAGTGTGTATACCTGATCTAGTGACCAACTTCTTTATCACATAGACAATATCAATGTTATTAAAGGACACCTTCAGTATACTACTACTACTATTACTACTTTTACCACTATTATTGGTGCTACTGCTACTACAGCTACTACTATTGTTGGTGCTACTACAACTACTTCTACTGCTACTACTACTACTACTACTACTACTACTACTACTACTACTGCTGCTGCTACTGTTACAACAACAACAACTACTACTATTACTATTACTGTTACTACAACGACAACTACTACTAGTATTGCTAACTACTACTACTACTTTTACTACAACAACTACTACTACTAGTATTGCCGCTACTGCTACTACTACTGCTGCTACTACTATTACTACTACTACTAGTACTACTACTGCTACTGCTATCATTACTGCTACTACTACTACCACTACTACTACTACTACTACTACTACTACTACTACTCAATCATACTTCAATCAGTACTTTGACCCAGTGTTTTTACCTTTTCCAAACTGTGAAAAGGTACCTCACAGTAGCACGACACAAAATTTTGAAGGATGCCTACATTTTTACTCAGCTTGATTTCCCTTATTCACATTCTATAGGGGCTCATTCACATTCACACACTGTACATGCAAACAAAGCGACAGCAGCAGCAGACAGCAGAGGGACCAAAAAGAGGAGAGATGTCCCAAAATTCACGCTCAAAGTCAAGACAAAACAAGTCCCATCCTCTCAGCACATTTGGCATTTAAATCCATGTACTGGTCTTTGTGGAGCAGAGAATCGCTGTTTGCACAAAGCTAGTTAGCATTTGTTCTATATTCTGTACTCCAAATATCCAAGGGCACGTGCAGAATTTCACTTACCCTATGTTGTTTTTTGAATTCCTCGACCAAAACGCACCGTAAACAACAGCAGCAGAGAAAGAGAAGCTAGAACTACTATTAATACTACCACTACTATCACTACTACCACTACTACTTCATCAATTTACTGCTATATAGACTGTCAAAAGTATCAATACCCTGATACAAATAGACGCTTAAATTAGTGTCAATACTAGATAATTGGAGTTAAGTTTGAAGTTGTAGTATTGTGCCAACACCATTACTACTGCTGCTATTGTCATATGCAGATATTTAAGTGTACCTAGTATATATTTCTATACTCCATTTGCTTCACACATATGTAAACCATGACAGCCACAGAGGGAGAGAGGAAGGACAAAGAGCGAGAGAGTTGACCTACAAGTTTGCCTTCCCTTCCCAAGCACAAAACACAAGATTTTCAAAACAATATACAATCTTCTTATACTGCTACTACTACTACTACTACTACTACTACTACTACTACTACTACTACTACTACTACCCGTGCTATCATTACTATCATTCTGCAACTACTTCTACTACCACTCTGGTATTACCACTACAGCTACTACTACAATTACAACAGCTACTAGTACTGCTACTACCACAATTCTACTAGTACTCTTACTATTACTATTACTACTACTACTACTAATAATAATAATAATACCACCACCGCTACTCTTCTACTACTACTACTACTACTAATACTACGACTACCACTGCTACCACAACTATTGTAGGTACTACTACAAGTACTACTACTGCTATTACTCCTACTATTACTACTACTACTACTACTACTACTGATACTACTACCACCAGCACTGTTCTACTACTAATAATACTACTACTACGACTACTACAATCTGTTTCCATTCAAGCTTTTTCATTCATTCCATTCAAATTTTTTATCATTTTTCCAAAGCACAACCTGCTACATTTTGAGCACTTATGTATTTTGTTGTATAATTACGAGGAGCAGACACAGAGAGAGGCACAAACACAGAGCAGAGATGCCCCAAGACTCTGTGTGGCTGTCTCCACTCCAGAGTACAGACCAGCCCAGTGACGCGCCGCACGTGCCTGGTGATGTAAGCATGTTGCTGGGCAAGTGTGCGCTCCGCTCCCCCCTCCTCTGCTCAGCTCTGGAGGTACAGTAGCATGTGTGCCGCCGCCGCCGCTGCTGCTAGCATCAGCCCCTGACATTGGCGCTACAGCGAAAGGAGTCAAGTGATGAGCAGTGCTTTTGTGCAGTGCAGAGGAAAAGATGGGGCTATAGAGATACTGTACATGCGACATTTCACAGTATTTATGGCTTTCAGGTTTCTGCTATATGCTGCCATTTTGAGGACCTGTCCCCATTCAAAAGATATACTAATATTTTGTTTTAAATTATCAATCACAATGGCAACAGTCCTAATTTCTCATCATTCTGAAACCCACTGACACTAGTTTAAAATGGAGGTGAAAAGAAAAAAGAAATTCTGCGGTTGGATTTGCCTGTCAGTTGCCACATACAATTGTTTTGAGCTGGTTTAAAGGGGTACTATGTAACTTTTCAGGTGAAGAGTCACCCACTTGCATGTCTCTATGGAAATGTTTACTGGGAATGTTCTACAGTAGGGCATTCAACCAATCTGTCTACTATTAAACCAGTTTATAGGTCAGATGTGTGAAAAGGCGAGTCCAAACTGTTAGATTTAAACATTTCAGTTTGGATATTTCTTTTAAAAACTGTAAATTCAATTCTATAGGCTCCTGACCTCCATCTGAAATGAGTACGCCCAGTCTTACAGCGTTGAATCTATGGGAGAGCGCTGGATCAGATGTTGTACAGAGATGTAAAAATGATGATGAGATGGTTAACTGTTGATGGAAGTGATTTTGTTTTATCTGCAAATCCCCATAGGCTGAGTCTTTGCATGTTTGATCTGCAAAAAGAAGCAATTATTCAAATGGAAAGATAAAAACATGTCTCATTATGAACCAGTAATCCAGCATCTGGTGATGGTATTTCATGGCTCAGCTGCGGGATATAAACTGCACATTTGCTTTACAGATTTCTTTGTGTTATTTAAGAGAACTGAAGAGAATATTTTTTTTATTTTATAATTATTGCTATATTTTTATAGCAGTTTTGTACTTTAGACTAGAGCTTGGGATTGCCTCTTCAGACATCTTCACACATTCTGTTCAGATTTAAGTTGGGATGAAGACCTGAAAAAGTGGGCTGGCTTTTTTAACATAATTAATCAAAGTAAAAATGTTGATACACAAATAGCAGTGGGTTGTCAGTGTAAAATGACATGGTAATTACTTGAATCCTGTTGATTGCTGATTATACTGTACCGCAATAATACGACTTCTTCTACATGCCTGTTATGCTTGTTCAAAGCACTGTTGGCATGGTGTTCACTGCTCCTGCCTCACAGCTAGAAGATCCTGAGTTTGATTCCCTGACAGGGTGGGAGCTTTCTAAGTAAAGTTTGCAATAGACGCCCCTCTGTAGGACTCACATGTGAACAGAGTCTGAATCTCAGTGGGGCTGTCCTGTTAAATGAAAACAACGGATTGATTTGGTTCTTGAGGAGTCCTTAAAAACATGTTTGAGATAAACAGTAATGTGACCAGCTGCAAAACCACACCCGGGGAACAAGTGAAGCATCTGAACACGCCGTTCATATTTCACTGTTTTAGCCTTGTGTCCACACATGAATTATGTGTTGTATTATTGGACTATAAAGTTCGACCTTTTCATGTTTTGTGTAAAGGTCAGAGTGCTGCTGTGATCCCTGTCAAAAATCTGTGTGTGTGATAATGGGGGTGCGTTTAGTGTACATTAGGTTTTGAACTACTACAAATAGAGTGCTGCTACTGCACCCATCCAGCTTCAGTTCCAATACTGATATTGATACTTTGACTTTAAGTATCGGCTGATAACTGATTAATCGATACCAATGTAGGAATGGAAAATGGAACATTTTCCTTAAAATACAGTCAAATTACATAAAACATTCATAGTCATGGAACTGTTATTTATAACCACTGGACAGCTCTGTATTAATAAAAGTTGAAGCATTATGAGACTTTTGTCTAGGCCAAAATCAGCCTGATAATAGTCATATTACATCCAGTTAAAGGCCTGACCAGGATATGTCCTGAACCAATACCATGGAACCTGATCCAGCTGATTTTTCAGTACTGGCATAGATATTTAATACCAGAATCATATCGATGCATCCCTAATCACAACTAGAAATTATATACGAGCACAAAGGTATGTTATATGTGTGACATTGTAGTGCCTTGTTTTGGTTTGTCTCGCTGAGTATCCCTAAAAGGCTTTGAATGGCTGCAGATAAGGTCATGGGTGTTTAATATGCGCGTGGTACTGCGGTGGCATCATTTCTTCTCTGTGTCGTCACTCGTCAGAGGAGCAGCTGACTCAAGCACTTCTGTCCCATGTAAAGACTGTCCTCACTCAGGCTTCACTGTAAAACTCTGCTCCAGTCATGTTTTTGTAACATCTGCTCCCCTTAGTGCTCAGGTTAGGTCCATATCATTGGTGCACAAGGTCATTACTAAACAGAGAGAATGCAGAGGTCAGATCATCTCTCTTCACTTAACACTATAATTCTCCATTTGTCATCATTTAGAAAGAAAAAAAAAGTGTCCAGTGCCACGCACTATTATGGCCCTCTTCATCATCAAACCTAAAAACCTAATCACTACTTAGCATAGGACAGCTCAATAACCACACAAATGCACTCTTACAGGTTTCAGTTGCTAGATTATTTCTGAGTGAACTATGTTTAACCCGAAAGTTAATCATAAAATGCTAATCACTGATTACCATAAAGATACGTCACATTTTATATTGCTGTTTTATAATAATAATTGTTGTAGAAATCTCAACACTAAAGCTGGTAGAGAAGATTGGGATAGTTCTAATGTTTCCTTTTGAGTTTAAAGCCCCAGTATGTAACTTTTTTGTCAAAATAACTTAAAAACATATATTTATTCATTTATTTAGTCACTGAAAACCTTACTATGAGAAGTCTTGCATCTCCACAAACCTGACTAGTCTGGTAAAGGGCTATATTCTACAGTATGGCATAAAAGTGAATCTTCTGAAGTATGGTTTCTATTTTCTATTCCCATGGAATCATGCAGGTGATTTGCTACCTCTAAGAAGTTACATACTGTACTTTTAAAGTGATAGCAATGCCTGCTTGTGGTAAACTAAGCTCATTCAAGCACTAAAATGATCTGAATAAGTCTGACGAAGATGTCAGGACTATGAAGATACAAAGGAGCATAGTTACTGAAATATGTGTGAATGAAACAAAACACAGCTCTAAGTATGATCTCTTCACATGGTCAGAAATAAAACTGGATATTCTCATTAGTTGTTGTTTAAGTTCAGTTTGTATTGCCTCTAAACTTTACCTCCCCTGTCTCTCTCTCTGCTGCAGGTTCTACGACGTCCCCAGCCTGACCTACTCCGACCCCCTGAGCCTGGTGAGTCTGGGCCACGATGACCGGGACTTGTCGTACTGGAGGAGGCGCGGCCAGGACTTCAGCCTGCTCTTGGACTACGCGGACGGGAGGGAGCTTAGGGCCTCTACCACAGCGTGGAGACCCCAAGCACTTCTGACCGCGGAGGAGCTGAGAGCGGAGAGACAAGCCCAGCAGCTGTGGGAGGACCTCTCCTGGCTACGAGACCCAGACTCTGGCCCAGGACAGCTGAGGGTGACAGAGGAGGAGCGAAAGTGCCAGAGTTTGGGGAACGAGGAGTGGAGGCCTGCAGGGTTAGGAAGGTCTGACAGCGAGGACAGATGGGCACTAGACCCATACAGACTAAGGACACCGGATGGATTCTTTCACGCCAAAACGAAAGCAAAGTCGCAGTCCCTCCCCCGAGTTCTTTCACCGGAGGGAAACACATGTCGAGAGCTTGTGCCTTCACGGCCGAGTCTACCCGACAGACAGAGGATGAGCAGTACTGTTTTTTCTGGGCCTTACAGCAGGTATGTCTATGGTGCTGGCAGAGAGAGGTGGGGACGGAGCTCGGGTCCGGCCAGCCATGTTGCACTTTTACCAAAGCCCAGGTTCAGCAGACCCTTAAAGCCTCCATCTTACGAGATACACCAGCAGACGAGGGGTAGCGCCGAAATGCTAACTCTAGAACAAGGGGCAAAACAAAAAGACAGACTAGCGTACTATTCGAGAAGTGGGGATTTCAGGCAAGATTACTACGCACAGCAAGCTGCCATAACAGGAATGGAGCCACCGGGCTACATCCCACCCCCTTCCTACAAAAGACCTCTACCCCCACGAGCTGTTTCAATGAATCGTCACGAAATGGCCAATTTAAGATGGAGAGCGGACACTTTGCAAATGCCGAACTCAGATCCGGGAAGGTGGCTGACCAGGCAAACGCGATCTTGGGTGGGATATTACGCCGACCGAGCATCAAGCTACCGCAGGCAAATATCGGTACCACCAGGAAACGAGGAACACATCAGTCACCAACGCCAATTAGTTCCCATAAACGATCACCCGCGCCAGCTGGTTCCCATAACTGATCCCCAACGTCAGCTAGTCCCAATAACTGATCACCCACGACAACTTGTTCCAATAGTGGACCAACAACGTCAATTTCTACCAATAACTAGCGGCGAAGACCCAAAACCTAAACCAATCTCAGGAGGGCAAAGCGGAAGTATGCTAACTGACTCTGAGAAAGCAGTCAGAAGTGCCACCACCATCAAAGACCCTTCCGCAAAATCGTTAGGACAATCTACTCTTGATAGTGCCTTTCCTCTGCAGCAGGTGCCAGCTATAATGCCTGTAGAAAGCCGAAAAACTGCTACTACAGAGACTGAAAGTTGCATTGCTAGTAGATCTTTTGTCAGGGGAATGAGAAAAAGTGAAAGCGTGGGTCCTGAACAAACTCGTAGCCAATTTTTTCCATCCTCCATTTTGGGTAAACCGCCGCCTCCTCCTGTTAAGCCCCCACCTGAGCAGGCAGTCGCGGAGACTATGACTGAAGTGAAGAAAGCTGAAGTTCCTGAACCTTTGCCTCCTGAAAAACCGGAAAAGGAAAAAGAAAAAACTAAGAATTTGAAAAAGAGACTTAGCGAAACCATTTTTTGTTTAGTGTCTGTACCAGTCACGCCACAGCCAACAATGACCATTCGTGATCAGAATAATAATAATGAAAAGTCGCCCGATCCTGCCGATAGCCCCACGAACAACAAAACAGGCCATTTGACAAACCAAAGTCTCCAAAGCACATCTTCAGCAGAGGCGGAGCTGCAAGCGCTAACAGCAAGTTTCGCTAGCAGCAAGACAAGCAGCAGATCAAGTAGTAAAATGTTCAAAAAGGTTTCATGTCGACCGCCAAAAATCAACCATTATAAGGAGTTGAAGTTGACGGGAGCGTGGCCGGCCAATCAGTACAGGGATCAGGAAACGCAAACGACTCCCGAAGTGGAAATACCGGAAAATAAGGAAGCACAAGTAGATGGGAGCGGTAATGTAGTTGATCACAACGCAGTAGGGACAGCGTTTACGTTTCCTATGAAAGGTGTCAAAAGTCTAAAATTGTCAAGCAACAGCGCTTTTTCGATAACCGCGACGTTTTCGAACCAGATAAGCCAGGGTACTGCCTCAGGAACTGTGGATGAGCCAGAAGCAGAGGAGGAAGATAGTGAAAAAGAGGGGTTTGATCCGTATATTATTAAACCTGCCAGTCAACGCGCTTGGGATGCTGTGAAAGAATTGGAAGCTATTAAAAAGGAAGTTCAAGAACAAGAACAACAGCAACAACAACAACAACAGCAGCAGCAGCAGCAGCAGCAGCAGCAACAACCACAAACCAGCAAACAACCCAGTGTAGACAAATGTATAGAGGACTTGAATGAAGCTTATAAGGATATATTAGAGCTAGGAACTGCCGGTAATAAGGTGCCAAATGGTTCGGTACAAATTCCAGAACGCATCAAAATTCGGCTAACCTCGGAACCGCTAAACAAACCGAGTAGCTTGCGGCGTAGTGCAGTTAGCTGGTCAGTAGATCCAGAGTATAGGGAAGTCAAAAGCGCTTTCTCAAGACCTGCTACAAAATCGGTAACGTTTAGTAAGCAATTGAGAGAGGAGCTACCAGTGCCACCGAGAGAAACAGGATTTAGAGAATACAGGGTAGTAGCGCATTTATCGAGAAGACGAAGTAACGATGGTAGGACGGTTAAGCTAGATTTATCAGATGAGCCAATTGAAACGCCACTCTGCGATTTTAGCCCAACAACGCTAAATACTGCCGCAGAGGTACCTTGGGCAGATAGGCAACCAATGCAAGACGCCTCTACGCTAACAAGCCCTCCGGATTACGAAGATATTTGCCAAACTTTGCGGCAAACTAGAGACCCAGCGGACGCTAGCAGAGGTGGGTCAAGACCGAATGAGGAAATGATGCAAGACATAGGGCCAGATTCAGAGGAGGAGTGCCCGATTTGTAAAAGAGAAATGGAAAATCAGATGAGACAAGGGCCGTTGCCTCCACTTCACGAAGAGAACAGCTCGGACAGCTCGGCGAATCAAAATGCAAGTCCACCTCAAAGGGCTGCGTTGGAAAGCCCACCGGAAGACGTCAAAGCAAAGGAAGCTAGTGAATTAGATAAGCAAGAATCTAGTGAAGAGGTGAAAGAGGAGAGTTTAAATAGTGCGGGCAATACGAGTGATAGAAAAGATACTGAGCAAGCTGGAAACTCAAATGAAATTGGTGTAAATACAGATCTTGAAAGTCAGACTGAAGAGATTAAAGATAGTGAGACAACCTTAGCAAGTGATGTGCCTAAAGACAGTCAAGTTTCAGAAGGACAGAAAGATGGTAGTAACGAGGAGGTGAAGGAACAAGCAGCAGAAACGGAAGCTATTGCTGGAGATGTGTGGGAAAGTGTTTTAGGAGAAGAGAGCTTGGTTAAGTTGAACAATGAATGTAAAGATGATCAGGCGAAGGTTGAGGAGCAAGATAAGAAGCCATTAGTTTCCCCAGAGCATAGACTAAGTTTATGGACTCAATTGGGACGCGATCCTGCAGGGTTACCGGAATTCCCCCCGGATAGGCTGCCTCTTTCCGTACCCCCGACTTTGGACCGAAGACTGTCTCTAAGTTTGGAGGGGGAGCGAAAAAGCCGAGGACTCTCCCATCGAATTGAAGCCTTGCAGAATAAACTGGCGATATCTCCCGGGCGAGTCGCGGTGGAACGCATTTCGCGCATGAGGGAGGTGGACGTTATTTGCAGGGTACGGAGACTGAGCATCAGGAGTACAGACTCTGGGGAAGGGGACAATGAAGCAGAGAGTAAAAAGGAGGAGCTAGAAGAACCTCCAAAACAGAAGGAGAAGGACAATACAGACACTGGGAAAGAGGAGAAGGAGGTCGTCCAATCACAAAAAGACCCCGAAGAGACGGGAGCGCGAGACAAGGAGGAGACATCTTCATCAGGTAAAGACACAATAACTTTTAGAGCAGAAGGATTCAAGTCCATTATCCAACTTCTCTGGTAGGGTTCAGGGGTCTGGCTGTAAACTTAGGTGTTTTCTTAGCTCTGAAATACCTTTGTAATGTCTTTTGAAAAATAAGGATTCCAATCAGAGTTCACATTTTAAACCCCAGGCACATTGATGTGGCTGTACCAGATTTATGAGCAAAATTGTCTGAAAAGTCTTACCTTAGTACAGATATTGCACAAGCAGCTCTTGAGGTCAAAAGAAGACTACTGTGTGCTGTCCTTATCTAATCATAAATTGCTTTCCTGAAATCAGAAAGTGTGCTGTCTGAAAGTTGGTACAGTGCCTTTAAGATTTTGAGAAGACTGAAATAAACTTCTAAAGAATCAGTTTTAAAGACTGTTTGTTGAGGTTTGATGAGGAAAAAGTGGGTTGGTCATCATTTTCTGTTAAGAAAAAGAACAGCACGGTATGAAATGTGTCTATAACTGACGACTTCAAAAGTGCCAGAACACCTCACCTGCTTGTTAGTCAGGAACATTTAATACCAGATCACATGACTGCATCAGGCTAAGGACTAGCTGCACCAGAAGTGCAACGGGAAAGAGGCTTTTAGCTGCTTTACTTCACAAAAATTAAATACACTTCAAAGAAAAGCAAAACTGAATACTTTGGTGCCACAACTTTAAATTAATAATCTGGTAACAAACTTTTACACTCACACTTGCTCCTGTTTTTCGTGTTTCATGTGAACTTATATTTGCCTGCGATCCAGCAAAAAACACTTCTTCAATACTTTATGAAGATGTGAGTCTAGTCACCGGTGAATCTGCCCACTTTGAGATGGGCTTGATTGACAGGTGGCTTAGCCAATCAGGGACATGCATGGTCTGTAAAAAAAGAATAAATACAAATAATAATAATGAAAAAATAAAGTAAAAAATATCACAGGGAGCTGAAAAACATGGCAGATTTCTGCAGAATCTACGAGCCAACCACTAAACTCTGTTGATCAGAGGTGAGAGAAATGTGATTTTATTTGTAAATAATAGGTGGCCAATGAGCACCTTCATTTTACATGGGTCACTGAATAAACAAATCTGATTGGACGAGCTTGTTTGACAGGGCTTGAGAAGCAAAAGAGACAAGGGACCAGACTGAGCTCAATCTGTACAAAAATATACAGAGAGAGATCAGTGCACTTATTTGTTTTGTATGTAAGAAAGTCCAAGTGCTCTCATTGGGTTCCTCATGAATAAACACAACACATAGAAAGGTCTAAACCCCAGGGTTATCAGGTTTTATTGCAAACTTTACTTTTTAGTCAGTAGCGAATATTTAAATTGATTTACTGTGTTATTTTGTCATATTGTTGTCACATTATATTACTTTTTATCGTATAAGCACTGACAAGGTCTTAATTGCATAGTCATATAATTTGGTGGTATAAAGCAGATGTTCCCAGACTAGCAATGATGCCGAGCTTCCAAATCAAATATGGACGATCAGCATTGAGTCTGTCATGTACACATTTCATACACAGTTTCAGATGGTTTTTCATTAGACATGCACGACTGGCAACATAAACCACTGTATATCGGCTCAAACGTTTGGCTAAACTCCCGGGCATTTGGGAATATAAAACTATATTTGAATCCAATTTCAGTTATAAACAACATATGTGAAAATGACTGTGGGACACGAGGGGAATCAGGAAGTGCTGTTACTGTTCACTCATGGGACTTGAAGAGTTTGTGACTGCTTCAGAAATATAAAAATCCAAAAATCATTATTTGGATTTAAAAATATTTCTAAAAGGTGAAAGACGAGACACAAGATCAGGCGTCAATGGCTGCACAGAGATGAATGTGATTATTAATGCAGTCTTTATTGATTGTAGAATATTAGTGGCATATTAAAAACAAACTATTGTATAGAATGTTCCGCAGCACGGCATTAAACACATTTCTCTTGCATACAAACGATTAGTATTCAACAAGTATTTTTATTGCTTTGAATCATAACAATAAGTCATTTCCTCCTCAAAAACAAACCTGGAGTTTTGTTTGTTTCACACATGTTTGACAAACTAATAATAAAGGATTACTTTATCATTAGTCTGTCTACATCTCCAAAGCTCAAAATGCTCTGTTCCACTTTGTGATGTCATGAAGTGGTAGTTTTCAAGTTACCTTTTCAGTAGAGATGGGCAATTCCAGATCTGAAATTATCCAAATGATTCTAGTGAAGGTCTATGGAGTTTAAAGACACGGTGGAGCACTTCCTGTATCACCACATGACATCACAAGCTGGAACAGAGTGTTTTCCGCTTTGGAGAAGAACGAAATGTGTAGGGTTTGTGTGTTAAACATGTGTGAATGAAACAAAACACAACTTCAAGTCTGTTTGTGATGAGGAAACAACATTATAACATAGATCAGAAAATAGCGTAATCTTTAACCAGGTGCATCTGCTAGTGTCCATGGAGATAGATACGTTTAATGCCATACAGTGGAACATTAATCTGTTTAGATATGTACTAAATGTTCTGAAATCTAATCTTTTATTACTTTGTCAGTTGATATTTCAGTTATTTTGCCAATTCTTCTGGAAGTGTTTAAAATGTGAACTTTGAACAGAATCCTACCATTAAAACATAGATCCCTAATCTAATAAAAAAAACAGTGCTTGCAATTCGATATTTTTTTGCAAATCTTTCAGCCCAAATTCCAGGCAAATCGATAACATCGCCATACAGACCCTACACCAGACATGTTACACAGTGCACCTTTAAATTTCAAAGTGATCCACCGCAGTCTGGAGCAACAACGGGTTTTCTCCCTTTTAAATGTAGTAGAAAAAAAGTGTGACATTTTAAATTCTCTGTTCATTGTGTTGAGTTTAATTCATGCAGCTGGCCTCGCTCCAAGACAAAAGAACGGCTCTAACCTCAGTCAATAGTTCAAGAGTTTAGCAAATCAAAACAGAAAGAAGAACGTGGAGCTTTCAGTTCTGTACCAAAAACGTTTCCTTTGTTCACACTCTCAATGTAGGACTGACAAAAGTATAAAATAGGTATTAAAATGGAAGCAAAACTAGAGGTTCATTCAGTCAGAACCAGTAAGAACATAAAGCAAGCAGTGTTCTTTTGTGTTGGAAATGACAATCTTTGGTCTAAATAAAGAGCGTTTTTACTATCATTGTTGTATTTAAATCATTATCAAGTATCAAGCCTATTCGATACTATTTTCAGTATTGAAATTTTAGTATGGGGACAAAAATTAAATCTGAGTGTATATGTAAAAAAGATATTGGACCAGTAAAAGGCAGTATATATTAAAGGTTCCATATTACGCTATTTTTACGCTATGTTGTAATGCTGTTTCCTCATCACAAACAGACCTGGAGTTGTGTTTTGTTTCATTCACACATGTTTAACACACAAACCCTGGATGTTTAAGCTGAGTTCCTCTCTCAAATAGAAAACACTCTGTTCCACCTTATGATGTCATATGGAAAAAAACGGGAAGTGCTCCACTGTGTCTTTAAACTCCATACACCTTCACTAGAATCATTTGGATCATTTCACCCTTGCAATTGTAAATCTCTACTGAACTAAAGGTAAAAGGAGCTGTTAACTTAAAAACTACAACTACATCACAATGACATCACAAGGTGGACCAGAGCGTTTGGAACTTTGGAGATGTAGACAGACTAATAATAAAGTGCTACTCAAACATGTCTGAATGGAACAAAACAGAACTCCAGGTATGTTTCTGAGGAGGTAATAACATCATATCATGGCTTAAAACTCATGTGTAGCTCCATTTTCAAAAATATGGGACATGTAAACTGCGTTAAGTGCTGT
Source organism: Periophthalmus modestus (assembly GCA_019594935.1). NCBI lineage: Eukaryota > Metazoa > Chordata > Actinopteri > Gobiiformes > Gobiidae > Periophthalmus > Periophthalmus modestus. Next base: position 22,114,922 of record JAIEZT010000026.1, read on the forward strand.
AAGTGTCAGAAAGAGTGACCTTGGTGATGCTGGTTTCATTCAGAGAGAGCTTTATAAAATCTTTGCAGAATCTAGTACTATGAACACATGTATTCTGTCTGTGTGTACTACAGTGTCATGATCCCTGTTTTAAGGCCTCATTATGCACGCCTCTGTACACTGCCCACTTGTGGTCAGAGGTGGTAGATCAGTCAAAATGTTAAAAGGGCTGCACATCTTCATTCAATTCAAAATATCACAACAAACGAGTACATGTGAATTTCTTTCGGAAATGTTAGTAATATGATACTTGTGAAAAAAAAAAAAAAAATGTGGCGCTGACTGACACTGAGGAGTGACCTGCAGTGGAAGTGGAATCTTCATTTCACAATAATGGGTTTATTTCATGGATGAATAGTAGGCTTGTTAGTTGTTATTTGGGTTAATTAACTACTATTAAGCTGCAAAAATCACACAGATTTTACTGAGTGCTGCTGACACTGAATCTGTCATAATAAAGCGCGACAGTGAGCGCCCACCCCGCAGGTCCAGAACTGCATTTCTCATTCATTTTTCTCACAGACGTTCCAAAAAAGAAAAAAACAAAGAAAAGTTTGAAAGCTTGCTCAGGGATAATCAGCTACGTGGCAACTAATGACAACTAGACCTATCATTTTATTTATCTGAAACTTTATAAACCACAAAGTTATGAAAACATTTCACCAAATTTTGCATTTTGAAATTGCTTTTTTGTACTTAAAACAACCATTATGGATATTAGTTATCACCGTAGACTGTGTAAAGAATAGGACTAACTGATCGTGACGTCACCTATAGTGCTCAGCTCCAGTCAAATGTAGCTCATCGAGGCGAGAGCAAAGAACAGGGGCCAATTTGGAGCTGAGTTCCAATAATAAGAATTCCGACCGCGAGTATCATAGCAACCATAGAGCCAATCTGAGGCGAGGCCGTTGAAGGTAACGCCCCTTCCCGGGGCCCCTTACCTGATGCTAGCGGGAGCAACCTCGGGCGAAGAAGGCAGCTGATTTGTCTGTTATTAATGTTCATATCTTGATTTAGACATAATAGTGAAATAAAAATACCAGGATCATGTAGAGCGGGTTAATACAAACATTTTAAGACCAAAATGATGAGTCTGACAGCAGCAGTTACGGAGAGAGGGGCCCCAGTTTTTCAATAGAAAGTGAATTGGAGTCAGAATCGATGGATCCGGAAATGCGCCCATGAGCACTTCCTGTTTAGAACACGGCAGCGAGCAGGTTAGCTTTGTCCATTTATATATATATAGCCTATGGTTAGCACGTAGCTGGTTAGCCTTCGCGATGCCTTTGAACTCCTAATATTTGAATTTTTCGAAAAGTCAATGGGAAAAATGAATAGAAAATGTACTTCTGGACCCAGAGCAGGTGGTCTCTGTTGAGCTCCGTGTGTGCACATAACAGAGTTGCTAATATAGAATTTGAGGAAGAAGAAGCAGCGGTACCGGTTGGTCGGTATTGGGCGTTGCCTTGATATGGGGACAGAAAAGATGGATTGTTGCATTTATTTTCATTATTAATTCCAAAAATGAAAACATAGAGGTTTTTTTTGTTGTTTTATTAATGTTTTAATAAGAGCTGTTTGATTATATGCATTTCTGTTTTGTTTTGTGTGCAGAACCCATAGACCCCAGCCCAGTGGAGCCGGAGTGAGCTAGCGCGCAGCGTGTTAGCGCGAGGTGTTAGTGCGAGGTGTTCCGGGTTCCTACACTGTGACCTGCAGGCTGCCTACTCTGAATGCCTTCATCTCATCTCCACTGAAATGCCTTCGTCCGACAGAGCATTGTGTAAACTCATCATCCTCCCATGATCCCCCGCTCAACCACTGCTGTCCACTGCCAACAGGAGCTGCCCCATTCAGAACCAGGGACCTCCAGACCTAACCCTACTCACCCTGCATACTCACCCATCACCCCCAAACAGATGATACTTACCCCAGACACTGCAAAAAGGAATATCTACCACAAGGTCCAATGAGTTGAATTCAGAGTCCGACTTTGAGTAGTTCTGGCTAGTTTGGGTTTTGTTTGGATTCATATATTTGACTGATTATGTTTTTTTTTAAATTTCAATTACGACTATTCACCGTCTTATCTTATTTACGTCAGATAATTATGGCTTTAATGATTATGAACATAGACACAACAGACTTCTTAGATAAACCTAAAAACATATACTTTTCACTGCAGTACCATTTAAAAAATACATTCAAATTTATTGCACCAAAGTGTGAAGTGTGCTCTAAACAACGTGCCGTTACTGCCAGAGGCTTGACTCTAGAAAGCCCCAAGTCAATAACTGCCCTCCACAAGCAGTTTGATCACCATTTGAATCAAATTAGATGAATTGCACTGCACTACACATAGACTGTAAGCCTTCTCCTTCTTACCAGAGGGTTGCAGGATCAAATGCGACTTAAGCTGCATCATGGACTCTGCCTCACTGTAGGTCTCTCCAGTCAATGTGGTTGTTTGCTACAGAAAATGCATCTGGAATAAAAGTTGACACAGTAAAAAAGGGGGTATTATGCAGAATAGAGATATTTGGAGCTTTCTGCCATGTTACAACGTCCCCTCATTAAAAACACGCCTGACGAGGTTGTAGAGTCTGTACAAGACTCCGCCCACAAGCCTACATCACCCACGCTCCCGCATGACAACTCTCCATAAATATACAAAAACATGATACCAAACTTTACAATACAACTCGACAAACCTGATGTGATGTGCAGTAGTTTCATTAGCGGGATGCACACTGATTGTGCCGTGATAGCGCTCTGAAGGGGGAGTGACTTAGCACGGGGAACAAAGGGAGGGGACTCGGAGCGCCAAAAACAAAAGCAAAGCGTAAAAAACATTTTAAAACATTGTTAAATATGTTAAATAAATATGTTACCAGTTAACATCCCCTCTTTGATAAGTGGAATTCTCCATTTGGTAGATTCATTTACTCAAAATATTGTTGTAGAAATGACGTTAAAACAATCTAAACCACAATAGAAGACATATTCGGAATTCAAGTCATCTGAACTCACGTAGGCATCCCTTGTTTGCAGTGTACTTCCTCCCATTCTCCATAGGATTTCTACTATAGCTAGTCTCTTGTAGCGGCTTGTCCTTTAACCCTTCCCCTTTGCTTTTCCCCATTGGCAGACATTATGCAATTCTGTCATGTAAACTACTACTTTGAAAATGTCCATAGCTAATGCTGTCATTGTTTTGCCTATTGAACTCTTGTTTATGGGCCAGCTGTTCTTAAGGATATGAATGTAAAGTCTTATACTGAAACCTTAGACATAGAAAGGTTAGGGTTGCAACCTCTTCTATTATTTACACCAAAATTGAGTGAGTTTTTGATTGTGGTAGAATGGCGACAGCTGTTTAAGAGGACTGGAAAACACTGTCTCTGGCTTAAGAACTGTTTTCATTTTCAGATTGCATCGAGGAGCCTTTATTTTATAAGCTTTACTGACGTTGTGCCCTCACTGGGGATGTTCACGCACCAGTGCAAGAGCGGGGCCCATATTAAGCTGTTCTCTGCTCTGTGTTCTAATGTTTCCTCATCACAAACAGACCTGGAGTTGTGTTTTGTTTCTTTCACACAAACCTGCATATTTAGACAGTGTTCTTCTTCTCTCAAACTGGAAACACTCTGTTCCACCTTGTGATGTCATGTAGTAATGCATGTTCAATACACCTTCACTAGAATCATTTGGATAATTTCAGACCTGGAATTGCCAATGTCTACTGAACTCCTGCGGGCCACAAAATCGTCGTCTCGCGGGCCGCAATTTAAAGGAGACCCCTGTTAACTCAAAAAACTACAGACCTTCATGACATCACAAGGTGGAACAGAGCATTTTTCAGTGTTGAAGATGTAGACAGACTAATGATAAAGGATTACAGGACATGTGTGAATGAAAATAGTACAACTCCAGGAGGTAACAGCATTATAACATGGCTTAAAGCTCACGAGTCAATTTTGTGTAATATTGGACCTTTAAATATGCTTACTAATATAGGGATTTGATTTCTTTAAAGGTGCAAAGTCCACATGCTTGCCTCCATGGAGATTATTTCGCTTTGCCAAGAATGTTCCCCTGTATGGCATTTCACTTATTTATTTTCAATTTACTCAATCAACAACATGGGATTCTTACTGAGAGCGGGGTCACCTCTCTGCAGATCTGATCTGTAATGTGGCCTGGAAGCCTCACTTGCTTGTCTCTACGAAGATATATAAGCTTAATGCCATACTGCGGAACATTCCAGGCAAAAGCGTAACACCTGCATAAAGACAAGAAAGTGGTGAACCCTGAATTGGTGACAGATTCTAAAATGTGATGGGCCAGAAAATCCCATTGTTCATGTCACACTTTACCATGAAATATCCAAAAGGTAAATTCACTAATGTTGAACCTGATCATTTCTATTAGTGACTAGATCCAAGAACTCGAAACCCAGCAACAGGCTCTGTGCACAACAGCGCCCTCAACCTCACTGTTAGCGTCACTACTTCCTGTCGTAGTATGTCTGTGAGGTTTTGGTAGAGTCACACTAAAAAGAATAAATATTTAAAGATGAGGCAGTGACAGAGAGCTGCAGGTGGGTCAGGGGTCAGAGGTCAGGGGGTTAGGGTCGGACAGCAGACAGGGAGCTGCAGGTGAGTTAGGGGTCAGAAGTTAGGGTGTTAGGGTCAGACAGTGGACAGGGAGCTGCAGGTGGGTTAGACGTCAGGGGTCAGAGGTCAGGGGGTTAGGGTCAGACAGCAAATAGGGAGCTGCAGGTGAGTTAGGGGTCAGAGGTTAGGGGGTTAGGGTCAGATAGTGGACAGGGAGCTGCAGGTGGTTTGGGGTAAGAGATCAGGGGGTTAGAGTCAGACAGTGGACAGGGAGCTGTGGGTGGGTTAGGGGTCAGAGGTTAGAGGACAGGGGGTTAGGGTCAGACAGCGGACAGGGAGCAGCAGGTGGTTAGGGGTCAGAGGTTAGGGTCAGACAGCGGACAGGGAGCAGCAGATAGTGAGTTAGAGGTCAGGGGCCAGAGGTTAGGGCATTAGGGTCAGATAGTGGACAGGGAGCTGCAGGTGGAATAGGGGTCAGAGGTTAGGGGGTTAGGGTCAGACAGTGGACGGAGCTGCAGGTGGGTGTCACTGACAACATGTTAAACACTGCAGAAATAAAATGAATACCTCTGTGTTTAGAAAGAGACATGATTGTGTGTCAATGCTAACGCTAATTCTGAGGGATAATAAATATTAAAACAACACCATAAACTGAAGTATTCTACATATAAAAATAATTGTGTAGTCTGTACTTTAATTCATTTGCATTTTAATAGGCTGTTTATTTTATATTGTAGGCTTTTAATAAAAGTTGGTATAAGTGGAGTAGGCCTACGAGCGACTACAGACCAAAAGGGTTCTACAGAGTCATACCAGCAGGTTCACAGAGTCAGAGCAGGTTTAACCCAGCAGCAGTGAGGGATTGGTCAAATGTAGAGGTCAAATGTAGAGGTCAGATGTAGAGGTCAAATGCAGAGGTCAAACGCAAACCAAGTTTTCCTGTGTGGACAATAAAGATTAGAACATAAGCATATGAGTAGGCATTGTTTTATGGTGCCCTGTTAGTTTGAATTGGAAACAGCTCAGGATACTGCCAAATGAAAACATGAAAACTAGAGGACATGAACCTGCCGACTGTGGTGAGTGGACATCCCCAGCCTTGTGTCATTTGTACATTGTAAACATAAAGCTAAGACTCTTCAATGAAGGGTTTCACTTCTGTACTACATGGTTGAAGCTCATGTACATTTAAGCTAACATAAAGAGTTGCCTTTTGAACTAGTTTTTGATTAAATCGGGTTAAAAACGGCCTGATTTAGTCCCCAATCAATCAGAAAGCTCCAGGTAATTTCAGGAAGCAATAAGGCACTGATTAAATTTTGAAGATGGCAACTTGGATAAACATTAAAGGTGGTTTGGAGGTATCAGAAAAAGTGATGTTGAGCAATACCATGGTAACAGCTCAGAGGTGGAGTGGAGCTACCTATTTAGACAAAGTCAGGGGTCTTAAAGGGAAATCTCATTGGAGTCATGGGCTGGTTTACACTGAGCGGTACGGTCATGTGCATTAGGTTCATCTTGTTTAATGCAGATAGTACGCTCCGAAGGGACGTTGTGCTGAGACTGATGGCGTTTAGGAACACCTACCTCTGCAATATTTGAACACAGAAGAGATTTTTATATTTATTGATTATTATCATAAAATAATAGAGAAGTTTTGTTTTTGGGAGGCCCAAAACATTTCAAAATGGTATTGGTATCGTGACCCATTGAACTATGTATCGAATTGTGTTGCATCCCTGGCTGCAGGGAGGCTGAGAGGCTAGGACTCTAACCTCACAGCAAGAAGGTGGTGGGCTTAGTTTCCAGGCTTGTCTGGTGCCTGAGTTTAGCATGTTCTCTCGGTGTCTGGGTGGGTTTCCTCTAGCCACTCCAGTTTCCCCATCAACCAAAACATGCACAAAAGGTCAAATCCTCCAGCTGAGGCAGTCCTGACGAAGACTCAAGATCTGGAGATGGGTCCAACTGCCCATGACAGGTTTAACCCAGAGACACTGAAGGATGGGTCAAATGCAGAGGACAAATCCCCTACAGGGACCATAAAGTACTGTATATCTTAACCTTATCAACATAACCACATTACCGTGGCAACCAGCGCTTTGTCATCAGTTCTATCTCTTTGGAGCCGACTATCTTGCACCTAATCGTATCTAACCCTAATCCCCCAGCTGGGTGCTCCTGCCCAGGACAACAGCTCAAGAGATCTGGGAATGGATAATTTTTATATTTTTTTTCATTATACAGTGAATTTTAACAGCACAGTGGTACCAAAAGCTTGTGAATAGTGTCCCAAAATAGTAAAGCAGGTAATGAAATGTTTAGTTAATCTTTAGTCCGTGTGAACAGACCAGGACTGAACCGTTCCGCTCCAGTGTAAACTAAGCCACATTACAGGGATCTGGTCTGGTGTCAGGGTAAATCCCATTTTAACATTGGGTGGGTGCTTTATTCACCTTATCTTTTATTTATGCATTATTTATTCTTCAACTGCAAAGAGGCGTCATCTCATAGTAGAATATTATCATTTTTACTACCATCAACTTGTTAACCCGTTTGCATACTGTACAAAATAAAGTCTATTTTAAATATTTTAAGAAATATTTTGTATTTAACCATGAAGTTTAATTTGTCAACATGTATAAACCAAGCTAAAAATATCATATGTCTGTATAGTTATCATAATGAGAGTAATTTTATAGTGCTTTAAACCTTTTTTAAAGTGCGTCTTGAGGCAGGATCATGGGCCTAATACTGGCGTTGTCTAGTTTAACCAGAAGGAGATTAAATGATCGTGCCATGGTTTGTTTTTTAGTGCTTTTGGAAAATGCTAGCTGAAGTTTCTCGTTGTGGTATTATATCTACATACATTCATAAGCTGTATTTCCTGTGTTGAATGTTAGCTAAGGTCCGCGTCTTTTTCTGTGTTTGTCTTCCAAATTAAAATCACTGAGTTTCTCTATAGCGTCGGTCAACATTTGGCTTTTATTTCATTGTTTGGTAAATGTTCTGCTGTTATTGCACTGATGATATAATGCAGTGGGATTATTAGGTACAAACCACATATTTGCAAAGACTTTTTCTAAAATGAATAAGCTTTTTAATGAAAATGAGTAAAGGTCGTATTGTTACTAACAGGGATTTTGCATACACTTTGCATATATGGGGTTTGTACAAAGAGATTGGTGTAATGTCACAACAGAGCCGTATGTTTCTCCATTCCTGATTGTTATGTAGCATTTGCAGTTGTAGCATTTGATCAATTCAGTGTGTCTGTAATGTTCTTTATGTGGATTTAAATGCTCATCGCCTTACTCCATGTGTGTGCATTACATGACGTCCAGGCAAAGCCAAAAACGTACGAAGCACTGTTCATTAGGATTTTCAAATCCGGCTCTCTCCGGGCCACGGTCCGAGAGGCTCAGTAGCATCAGTTCATGCTGTTTTTCTGACACTGCATCTGTAAAGTCAGATCAGAGCTCAGAGTCCAGGACAAGCCCTTCGTCACTAACACACTAACACTACACCAGGCTACGCCACAGCCTGTGTGACTGCCCCTAACTCACTAAAGCTTCAGTGCATTGCCCCCGATAATTGGCATGTCAGGTACACTTGAACACAGTGTCAGTGACTTTTGTACTGCAGGTTACGTGCAACATAAAGTAATTATGCACACTTGTAATATTTTATATTTTCATATGAGATTTAAGTGCTTTTTGTACTCACTGACATCTTTTTTCCTTCTTGCATGAAATGCAGAACAGGAGGAAAAAAATGTTTTCATAAAGTATATTTGCATTTGGTACTCCAATAGTATATCCTGTGGCAAGCGTTATGTTTCATAATTTTATTTACAAAACTATGCCAAGTATTTCAAAGCTATTTTTAGAGTAAAATTAAAAGAAGTCATTCACTTTTCTTTTGAAACATGCCTTTATCTTTGTATCTATAAATATGAGCATAATCCATAGTCATGATTGTGCTACTGTTGTATTATATTGCAGTCTGATTCATAATAAACTCTTTGCATGAAAACAGCGTGTGGATGTTTTACTGGTCTTTATCACTGGGTCTATATCAGCCTATGGTCTGTACCAGAGTCTGTGTTTTTATGCACTTTATCATTGAGTCTCTATCAGTCTTTGGCCTCTACCATAGATTCTAGATCAGGGGTCACCAACCCTATGCCCGCGGGCACCAGGTCGCCCGCAAGGCCTACATGAGGCGCCCGCAGGCCGCTTCTAAAAATAGCACAACTCACTAATGAGCTGCATCTAAAAATTTTATTTTATTCTGTTGCTGTTTTTTTTTTAATTACCCTTACATTTATATAGATTTAAAATGACAACATCTTAAAAATATATTCATTATACATGAAGTTTAGAAAAGTTAAGGTGAACTCTGACCCTCCTCAGGTCAAAGGTCAGTATTGTGCGCGTGACAAAACCAGTGCTCCGCTCGCGAGCGCTGTGAAGATTAGCTCTGAATGTAGTTTCACGACTGTAAAATAAACTGCGTGTGTCTCATCTGCGGCGCGACTGTGGCGATGGCAAAGCGGCACAATGTGGAGGGACATTTCACTACGTGTCACAAAAGTTACCGAGCTAACTACCACCAGGGACGTAAACTACCACCAGGACGTAAACTACGGGCAGGAAAGGCACGTGAGCTACGTGGGCTTCGAGTAACAGTTTTTTTTTCACGAGACGAGAGAAGGGAAAAAAAAAAAAATCATAAAAAGCAACAGAGATTTATTTAAAAATATGTACGTTGATTTTCTTTAACATTAGATAATTGATAACTTTTTTGAGACATGGTGCAAAATAGTTGTTTTGTTAAAAAGGTTTGTCAGTGGCCTGTGAAAATGGGACTGAGATGAAGTGATCATCTGAAAATTTAACAAGTACTGAGATTTATAAAGTTAAAGTGCTGAATACTGATATCTGTTTCCCACCTTGCTGTCATTGTTGATTGTGAGAAATCATGAACGTGATCAGTGTTTTCAGAGATGATTATCATTAATTATTATTAATAATGTGTAACTAAGGGCAAACTGGGCATATATGTCATTTCAGAAGAGCGAATCAAACTGGTAGCCCTTCATATGACTCAGTACCCATGAAGTAGCCCTCGGTTTCAAAAAGGTTGGTGACCCCTGCTCTAGATCGATCATATAGTTTTACTTTCTTCTGTGTTGCTGCAGTTCTGTCAGTTCTTCTCTCTCCCAACTGCAAACTCTGGCAGTGGAGCCCATAGACCAGGGCAACCTTTAGCACCCAAGCAGCCATTTGAACCATGGAAAAGAAAAACCTGGGAGCGGCAAATACTTTTTTATAACTAAAATGAAGATAAAACTATATATTCATTTTTTTTTTTTTTTTTTTTTTTTTTTTTTTTTTTACCTTTATGCTTTGTATAAACAACTATAGTGTGTTGCCTATGAAATCCATGAAGTAGTACAGAGAAAATACAATTTTATTTATGTAATGAACACATTTTTTTTAAAGTTAAATAATAAATACAAATATTTGCAAAATATGTACATACATATTTATTTTACCTGGTCAGTGGGACTTCTGCTCCTGAACTTCTGGGCTCTTTCATCTTTCCACAGGGGACTGTGAGCTGTCATCTGTGAGGGGTGAGCGGTATTTGTTTTTAACATAGTTCATGGTGGAGAATAGCTGCTCACATACGTATGTGGAGCTGAAGATGGACAGGACTCCAAATGCATATTTCTTCATGTTTGTGTCGTGTCGGGGATGGCATTCCATGTTTCAAAGACGAGTTTGTCTTGGAAGGTTCTCACTCAATTTGTGATTGTGAATAGGAGTGGCCTTCTGATGGCCAACATCTCCAACATTCTCTGTCAAGCGATTGAATTTGTACACCCACTTATGTTTGTCAGCCAGCTTCAGATCAGGTTGACTTACACCTGCAAATCTGTTTTGCATGGCGTTTTGGCGAGTATAC
>JAIEZT010000026.1:22130549-22370050 GCA_019594935.1 Periophthalmus modestus
AAAATGACTGTGTGTGTGTGTGTGTGTGTGTGTGTGTGTTTGTAATAATAGTAATAATAATAGCTTTATTTGTATTGCACTTTTCGAAAACATGGTTACAAAGTGCTTCACATAACCCCATAAATAACTTTGAGAATATATATACTTAGGCCTGTCATGATAATTACCATATCGACAAAGCCTAACACTCATTTTTGTCAATATTTATCGTGGATACATTCTATCAGTAGGAAATATTTTGTTATTTTTCTTTTGTACGCTAAGATTTGAGCTGTAGAAAGTCGACTCATTCTCAAACTAACTTCTGACGTGTTTCAGTCTCTGTTTCTTTATCGCAGATGAGGTCTTTTTCAAGATTTTTTTCATTCGCAATCGTCCGTAGACAGTAATTTAGGGCTATTGTGCCAGTTGCATAAATTATTGTCGATGTCTTTCTCACTGATGCATCAAACTTCGATATTTGTTACCGTGACAGGCCTAGAAATGCAGCCAATTCTAAATCAAATCAAAACAGCGTGTGTTAGATTCCCTCACGCGTCTGTGTTATATTACAGCGTGTGTGTGATTGTATGTGAGTGTGTGTGTGTGTGTGTGTGTGTGTGTGTGTGTGTGTGTGTGTGCGTGTTAGGGGGTTGGGGGAGTGTGTGTGGGAGCGTTGTGCATCGGGGGCAGTTGGTCTTCGCACCTGTCTCAGCCGTCACAGCGAGCGGACAGCTTTACAGTCTGACCCCGAGAATGAACCCTGAGCCCGGACACTGTTAGAACACACATAAGACCCAAGTGCAACAAAGTGCGCCTCAGTGAGCTCACAGAAGTCGTCTTTGGTTAGACAAACATTTTACACTCGGTATTAAGTCATTTCCTCATCAAAAAACTATATTTGGTTGTATTGTTGTCTTATTCTGCAAGGGGTGACGCAGTATTGGGATTATAAGTTAATAAAATAAACACCAATAAGATCACATTTAGTAGAATATCACTGTACTTCCTGAACTTTCTTTGACCTTGCCCACAAGACGCAGGAGAGACAGAGGGCGGACGCAAGTGTTTTTGAGGAAAACATCTATCAAATTAGGCCAAAAGTCACATTCTGATTGGTCAAGAGCTGCGGGTTCGTCATCCCTAACCCCCAGCAGCTATTCAGGATCCAGTTCATTTTCTCCAGAAATGTGTTCGCAGATGTCGTGAACAGTTGACTCGGTGACACTGGTGGGTGAAGTGGCAGGCAGGGACCTGTAATCTGAGGCTGGAATCTTCTGATGATAAAAGTTTTTTGGTGATGCAGGAGCTGTGTGTTTGGTGCAGTCACGTGGCAGGAGCTGGGTCTGAGAGGAAGAGGAGGAGCTGTCCGAGTAAATGTGGATTTGCAACAGTTGTTTGATGTTTGTAAAATGTCTATGGTTTTAGACAAATTTATTGCTGAAATATTAGTGTGTCAATAATCTTTATATTTTTCATTGTCCCGGTGTTTTAACTCACAAAACACTGGTGTGAAGTGAATTATGTGCAATATTGCAGGTACATTGGGGTCTAATTGTGAAAGTATATTTTTTTTACTGTTGTGATTGGTTGATTACTCGTAAGAGGGCAGTCCCTTAACTTATAGAGCGGGAGGGGCTGTCCTCAGACCTGAGGAAGGTCAGAGTGGAGGTGAGTTAAGAGTGGGACAGTGTGCAGGAGTCTTCTTAACCTTTCAGTCGGATGCCTCTCCCCCCAATGCACCTGTCCCGTCGTGTGTGCAGAGGCTACACAGAAACACATTGTTGAAATATTATACATTGCATATGTTTTTTATCTTTTGGGGATTTTTATTTTTTATAATTTTTGTATTATTATTTATTTAAAACAAGAACAGTGCACAGAAAACATGAATCTCAAGAGAAAAGATGATTTGTCAGTTGCCCAGAAACAAGGGAGTTTGAGGTCAGTTTTAGACTTCAGACAAAAAAAACAAAAAACAATTGTATTTTGTATATATTGCCACAACTATTGTAGCTCACAGGTTAAAGTAGAAAAAGTGAAAATATATTTAAAAGAGACAAAAATGTACCTTTCAATAAATACTATAAATACATTGTATTTTATATAAATCATGCCTCTGTCCTGATGTTGTTGAAGGTGACAGGAGTTCACTTGTCTGGTAAATCCAGACTGATCTGTCTCTGTGTTTCATATATAGAATCAGCGCAGTCTGCTCCCCTCTCCCTCCGTTGCGTCTCCAGTCAAACTTGATCATAAAATCTGATTTGTTTATTTCAGTGACACATGTGAAACGAAGGAGCTCATTTGTCGCCTTGATTTACAAGTAAAATCAAATTTATGTCACCTCAGATTTTTAGTCAGAGAGTTTAGTGCTTCTGTAGAATCACTAACCTCCGATTAACAGAGTTTAGTGATTCTACAGAAATCTACCCCGTTTTTCAGCCCCCTGTGATTTTGCATGTCCCTGATTGGCTAATCCACCTGTCAATCACTGTTTCACTGTTGATTTTCTAATTCTGTTGGTTAATCAACTCTCATGTTCAGCCCTAAGAGGCGACTGCTGTCGTGATTTTGGGCTCTACAAAAATAAATTGAATTGAAATTGAATTGAATCATGCCCATTTGAAAACGGGGAGATTCACCGACGACCAGACTCACAACTTTATATAGTACAGTACAGAAATGTGTATCCTTGATCCCAGACGAGGAGTTCACAGTATTAAACTACTAAAACTGGTCACATTTGTCTAAAGAATCAAAACTGAGAGTGATATTTTATAGTGAGAAAACAGACCTTTTTGGAAACTGCAGTATTAGTAGTGTAAAATACAAAGAGACATGTCAGTGATTTAGGATATATGTCACTACACTACATGTACTCATAAGAGGTGCGCGCTCAAAGGTTAAACCAAATCCCCTCATAACGTCTTTATCTGGAGACCTAAGTTTAGAGCCAGACCCTCGCACAGTTGTGTACGTTTCATAAACTGTAATCCCCAAATCTATGTGACGTTTATGGACCTCAGTTTAGCAGAGGGGCTCCGTGTGCCGTTTGCGTCGCTTTAGCATTTGTGAGTTTCAGATAACGTCACAGTGTTCTATAGACTGGTAGGGTTTCATTCAGAGGGTTTTGCAGGATGTGAATGAAAGGACATAATGGGACAATAAATAATAATATCGTTCGCGGGACATTTTATATAATCATGATAATTGCCAATGAAGATAATGACCTTTATATCACCAGAATGTGCAGGACTACTATGTGCAATACAATACAACGCAACAGCAGTTATAACATTAAAATTATAATTACTTTTATCCAGAACATTTTTGAACTGTCAGCAACTTTAATAATTATCCTGACATAATCGTTAATTGCAGTTATTTTGGCCATAAAAACGCCAAATCTCAATATCGTCCCATGAATATGTGCTACTAATATATATGATCAGGATAAACATTTTGTCATTCAGGTATTCGAGTGTGGGTCGTTCAGTCCCAGCTACGACAAATGCACCGTGTCATTGTGTCCTCGGGCAAGACACTCGAGCGTCGACAGTGTTAGCGGCACAGATTTACAACCATATCTCATATGTCGGGGCAGATGTGGCCACAGAGTGCAAAGTAAAGTGACAAAATTCTGTCCTCTGCTCTTATGTAAGCCAGCATACCGTTATTTGACTGTTTGTAAACACCCAGAATGCTTTGCTGCAGAGTCACTCTTTGGTTGTTGCGTTACTGGCCGTGTGATATTTACATGAGTTTGACAGGATAGAGTTTTATTACAGTGTCATAAGATCAGGAGGAACATTATGTCTCAGTGAATAAACACATTCATGGGCTATGTTTTCAATTCCGCGGCTCAAAACCTGCTGTCTCGGGCTGTGTTTTGTTTCATGTTGTTTCCTGCAGGTATTGATTTCAAAATGCTCTATTCCATCACGTTCCTCCTTTCTTCAACCTCACAGCAAGAAGGTCCAGGGTTCAAACGTCTTCTGTGCAGAGTTTGAGTATTCTCCCTAAAGCTTTTCAAAAAAAAAATCTCCCCTGGGGTGTGTAGACAGTGGTGGTGATGAAGAGGAGGAGTACAGGGAGAGGCTGAAGAGCTGCTGTGATGGAGATCGGGACATAGGAGTGGAGAGAGAGTGTATCCGTATATTAGCAGTGACAGATCAGCCAGATTAGACGCTAATGTTGCAATCTGTTTTAAATGCTTTTCGTTGCTCTAGTTTTATGAGGGTAACAACAGCCAGAAGAATCCAGACAAAACAAGAATGGTGATGCCAGAGGATGTGCGTAAACTGGCTGCTTTTAAACCTGTTTTCGACTGAATCAGAGAAAGTTTTCAAAGTCCTTGAATATGACATTTTCACATGTGATTAAAAACATCTGTGCTGGGCTAACACAAGATGATGCTTTGTCCAGTCACTTCGATGTATTTCAACGCATGGCTCTCCTCTTCACGAAGGAGCCGTTCCAGCTGCGCACCAGGACGATCCTAAGACAGCTCTCGTCCCGTCCGGAGATCACCGACCCTCCTCCTTATGACACAACCGTCTTATCTTTTGGTGGAACAGGGACAGAAACAGAGAGCAGCGTGGCTCTGGTAAACAACAGGGTGACCTCTGCACAGCCACTCACAGCACACCTGTCCTTATATGGGACGCCCCGACAGAGAGGTGCAGACAGGAGGGGGCGGTTGAGAGGGAGAGGGGGAGCGAGGGGGGAGCGAGGGGGGGAGCGAGGGGGGAGCGAGTACGGGGGGGGGGAGAGAGGGAGAGATGGAGGGGGGAGAGCGGGTGTGAATGTGAGAAAGAAGAGAGAGGATGCTCCTGGGCAAAGGGTCTGTGAAGAGCAGACTTGTGTTTTGTTAAATGTTGTTTCACACTTTCTATAGACAGGGTTATACTGAGACTGAGCGGCTAAAGTGTCAGTTGTTAATCTGCAGAATTTTGGAGTATTGAGATAGTACAGTATTACGACTGCAGTTGTTATAATAATGGGAATCTTTTTAAAGTTCACGTTTTAAATGTGTCCAGGAGAACTGGCAAAAATGTAATGTATGAACTGACAAACTGTTGCAAGATTCAATGTATTTTAGAAAATAAACTACAGGGTTTGCAGCTTTTATGCAGAATAAGACAGGACATTTTCTTGTTTGTGGAGGAAACTATAGTACTTCAAAAATTGCAGCCTTTGTGATTTGCTAACTCCTTCCATTTGATGTGGATGAATCTTGCAGCTGTATAGCCAAATAACAAGATCAGGTTTAACATGTGTGAAGTTTTGTTATGTCATATTTTTAACAGGCTTTTTTTCTTGACTCTTTTCTGAATTCATTCTTTCATCTTGCGTGGCTTTGAACTGCCGACTGTGGACCAGTGCTGCTCTCCCTCTGACACACATTTGCTGCAAGATGTATTTTGTCTTGTGTCACATTCACATGTCAGTCAGGAGGTGGTGGGTTGGTTTATTATTTACAACCACCTATTTTGTTCATTAGGGAGCACTCACATTAGCCCTATCCAGCTGTGCCCAAGCACAAATATCTTCTAATGCATGGTACGTTTGCCCAGTGTAAGTGCAAACGAACTGGGCCATAGCACGGCACAGTTGGCACTTTGGCACACAGTTGGCCCGGTTGGGAGTTTGGCCCGGTTGGAGGAGGTGGGCCAAAGCACGGCACGGTCGTTCTTGACCAAGGAACGGTTCAAAAGGCCTAGTGTGAGTTTAAGATTCAGATCTTGTGTTGATGCTTATTGGTAACATGTTAAACAGGCTGTGTTATTATTATGAAGTCAAAGAGATTCAAACATGAATCGCTTTTGTGAGGGATTGTCTCACAGGACATTGTTTTTGCTTAATTTGTGGCATGTTTGTTTCATGTGAATACTCCCAGTGATCACTGAGATATTCTGCTTGATGGAATATTCCATGGAATGACTTTAAACTTCTCTATATCTGTGAATACAAACAGCTCTTGGTAAAAAAGCAAGTTTTAGCAATAACTCACATGTATCTGAATAAATGTCCGATGGGAAAGATTAATGCAATATTCTGGAATATTTCAGGCAGAGCAGTAACATCTCCATGGAGATAACAGGTTGCATTGTGCAGTTTTAATCATAAACTTTAACAAAAGAAACAGCATTTTGAATCTACCTGTTGCTTTTCCTCAACAATTTTTTTTACTTCATATCAGGCTAGCTCTTAACACGTCAAATGACTGCAGCCTGTTCCTACTGTGACTTTAATAATTGGCCCAATTAAATCTACTTTGGTCGTGATATTCTTCTGTTGGTACAGTGGTTGATTAGTGGTTGAGTAGTTGAATGTTGCGTGTCAGATGGGACCCTCTGAGCCCCCTGGTGCTCTGCTGCCTCTCTGGTCCAATCCTGTCCCTGCGCTTTTATCATCCAGGTTAATTTCTGCTTGTAATCTGATTAGGCCTGAGCCGCTTTAGCTACTGCTGCACTCTGCACACTCCAACCACCAACCACCCTTTCTGTCAGGCTCCTTCACCTCCTTCAAACTGATTCATCTACATTTGAACTTTTTCCTCACTGCTTTCTTTTCCAACCTGCTTTCTTTGGACTTTATGGACGCTTAGCCCTTGTTTAGCTGGTCTAAACATGTTCAGGAACCCATGGATTGCTAGCTTCTACGCCAGTCATGTGCCCAACGGAGGCCAAGGTAAGACCGGTGCACAGGGCTCAGGTTTAAGGGGCCTCGTGGACTTAGGTGGTCTCAAATTAACATGACTTTAGTGTGAATTCCTTTAAAGCTACGCACAAGCCTCTGTGACCCGACTAATGCTATTTAGTGTGAGGAGAGGGTCTGCGGGCGGGCATATGCCAATTTACAATCACGGGAAAACACTACAGTTAAAATGTATTGTAAGGTTGCAGTTTGAGGTTGCAGAAAAATGCAATTTATTCCTGTCTTCATGGAGTTTTATTCTGTATAAAAGCTGCCAACCCTGCAGTTCAGACGTCTACAATGAAATACATGGGATTTTTGTAATAGTAAAATATATGATTTAAAATTTTGCCAGTCATTTTTGTCAGACAAATTTGTAATTGTACTTCAAATTTGTAATTGTACTTCAAGTGAATATAGTTATTTTATTTTTATTTCAAAACTGCTCCGCACTCAATGTCTCTCGTGCTGTTGACTCGAGGGGGTCAAATGTGTTCAAAGTTGTGCTTATATTTTGAGTAAACATTTTAAAACAACCCAGTTTGATACATATGAACTGTGCATTTAACATTTTGGCAAAACAGTTTTAAAAAATGTCATTGTTGTCATGTAAAGTCAGATTTGGACGAGTTGTTTACATTGAAGGCTCTGTGTGTTCGCTGTTTTAATGAGCGCTGCTGTGGCTATAGTTGGTCGTGTTGTAATGAGTCTAATTTTATCAGATATGGAGTGGCCACAGGTTTATTTGTGCGTTGGCGTTTGGCTGTCTGTCTGCAGCACAGTCGCGGAGACGCAGCACACATGATCTGAGTGTCAGCAGTTACGGCTAGAATAAACATGACAAAGTTCTGTATTTTGTAATAGCTGTTTTCAAATTAGTATTTTGGAGAGTCCTGGTGAAGAAACAGGGGTTAGACTCTTGCACTGGTGTATAAAGGGGGAACTGCGACACGAGTCCTCAGCTTAGTCTACTTTTGAATCTATTGCCTGCAGCTTTTGGCCTCTGTCTCACTTCTTATTTAGATCTCAGTTCTTGATGTCAGCTCTTGGAAAGCTAAATATTGTCTTTTGTTAGTACATGGGACAGGACGTTTGAGAACCACTAACTTATTTACCAAACACTATTTAATGGTGTTTGGTTTTGAGACGTGAATAGCAGGATGGTGCTGCATTGGTTCCAGTGTCGGTATCGTGATATCCAAAGGGGGTTCCCAGATAACCGCATCCATCTAATATTGAACAATTTTTTTTTTTTTATTGAATAATGCCACAAGAGCTTCCTCTGCAAACTCTTCTGAGCTAGTAGAAGGCAAGGTATTTATATTGCACAATTACCACGCAAGAAAGACATTAAAATCACTATACCAAAAAAAAAAAAAAAAATCAAAACATACATAATGATCACAAATGTACATTATTTCAGTCATATACACAGCTAAACAGAGCCATTTTAAGCCTGGATTTAAACATTGTCAAAGTCTGTTCCAGCCTTTAGTTGCATAAAACTCAAACACTGATTCCTCCTGTTCAAAACCAGGTCTAAACCAGAACTGAAGCAGGACTGCATCAGGACTACAGCAGGAGGCTGGTCCCTGAAGTCCTCAGACTGTGAGATGGTTCAAGAAGTAATTAGTGCTTTTGTTTGGAAACGGTAACTCCCTAAAATCCCAAAACCTTCTGCCTTGATCTGACGCTATGAGGAAGGGTGAAAGATGAAGAATCTACTGCTATATTTTTATTTGTCAATTCCATGTACTTTACAAAAGCTGCTTTTATTTATCGTCTGGTCGTGTGAACGTGAAGTGCCTCTGTGTTGTTGGTACACTGCCTGTCACTGTACTCCTTCATGTTTGCTCTCTGCCTCCTGGTTTTCTCCGAGTGCTTTTAGCGTCTGCATATTTATAGCCTGGTCTGTGACTGTGTAGAAGGACCTCAGTCTAATCTCTGTGCCACTGCCGGCTCCACTCTGCAGAAGGACACTGAGGAGAGGGGCTTTCCAGGGACAACCAGCCTCTGGAGGTGTTAATGAGAGAAGATTAATACAGATGTAATTCATCCATCAGTGACTGAAAAGACACCAAAGCCTTTGCACCAAAACCCTCTGTACCAAAACCTGTGGTTCAACTAGAGCCCTTTAGATCTTCAGGCTAACTCTCTTAGCTAAGGGCGGATTGACTATATTTGACAGTGGCTCTATGGTTTGAGCAGTGGTCTCCCAACCCGAGGGTCGGAGGATTGATCCCAAGTTCTGTCATTGTGTCCTTAGGCAAGACCCTTTAACCAGAGTCTTTTAGAGCTTCAGTCTCTTAAGCTAAGGATGAATTGACCTTATTAGACAGTGCCTTTGAGGTTAGACCTGAGGGTCGGAGGCTCGATTCCCTCTTGGACCAAGGTCTGTTTTGTGTCCTTAGGCAAGACACACCCACCTTGCCTAGTGAATGTGATGTGAGTGTTGTTGGTGGTCAGAAGAGCTGATGGTGCAAATTGACAGCCTCATTTCTGTCGATAGTATCATAAAAATTATACAATTGGGTATGGAGTGACAGTGTAATGAGTAGAGTGCAGAGCTTTGAGAGGCTTGGATGAGCCTGTAAAGCACGCTGGAAGTCAGGCAAAGGGAGCATCAGCACAGTGTCTGCCCACTCAGCCAAAAGTTTGCAGGTTTATGATTCTTGGTTGGTTGCTGTAAAGTGATTTGAGTGCTCAAAGCCAGTGGAAAAATGCAGGTGACCATTTACCTTTTTACTCAATAATCAAAGCAGGCTGTATCACTCAGTTTTATTATTGACTGTATGATCAATATTATAATTCTGCACATCAACCATTGCAGTATCTCCCGCCTCTACTTCAACATAAACTCCTCATGCCTGATATGTTTGTCAGGACATTTCCTGTTGCTGGATTACACTGTGTGGAGACCAGCTGAAATGCCACAGCGGTCACAGACTTATGTTTGTTGTGACATTAATTTTGTGTTTTTGGTTTCAGGATTTGAACCCGAAGCTCCTAAATTGTGCAGCTCCACCTCCCTGCCCACTGACGCCTTAAGGTGAGGTCCTCAAATATTCTAAACCGAGCAAAAATAAGGGGAAAATTAGCAAAAAAGTGTTTGCCTTAGACCCAGTGGGTCAGACATGTATGGTTGTTATCTTAAAGCTTGTGCTCAGTTTTCAAACTGTGAAAGAGCAAAGTTGTTATTTAAATCTGACTTGCTCCTGTCTCTGACAAATCCTTTGGCACCATTAGTGTTCCATTAGAACAGCTTTTCCAGACCGATTATTGATCAAATACATTGAGTTAGAGGCAGACCTCATGCAGCTCTCACAGTGCTGTTTGTATATTATGCTCTATGTGGGAATAATAATAATCATAATCGTAATAATAAGAAGAAGAATGCATTAGCTGCCCTGGAGCAGACTGATGGAAGAGAGGCTGCAAATTTGCACCATTGGCCTCTCTGATCACCACCAGCACTCACATCACATTCCTACTAGGCAATGTGAGGAAAGTGTCTTGCCTAAGTTTTGCCCGGTGTTCCCAGCATTCTCCCATCTAAGTACTAACCAGGCCCTGCCTTGTGTTAGCTTATGAAATCTGATGAGATCAGGTTTGACAAAAACGTTTGGCCACCAAAACAATACTTAATCCAGCTTAATCCTGCGAGAATAGTTGAAAACTCCACTTGTAGTAGAGGCATTATCCGAGCCATTGAATATTTCTTGTTAAACCTAAGCAGCTCTCACTGACCCAGACTCAAAGTGGATTTTGGCCTTCACCTCAGTGAGCTCCTTAAGTCCAGTCACAGCAGAGACACATTCACAGTGTTCTTTACCAGGACAGAGCTGCAGAAAACCACATCAAGATCACATCAGACCCATAATCCTGTGTGTGTGCAGTTTTCAGAGCGACCTCTCCTTCAGTGAACCGACCGCACTGGTCAAGAGTGTATCCGACCCAGATGCCAAACTCCTCTACGTCCTTCCCAAGGGTGAGGCTTGTTATTAAGACTTGTTATTGTAAGTTCATGTTCTAAGATAACATCAATTCAGATGGAGGAGAGGGATCTGTATAACTCTATTGGAGATTTACTGTTTTTGAAACAAATTTACAAACTTATGATCCACAAATGTTGGAACGCATCATTATTTGTTTGGAATTGGATCCACGAACTTGTCATATTAATCTTATGGCTTAGAGTTCTTTCTTTGGGCTTGAATAATGGCACCACTTTCTGGAGCTATTATAAAAAAAATAATGTCACTTGTTTGTTTATACTGACAGAGAACATTTCCAAATGACCAGACCAGTGTGTTGTTTACACATATCTTTACGGGTTTTGGATGCCTTCTGGATCTTTCTTCAGAGGGATCACATGATGGTTATCATTCTTCACTCACAGCAGAGAAGACCTTGAACTTTGTGCCAGCTTTTGTTTCATGTGGATAGGTCCAGGAATTATAGCGTTATTAACCAGAAACCAGGTCAACACATCTGTAATCTGACAGTTAAACAGCAAACTCCACCTCAGAACTCTGACGTGTCTCCATCTCAATCATTTTTACTAAATGTTTTGTTTTTAATTGGAAAGTAATTACACTTCTCAATGAGCATGACGTTTTGAATGTACCTGTTTAATTCTTTCTGTAAAATCTTCAGTTTCAGAGCTAAAGAAACACTTTGAAGGTCCTCTGACAAACGAGACCGAAATGAACAGGTATGTAGCTGGTTGGTTTAGCTTCAAATTAGCATTAGCATCAGGAGTAATAGTGTTAGCTTCACATTGGCTGCAGCATTAGTAGAGTTTGCATTAACCATTAGCCGTAGTTCAATCAGCCCTCAAAAGTCCTGTTTGTGGTCCATCAGGAAGGAGAGAATCGCCCGTCGTCTGGAGGGGATGGAGCCTGACGTTCCCCCGGCTCTGATGCTCCCCGCTGGGCTGGTCTCCAACCGAATGCTGGAGGAGGATCCGCCCAGATACACCAGAGCCTCAGACCCCTGTGAGCCCTGTGTCATGGGTGAGAGTGGACGTGTGCTAAATGTTCAATCTTTACCGGTGTACTGCAGAATATCTTTGGGAGAATGCTTTCCAATATTAGCCATTTCTTACTCCCAGTTTGTCCTTGAGGAAACAGGTAGATAACAGGATCCAGGTGGTTAGCACTCTTGACTCAGAGCAGAAAAGGTTCTTGATCATGTAGGGCCTTTCTGTGTTGACTTAAAATGGTAGGTTCCCTCCAAGTGTGCGGGTTTCTCCCATCAGCCTCGGTTCTCAAGATCAGGCCTGCAGGATCTGGAGTGTTGCTGCACTGGATGACATAGTATTCACCGCTAGTGCAATAAATGATCCATCATTCTCTTATGCTGTGACTTTTGCTTTTACAAAATCTGAGATCTAGTATACTATATATTTATTATTTATTTGTTTGAGCAAATTGCTAAAGATGCTAGGATCAGTAAAACCATAGATTGTATAAAGAAGTGAACTAAGTCAGTGTGACGTGACCCATAGCGTTCAGCTCCAGTCAAGTGAAGCTCGTTGAGGCAGTTATAGGGGTGAATTTGGAGTGCTGAGCAATGCTGTCAATCAAACCTGTTGCTAATGCTAACGGGAGCAACTTCAGGGAAGGAAGGCACCTCATTGGCCTGTTATTGTTCTTATCTTAATTACGGAACAAACTCGAATATTTTAAGACCAAAATGCTGGGCCTGATGGCAGCAGTTAAAGAGAAAGCGGCGACAGTTTTTCAATAGAAAGTGAATTGGAGCCAGATTACGTCCATGTTCACATCTTGTTTGGAATGCGGTGGCTAGCGGGTTAGCCATGAGCATTTATATATACAGTCTATGAGTAAAACCTGAAGGATTTTTTTTCCAATGACATATGGCAATGTTAATCTAATACAAAGGGAGCGAAACACTGTCCGGTTGGATCCTAACATTTGTAATTTGGATTTCAAGCATGAACACCTATTGGCTCTTCTTCTCCACATATTTACAGTTTCTTGTGTTTCCGATCCCTCCTTGTGTCTGTTTCAGTGCGGCGCTATAGTCGTGATGAGCCGAATGACCCCCGTTCACAGAAACAGGCCCCCTCCTCAGACAGAGCCCCCCAAAGTAAAGCCCCTGCGGTCGGAGCACGGCCTGAGCCCATGATGGTGTACGTGGACCCGGTCACCGTCACCTCCTCCACCTCCTCCGGGGGGCGCTCCGGAGACCCGAGCCTCACCTCAAAGGCTGAGAGAATCGCCCGGTACAAAGCCGAGAGGCGCAGACAGCTCTCAGAGAGGTACGGCATTCTGTTGGATCAGGAGACAGACATGGACTACACGCCCCGGTACAGGAGGAGGGAGACCACAGAGCAGGTGAGAGTGCACCTCCTGTTTGTGCCCTTTAAGGTACTGACACTTTTAAACCTGTGACTATGTGATAAAGTCCGTTAATCATAAACACACCTGGAGTACGGCACTGGCCTGGTGTTTAGTCTCTTGCTTCGCAGTAACGTCCTGGGTTTGCTCCACCTCAGAAGCTCAGATTTCGCTCTCTGCTGGTAACTGGGGGGAGCAGACAGAAATGACAGCACAGTTATTAGTAACATGACAGTAACGGGTGCCTCACTGTGAAGTAATTAGGTCTAGTGAAATTATTTTTGGATAGATTCTTTTTCCAGACCAAGGTTTAGTGTGTTTTCATCCCTGACAGTTTGGACTGCTCACTAGCGCTCTTCCTCAGAGTGGTCACGTGATGTTGCTGTGATATGTTTGGTCAAATGATTTAAGCAGGTTTTGCCGCTGTCTTTCTACTGGTCAAGGCAGGATGATAGCTCCATCTACAGTCTTAAGTCAGTCAACTTCTTCAGGACAGTATCCCAGGTGTGTGAGAGTAAAAAAGCCACCTCGTACCAGTTTAAAGTCACAGCAACATCATGTGACCACTCTGAGGAAGAGCGCTTCAGAGAAATTAATGGAAGACAAGATGAACCTCACTGGACTATAGGCCTAGTGAAGGTGTAATTATTGAGTCATCCCTCCATTTTGTAGAGTTATATTGGATGTTCCCTGTGTCTTTCCCTTTGGCTGTAGAAACATAGTAGCATAGAAACATTGTACCAGTCCTAATCTAAAAATGTGCTTATTGTGAAGTTTGTAGTTTTAGCAGATTCTTTACGGCTGTTTTCGTTATTGTATCGTCTCAGGCTGCACCGTCCAGAAGAGAGAAGCCAGAGGTGGAGGAGCCAAGTGTCCCCTATCGCTCTGGAGTGGGCCGAGTTTACATGAGGAACCAGCCCGAACCCCACACTGCTACTGCAACGGCCCCGCCGCACACAACCGCCCCCTCTCACCCCCACACAACCACATCCACCCACTCACATGCCACAACCGCCCCCAACCAGGAGCGGGGCAGCCGGTTCTCAGAGCGTGAGAGAACCATGAACCAAGAGAACCACCGCAGAGGTGAGATTTTATGATTAATTGGTGTTACACAGGAATAAAGACTTAAAGTGTTTTGTGGCATTTCTGATTGAAAATGATAGGTGCTATCCAGTTAGTGCATCATTAGTAGCTTAAAAGGCCCATATTACGCTATTCTCTGATCTATGTTATAATGTTGTTGCTTCCTTCATTTACTAGTCAAACTGGGTAAAAATAAAAAACAAAACCAGCCCAAGTCTAATGCAGGAATGAAGGGAAATCATAAACACAACCTGCCTTTTTGTCCATGTCCTTTCCAAAAACGTTTCTGTAAAACTGAAAACTTAGTATTTTTATTATCTAGCGATTTCGATTATTGCGTCAGCCAATATTGTGATATCGATATTTTCGCGATAAATTGTGCAGCCTTATTGCTGATATATTTTTTCTTGTCCAGGTGGGACACATGACCGCACCGCTGTCGCCCCCAGGAGTAGGACCCAGGAAGTGCACCCCAGTCACCACCAGGAGGCGCCACACAAAGAGATGAGCCCCTCCTCCTCATCGGGTCGGGATTACAGTATGGCCGCCGTGCCCAGCTCACCACGCACAGCTCGCCGGGCGTCACTGCCCTCAGCGCGATATGGCATTTCACCTGGAGACCTGTTTATAGAGCAGCAGGCCCAGAGCATCCTCAACAGGCAGGGGTGAGTCTTTTGTTTAGACTGCACATTTTAAACATTTCCAGTCATACATTTATGTTTAAAATACTTTTCAAACTGAGATAAGAATAGATTATAAATAACAAACCTGTAACTGCTGTCTGTAGCCTGGGTGCCTTTTCAAAGAGCGACTGGTCTCTCACAGACTTAGAGGCCGAGTTCGTCCAGACGAGGCCCGTGAGGTACTGAGTTTAGCTCTGCTGATGGACCCTTCCCAAACCTTTCCTAGTCCAACCCTTAAACCCTCCCTAGACCTGCCTGAATCCTGCTGGTGTCCCTTCTGTTTTACATCTCAACACATCTCAATCTCTTTTCAGTAGAGATAACACACTAGATTTTTAGTTTTTTCCCCATATTTTGTTGGTGTTGTAGTTTGTTTTTTTTGTAGTTTTAAAAACATTGGTAAAATTAAGATACTAACTCTTCCTTTATCGCTTCAATAATGTTCATCTTTATGATTTTTGGTTTGTCTAATTGTCTAATGTCTAATTTCTTTATAAACCCTTTTCTCAGTATTAAGTGTCCATGTTCTCCCACAGTGGGACATGGTGGTGTATGATGCTTCATCGTCAAAGCAACATTGTTATAATGATTACAAAAGCTCCTTATAGACTTTTATTGAGCACTTTATCTGGTTCTTTTCTGAGACTAGGGCACTTTATCTATTCTTCTTCTCTGCCTTCACTCTCTCCTCTCTTGCTCCTCTCTTTGTCTCTTTCTTTCTCTCTCCTCTCTTTATCTCCCTCTTTCTCTCTATTTCTCTCTTTCAGTCTTACCCTACCTCTCTCCTCTCCCGCTCCTCTCTTTCGCTCCTTCTTTCTCTCTTTCCCCCTCTCCCACTCCACTCTTTATCCCTCCTCTTTCTCTATATTTCTTTTTCTTTCCCCTTCTCACTCCTCTCCTGCTCCTCTCTTTATCTCCCCTCTTTCTCTCTCTCTCTTTCCCTCTTCCCCCCTCTCTCCTCTTTCACCCTTCTTTTTATCTCCCCTCTCTTTATCTCCCCTCTCTCTCTCTCTCTCTCTCTATTCCCCCTCTCTCCTCTCCCACTCCTCTCTTTATCCCTCCTCTTTCTTTATCTCTCCTCTTTCTCACTCTCCTCTCTCTTCTCCTCTGTGTGGGCTGATTTGAGGTAGTGATGTCTCAGTGACCCGTGGTTGAGGAGGGCAGCCATTACTCCACATACACACAAATGGATGACAGAGCAACTCTCCCGTGACTGTGGTTTCAGCATTTACTTTGCTCAGGCTTTGTGTATCAGTTTTGACCATAGACTGTAAAAAGACATGGACTATCGGAGTGTGACGCCACCCACAACGTTCAACTCCAGTCAAATGAAGCTCATCGAGGCTAAAGCAGTTACAGGGGCCAATTTGGAGCCAAGTTCCATATTTGGAATTGGAGTTTCCTAGCAACCAAAGAGCCAATCCGGAGTGAGGCTGTTGAAGGCCCCTTCCCACCCCAGGTTTAGCAGGGAGCACTTAGCAACGCTGAAAATCAAACCTGTTGCTAACGCTAGTAGGAGTGACCTCTCAGAAAGAAGGCTCCTGATTGGTCTGTTATTAATGTTAATATCTTGATTTACAGATGCAATCGTGAAATAAAAACACCAGGATCATGTAGAGCGGGTTAATGTGGACATTTTAAGACCAAAATAACGAGTCTGACAGCAGCAGTTACAGAGAGAGAGGCCACAGTTTTCCAATAGAAAGTGAATTGATGCCAGAGTCGATGATCACTTCCTATTTGGAACACAGCGGCTAGCAGGTTAGCTATGTCCATTTATCTATTACACTCTATGGGTATGATTCACAATTATGACCCAAATCTTTATTTTTACTGTTGGTATTGGTGAACAGATTAGTTTAGTCCCTAAACCTATTCCTTCAAAGGCACCTCTTCTTTTTTTTTTTGAGCAAGATTTGTCTTGTCCCAGTAGATATATGTTGTATAAGCAGCTCTTGAGGTCAAAATAAGTCTGCTGTGTGCTCTCTGCAAACACTTTATTGTCCGATAATCAGGAAGTGTGTGTTGAAAACTGAACTAGTTCTGTTATTCACGTTTTTAAGGCAGTAATAATCAGTTACAGTGCCTTTAAAATATAAAAAAAAATCTTATTTTTAAATCATTCTCTCCAAGAATCCGTGCGAGGGAGCGATTGCAGCGAGATGACCCAGGCCAGAGACCCCCCGACTGGAGTCCAGACCGGCACCACGGGGACCCCTCCCAACCACGACATCGTACCCAAGGAAACGCACCTCAGTTCAGCGCTCATCACCACCCCGAGACCCCCCACCACCGGACCCTCCACCATTCCCAACCAAGCCCGGCTCAACATCCAGCCCACCCTCACCACACCTACCCCCCTGCAGCCGAACCCTATCCCGCAATGCCCACCCCAGCAACCAAGCACCAAGCTCCAGGACCTCCGGAAGTACCAAGGAGAAGACCCAGTGTTGATCAAATTTACGCTGCGCACAGAGAGGCAAGAATGGAGGCTAGGCAAGCTTTGAAAGAAGAACCTCACACAGAAGGATTGCTCAAAAGTCGTAAAGCGGTTCTACCATCAGAAATTCGTAAACGAGAGAAAAGTGTAGATGATCCCATTACACTCAGAGGAAGAAATGATGAGATGGAATGGCAAAGTTATAGCCCAGAACGTAGAAGAGTTGGACGCAATGAGGACGATTTGGAAAAAGCGAGGGAGGTGAGAGTGAGGGAGAGAGGGAGGGAAAGGCAAGTTGAACGGAGGGAGAGAGGGAGGACTTTTCCAGCAGCGAATATTGAGAATCTGGAAGAAAAACACTTTAGGTCAATGCAACCGCAAGCTACGATCCCACCGCAAGCTATGATCCAACCGCAAGCTACGATCCAACCGCAAGCTACGATTCATCCGCAAGCTACGATCCAACCGCAAGCTACAATTCATCCGCAAGCTACGATCCAACCGCAAGCTACGATTCATCCGCAAGCTACGATCCAACCGCAAGCTACAATTCATCCGCAAGCTACGATCCAACCGCAAGCTACGATCCAACCGCTAGCAAGACCGCGACAAAATGTGGATCAAAATCTAGAAGCTGTCAGTGTTATGGAAAGAGTTGAAGCAAGAAGGAGACAGCAAAATGTGCAAGTGATTGAACAGGAAAATTTGAGAGTAAAACCAGAAACGCAACCCAGACATGAGCGTTTAAACCAAGTGGAAATGATTCGAGAACCGCCAAGAAAAGAACCAAAATTACTAATGAAACAGATGGAACTTCAAAATCGACCAAAAGCTGAGCAGCCAGAGCTAAGGCAAGATTCAGAGGTTTATTCACAAAAAGCCAGAAGCCGTGGAGTGGATATGAAACCTAAAGTGCGGACGAGGTCGATGTCGGATATCGGTATAAGCCAATCGTCCAATATGTACCGGATGGAGCGCGGTGGCAGGGAGATGGCACGGTCCATGCCCAGCTCAGGGTTAGCGAACGGGGACATGGGCACCCTCGACACCAGGGTCTCTGTGGCACAGCTCCGGCACTCGTATCTAGAGAACGCCAACAGGAAGCCAGAGCTGTAGGTTCAAACGCATGGGAATGAGATGGAGGATTGGTTTGCTGTGGTGATGCCAAGACTTAACTCACTGTTTTTTTTTTAAATGTTTGATTATTTTGATTATTTCACGCACATTTAAAAACTCAAGTTTGGGGTGTCTTGTTTGAAATAAACAGTAAAAAAAAAATGCATACATGACTTACAGGTTGCCTAGGATGTCAGCACATGACATTAGTTTAAACAAAACACTAACACAGTCACCACATCAAAACTGGGACTAAACCCGAAACTAAATCTGGACTAAACCAGAACTAAACCAGGACTTTTGAAGGACTAAACCAGAGCTAGAACAAAACCAAACCAATTCTTTGTCAGGACTAAACTGGGCTCAGACCAGGACCAAACAATGACAAGTGTGAACACAGCTCAGTTACAGCTGTTTTGCTGCATTAAGGTTAGGTCCCTGTAAACAGAGAGTCCTTAGAATGTGTCTGGAGTGCTGCTGCATGTTAGAGGAGTTACCACTCCTACCTCCTAACATGATGAAGATGTTTTCTATTTGTTTATTTTGTCTTTGTTTTTATGCTTTATAAATTAATAGTGTAATTAATATGTGGTAATAAATATGAATACCTTTATTATTTGTGTTGTTGCATGTTTCTAATACATTTTAAAAGTATTTATATCATTTTGCTGCAATGGGGCTGATATAAACTTGTGCACTTCCATCTACTTATGTTTAATGTATTTTATGTAATAATTTTATAGATTTATAATTATTTAACATCAGTTTCAATCTTTCCTCCCTGCTCTCCTCAGTGATCAGCCCAAAGCCGACCCCTCCCTGGTGGACTCGGAGCGTGGAGCCGGCGTAGCTGGTGGAGCCGGTGGAGCAGGTGGAGCAGAGCCTGACCGCAGCAGGAGGCCCAGGCGGTACATCACTCCTGGAGACAGCCGCATGTCTGAGCGCTTCAGGACCCAACCCATCACCTCAGCGGAGAGGCTCGAGTCTGACCGGTCAGCTGGGGGCGCTATAGAACACACACATAACGAATGTAGTGCTTTCTAATATGTGTTTTTATATGTAGGGGCAGATTGAGTCCCGCACAGCTGCAGGACGGAGAAGGTGAGTTATCATTTTCACAAATATAATTACATCAGAACTGGCCCACCATTTTCTCTCCCTTTGAGATTTCTTTAAAATGTAACAGACGGCAATAGTGATATAATTTACTAAAACATGCACATTTTTACCCCTTAATTTTATTTATTTTTTAAGGAATCTATTTTTTTTTCATACCATATATTATTTTTAACAGACTAAGAACTTTGTGTGCAATCAAATTTCTCAAAATGCATCCATCCATTTTCTTCCATTTATCTGGGGCCAGGTCACAGGGGCAGCAGTCTAAGCAGGGACTCCCAGACTTCCTCACCCCAGACACGTCCTCCAGCTCCTCTGGTGGGACCCCAAAGCATTCCTCGGCCAGCCAAGAAACATAGCCCTTCCAATGTGTCCTGGGTCTTTCCCGGGGCCTCCTCCCAGTGGGACATACCTGGAACGCCTCCCCAGGGAGGCATCCAGGAGGCATCCTGAACAGATGCCCGAACCACCTCAACTGGTTCCTCTCAAAGTGGAGGATCAGCGGCTCTGCTCTGAGCTCAGCACCCAGCCACCCTGTGGACGAAACCCGTTTCGGCTGCTTGTACCCACAATCTTGTCCTTTCGGTCATTACCCAGAGCTCATGACCGTTGGTGAGGGTAGGAACGTAGACTGACCGGTAAATTGAGAGCTTTTGACTCAGTTCCTTCGTTACAACAATGGACCGATACAGCGACCGCATCACTGCAGACGCTGCACCGATCCGCCTGTCAATCTCACGTTTCATCCTTCCCTCACTTGTGAACAAGACCCCGAGGTACTTAAACTCCTCCACTTGAGGCAGGGACTCCCCACCCACCCGGAGAGAGTGGGCCACATTTTTCCGGTCGAGAACTATGGCCTCAGATTTTGAGGAGCTGATTCTCATCCCACCTTCATGCTTGGCTCTAAACCGGCCCAGTGCAGCTACTCTTTAGGACTGAGGTACAAATTGTCTTCATGATTTCTCAAAATCATGAAGACAATTTATACCTGAGGCCTGAAGAGTAGCTGTTGATTGGTGACAGCTAATGAGGATCCAAATAAAGAAACAATAGACAACCACCCTGCCTAGCCAACATGTAGCCTCCCAGGACCGGGCGTCCTCATATGTGGACAACACATTTTGGGTTGTCTAGGTAACAATGCAAATTTTTAGAAGAATTAAAACAGGATACAAGAACAGTAACAGTGCAAACATGTTCAATTTAGAATATTTTTAAGAGTTTAAAATGTTCAGAATATATATATATATATATATTTTTTTTTTTTTTTGTAAAGGTATACTGTATGTCTCTTGCAACTGTCAGCAGCACTTCACATGAGACACATTGTTCCAAGAGGCACAGTTGTTGTTTCTCATTTTGTTTTCACAATCAGGACAAATATTGCTGTTCAGGAATTCAATTAATAGTTTTAGCAAATCATTATTCAAATGTTCTATCAAAATAATTAAAACCTAGAACGAATGTCCCTTTCACTTTTCTCAGAAACTACATCATGTAAAAAGATAATTCTTTGTTTTCACACTCATCAGGTCCCATCAGCCCAAATAACTAATAAGAAAAATAAATAATAATAAATAAGATAAATTAATAAAGCATGTCATGCAAGAGCTCGAGTCTTAGGAGGTTAATTTGAATCAAGTGATATTTAGCTCCTTAACTATTGAAAATAATATATAGTTAAAAAAAATAAAAATAAAATCAGCTGTGTTCTGTTTTTCTTTTTCCATCAGATGAAGAGAAACTGGACGAACGAGCCAAGATGAGCGTGGCTGCTAAAAGATCACTGTTCAGGGTAAACATTACTTCCACACACACATCTTTGGACTAGTACATGATATTTACTGACCCTGTGAACCTGGCCCGTTTTGCTTTGCTCAGGAGCTGGAGCGCACATCTGAGGGAGGCGTGCCCAAACCGCGCTCTCGAAACGCGGCTGTGGATCGACGCCTTCGCAGGGTCCAGGACAGATCTCACACACAACCAGTCACCAACAGAGAAGTGGTCAACGCCTCCAGGTGAAACTCGAATATTCAACCCAAAACCCTTTACTCTTCACCAAGCTATTTCAAGTCAACTATTGAGCCTTTGCAGTGACATGACGCTGGGGATGTTCTACATGTCTGTGTATGGTGAAATGTTCAGCGCTTACTACAGCATGGTGACACAACACACACATTACCCCGAGTTTTAAGATTGTCTGAAAACTCAAGGTCATGTTTAGGTGTTTGATTTTTAATAAAAGGTGAGTTTGACTGACTGTAATGTTACTGAGCGACTTGTTTAACAGTACAAGTTCCAGCTAAGTCAGTTCTTTATGGTCAGATTGTTCTAAAATAAA
The DNA here is from genome assembly GCA_019594935.1 of Periophthalmus modestus. NCBI lineage: Eukaryota > Metazoa > Chordata > Actinopteri > Gobiiformes > Gobiidae > Periophthalmus > Periophthalmus modestus. The sequence goes on from JAIEZT010000026.1 coordinate 22,152,384, forward strand.
ACTCAGCATTTACACCCCAAGGGAATGTTGACGACATCAGCTGCAAAGTATCAATAATGTAAAATGCATGGTCATGTTCTGAGACTGCCCCCTCCCTGTGTGATTGCGCTCTTCCCTGTCCTCCTTCAGTGACACAGACCCCTCACAGCAGCGAGTCCCCAGCCCCTCTGCAGACCACCCCCATAACACCAGGTACTACCGCCTGTCTGCTGCTTAAAATGGTGGACATGTTTGTGTCTGTTACGCCACTGGAGATAACATTTTCATTAACAGCATCTTCCACTGTCCTCGTTTTCCCTGGCCACTAAAAGCAGAAAAATGCACTATTACAAACAACCAATGACCCAGCTTGCTTATGGGCCCAATATTATGCATTATTCATATTCTTACATTTTGTTTTGCCTCTTAGCCTTGGAACTTGTCATTGTGCATCTTAAAATAATGTGTAGGGAACATGGACATACTGTATTTGAGACATTATGCAGTATAAATGTTAGCACAGGGAGCAAGAACTCCAGTTCCAGTCCATTTATCAGAGTCAGATGTGAGTCTGGTCACTACTGAATCTCTACTCTCTCTAATCTACTGAGTTCAAATGATTGGCAGGTGGATTAACCAATCAGGGACATGCATTGTCCGCCCATATCAAAACAATTATGGCTGTTTACAAGGAAAAAAATATCACATGGACTGAAAAACATGGTGGATTTCTGCAGAATCAGTGAGCGGAGCACTAAACTCTAATTAATCTGAGGGGAGAGAAATTACTTTTTATTCAAAATGATGGGTGACCAATCAGCTCCTTTGTTTCACATGCATCACTGAAATAAACAAATGTGATGGGACTGCCGTGTTTGAGCCTGGCAAAGGGAGCTGGGACTGATATCTCACTGTGTGATATACAGAGGGCATCAAGGTCTTCACTATGCAGAGTACTAGCAGCTTTATTTAATTTTTTTGTTTTTGTTTTTTTTTTCTTAGTCCTTACATAGAAAAGAGGTGAAGTTGGACAAAAGTACTATCTGTACTATACTGTCTATTTAAAGTCTAAAGAGCAATATTATACATGTAATTAACCTATTTTCTTAACTTCTAATCTCTTATGCAGTGTCCAGGCCCATCCAGACTCCTCAGGGGACCCTCATGTGCTCCATGCCCCCCCTGAGAGGCCTGGTCTGGGGGGTGGAGGAGGCGAGGCAGAGACCCTGGAGCTGGGTCCAGGTGAACCGGACCTGTCCACTTTGAGTCTGTCTGAGAAAATGGCTCTGTTTAACCGTTTGGCGGTGACAGAACCTCCCTCTGCAGACGGAGCCAGAGACACGAGGCAGAGGAGAGCCAACGCACGCTTCCAGACTCAGCCAATCACACACGAGGAGGTGGAGCAGGTACAACACGCAACATCACAGCTTTAGAGAGGACCACAAACACAAGTCAGCTAAAGTCAACATGTGGCACTCCACCTTTGGACCTGTCCCTCAGGGCTGTTGTCCTTGTCAGTTACTTGATTAATCGGTTGATGGAGCCTTAGTCAACCAATATTTGTATTAGTCGACTAATTATTTTATTTACATTATTAGGATTTATATGAGCCAACGTCTAAGAGAAGTGTGTTTGCTGAAGATTTGGGAGTGAATCATGAGTGTTACCAGCATTTTACATATAAATACACCAATTCCTATTACTTCAGTATAAATAGTAGCTTTTGCATGAACTCCCCCTGCAGGTGTAGTCTTGTGAGTGCAGTTTGGGTCAGATACATATAGATACGTAATTGTTTTGAGAGCTTTTGCCACACCCCCTTTTTAATCAACTAATCGTTTGGCAAAACATATCTTTACCCAACCAATGCCATAGTCGACTACAGACCTGGTGTCCATAGGGCCAGTGGAGGAGAACATGCCTTCATATTCAAATACTCTAAAACCCAACATTATATTGGTATATTTTCAGTAATATCCCAACTGTACTCTACTGTCTTCACATAAAAATATATCATTATACCTAAATGACTAGGAAAAATATACTATAGCACAAAGCCATTCTGCATAAATGTAACCCATTAAATGAACACATGCACATTAAACTGTCTAAAGCCTCTATGGACAGAGATTTTTGAGATTTTTTTGTATATAACAAACGTGTTTTATACAGGAATATAATATATATATATTGGGTATTTTTATTTTGACGCTTGCACAGTAAATGTATTGCACAGACCGCTGTAAGTATTACTGAGCTGGTTAGCCTGTGGAAGCCGGTTTGTCAGGAGAGATTAGTAAAAGCCTTTCATTTATAACTATTGTAGCATACTTAGGTCATTATCACTCTCTGAGCCTGTGTAATAGTGAAGCGCTGGTGTCCTGACAGGAGGCTGACGGCCCCTCTACACAGTCTGCAGTGAATAATGGAGAGATAGACTCAGCTCCAGCTCCTCATGTAAGACTCCTCTGTGTTTCTGCTGCTGTTTGTGAAACGCTTCAGATGTGTCTGGTTCGACCCTGTAGTTTGACCCTCTACAAACATGTTCTGAGATGCATGTGATTCTTGCAGTAGTTTGGCAGTTCAGATTTCAGTCTTCTTGCTATTTCAAATGTGCATTTTGATTTGAGTCTTGATTTAAAAACACTGTTTGTCATTAGATTAGAGCAGGGGTGTCAAACTCAAATTCACTGAGGGCCAAAATTAAAAGATGGGACTAAGTCGCGGGCCAATAAGTGTCAACAGAAGTGGTAGGGGCAAAGCCTTCAGAGATTCATAGTATTAGAGGTGCATGTGCTATACTGCCACGGCGGCCTGCAGGCCAGCTCTAATACATATTTGATATGATGTCGTGGGCCAAATATAATTTTATCAAGGGCCAAATTTGGCCCACGGGCCTGAGTTTGACATGTATGGATTAGAGGATTAATGTCCAAATGTTGCAGCATTGCCTTGGTTTGTGTTTGTGAAGCTTCTTTGGAGACTGTAGCCTCTGTAGTTTTGGATGTGCGCTTTTTCTGGCCTGAACATGCTTGAGTGGAGATATCAAGCATGGATGATCGCATAGCTAGTGTCTGTATGCAAACGGAGGCCTTCAGCTGGAAAAACGTGAATGGAGCTGCATGTTGATGATCAAATGCTGGATTCATCAGGGCCAGTTGCTCCTGAGTACGTGAATGCTTGTTTGTATGTTACTGCTCAATGGTCAAATGCAGGTATTTCGGATGATACTTTTTTGGAAGTGATTGAACTTTTCATCTTTTGCAAACACTGTATGTATTGAGACTCTTGTTTAGAGATAGACCGACATATCAGACCGAATATCGGGATGATATTTGCACTTTTTAGCGTATTGGCCTTAAATCTCCAGCACAAACACATATTTTGTTTTGGCTAACCTGCTGCCTAAAGGATACACTGAAAGCTTTATTTTACTTAAATGCATTGAGACAACGCGGTTCTCTTAAATGTTTATGGTAAAAAACGTCTGAGGGTGAGTTTCTAATAAATTCAAATTACATCATTTGGGGAAAATAATCAAAAACAGGCCACAATATTGGCTCAAAAATATCGGCAGAGCTTATCAGCCATTGGTTTCTCAGGATTCTAAACAAGCGGCATCAGCCATGAAAAAGCTCATATTGGGTGATTTCAAGTCCTGTCTGCTACTACTGGACCTGAACAATGAAAAGTTTTAAAATGCTAGATTTGCTTTGTTGACAAAGATGCAGAGAATTTTCAGGGAGCATTTTGGGTATATTTCCAAATCATTTATTAAAGTGTTTCCTATTTAATCAAGAAATCTGGAAACAAAACATCTTGAACAAATAAAACCCATTTTTCTGATCTCAGATAACTTTGAACTTCCAATTGCTCATGTACATCATATATCCCTTAATGTAATATTCAACTTCTTAATTTACAGACAAAAGTTCATAGTGCTTTGACAGAAAACTGGCCCAAAATCTCATAAGTGGATAAAGATTTGCCTGTAGTTTGTTCTTCCTAATGTTTTTTTCTTGACATTCTCTGGTTATTTTTCCAGCTCAAACACGGAGCAGAGGCCCGACTGGAGCCGCTGTCCGCCTCGTTGGTTCGGTCCGTCGCTGCGGTCACCTCCAAAGCTTCTGTTGCCGCGGTGACGGGAGACAGGGGCAGTTACCATGACGACAGCGCTCAGCACCATCTCCATCACTCGGTGTCGTACGTCCCAAACCAGCAACATCAGCAGCAACCTCCTCCCACAGGCAGCACCAATTTGTACCAGGAGAGGGCGCTCAAGAGGTGAAAACTTTATTCATTTATTTTCTAGCAAAGAAGTGTTCTATAACTCACAAACTATTTCTATTCCATTCTAAATTTTGGTTGTTCAGATATATTACCGACTTTTATTGGATTTGAGTGACATTTATTGTCTAAAATATACAAAGACTATATTAAAACGTAAAGACTTAAGAACTTTTGTTCCCCAAAATTACTATTGACATGAATCCAGGTAGGTCTTAGGTCTTTTATTCATAAAAAATATATAAATTTACAGCATTTTAAAATTAAATCAATTAGTTATTTTGAAATTGTGGACTGAGATGATGTCACACTCTCAGATGGGGGAAAGAGACAGTTTTTTGTATTGATCACATTAAACCTTTATCCAAGAGATCAGGTTCAGTGATCAGGTTCATTAATGTTGAACCTGATCGTTGCTATTAGTGACTCGACCCTCGACGAACTCACTGTATCACAACACAAATCTGTATTTTAGTATATTCATTTTAGCTGCTCCATCTGTGTTAAATATTATTGGTTTATTCATGTTATTCTGAAAGTTGCCGTGGATACCGCCATCGTCATTCAGGTTGGGTCATTCATTTTGCTTGAGGCTGCTGATCTTCACAGCAAATAAGTTCTATAAACAGAGACAGAGCCGTTTAAAACCTCTAGAGAATCAGAGCAGTTTCGACTTGTTGGTCACATGAACATAGACCATAGAGTTTCACACAAATTCTCCTTTGAAATGAATGGGATTTCCACCTAACCGGAAGTGCCACCACAAAGAAAATTTTGTAGCATTTAGAGGCAAAAGTGCGTGACATTAGACAGTGGTTATTGCTCAAAATCCCAAACTTCTCAAATGTAAATGCTGATCATATTTATATGTTGTGAATGATACGGATAGAAAAGTAACTGACTGAAATTGCTTAAATCTGTCTGTGCCAAAAACATTTTATATTCAAGGTCCCAAGTTCTTGAATAATGTATAATGTGCTCCTTTTTTATGCCTTACAAAAGCTGTAATCCCCATATTATTTGTTTATGTCATTACCTCTGCAAAATATTGTAATGATAATGTTTAATAAGGTCTATAGGATGCTGTGATGTCATCTGAAACACAGTACTAGTCATTTATTGTGTTCGAATGTATTTAAAATATGTCAAATTTGTGTAAAATCTCTAATGAAACACTAGTGAAGATAAAAAGTGCCTCTAAATGTCCAATCCCTCTGACCCTTTTGCTTGATAAATCCACATTACACTGCAGTACTTTGGTCAATAGCACATAATGATCAATACATTTTGTTCCTCTTTGCAGCAGTACCAACACCCACCAGGAAAGGACGCCAAAGTACTTCTCCATGAGCCCCAGTGGCGAGCAGGACCCCCAGCCCGCCCCCTCCGCTCTCCTCGGGGCAGAGAGACCAGCACAGGAGGGAGGGGCCTGGGAACGCGAGGAGAGCCACGATTTACTGCATTTTGACAGGGACCGTGAACGCCACACGCACCAATATGACGACTTGGGTTCTTTAGCAGCGCGGAGGAGTGAACCAGCCGCTCCCATCCCCTCTGCTCCTCAACGTATTTCAGGTAAGACTTTTAATTTAGGATGAGAAAAATCTGCTAAAATATTTGGCTTACAGTGTTCTGTCCATTCATTGATCTCTATTGCATTTGTCAGCTTGGGGCTATTTGCTTTGGTTGAGTGAAGAAAAAGAGAGAGGGGCATGTATCACATAGAAAGAGGCAGAGAGAGATGGAGAGAAAGAGAGAGAGAGAAAGAGGGAGGGAGGGGAAAAGAGAGAGACGTCTGGGGCAGTATCCAATTAGCATATTTTACCATTCATTCACCCACATGGCTCTTTGTCTAATATAGGAAGCCCCCGGTTGTGTTTAGGCTCACAGGTTTTGGGGAAACAGGGAGCCACTTTAAGTGCAGCAGTCAGGGCTGGTTTAGACCTGGTTTAGTTCTGATTTAGTCTTGGTATAATCCTGGTTCATTTCTGCTTTAGTCTTGCTTTAGTTCTGATTTAGTTGAGTCGTGGTTTAGTCTTAAATGGCCAGGTCTGTAGCTCGATTCATCTTTGTTTAGTCCTGGTTTAGTCCTGGTTTAGTCCTGGTGTAGTCCTGGTGTAGTCCTGGTTTAGTCCTGGTTTAGTCCTGGTGTAGTCCTGGTTTAGTCCTGGTTTAGTCCTGGTGTAGTCCTGGTCTAGTCCTGGTTTAGTCTTAAATGATCAGGTCTATAGCTCGATTCATCTTTGTTTAGTCCTGGTTTAGTCCTTGTTTAGTCCTGGTTTAGACCTTTTGCTTGCTTTAGTCCAGCTGTAGTCCAGAGTTAGACCTGGTTTAGTCTTGTCTAATCCTGGTTTGGTCCTGGCTTAATATTGATGTATACTGTAGCCTTATTTAAGTCCTGGTTTTGTCATGATTTCCTGGCATAATCTGGGTTGAGTCCTGTTTCAGTCTTGTTTAGTCTTGGTTTGGACTTGGTTTAGACCTGGTTTAGCTCTCATGGTTTAGTCTCTGTGTAGTCCTAGTTAGGTGCCAGTTTAGTCATGGTGCAGTCTTGTTTTAGTCTTGGTTTAAACCTGATATTCAGATGGATTAGATCTGGTGCTGACCCAGTTTTTAGTCCTGGTTTAGTCCTTGGGGTCAAGTACTAGTGTAGTCTTCTTTTATTCCAGATTTGTTCTTGTTTCCGTCCATTTAGCCTTGTTTTAGTCCTGGTTCAGGTCTGGTTCAGTCCTGCTTTAGTCCTGCTTTAGTCCTGCTTTAGTCCTGCTTTAGTCCTGCTTTAGTCCTGGTTTATACAAAGGCCGTGTCGGAGAATACAAAGGAGTGACCTGGTTTAAAGGGTTGCTGCAGACTGGGTTCAGGGGTGGTCCTTTCACTGTTAAAGAGGAACGAGGGCAAAAGCATCAGAGAGAGAGACTGAAGGAGCAGGTACAATATACAAAGGGGGCGTGTGCAAGTAAGCCTCTAGTCTTGGATCGACATAGATAATGCAACGAGTAGAGGACTTAGCCGATTAATCGCTTGGTGAAGTCTTAGTCGACCCAAATTTATATGGGACAACAGCAGAAAGCAGAAGTTAGTGAAGGAGGGATCTGAAGATTTGGTATTTTTTATGTAAAAAGGTCAATTAAACTCACGATTCACAAGTTTAATCTGTTTATATCTAAATACATCGTTTCCTCGTACGTTTTTTCTGCATAAATACAGTAGTTGTTTTTGCATGAGCTCCCCCTGCAGGTGTAGTCTTGTGAGCGCAGTTCGGGTCAGATATATAGAGATACATAATAGTTTAGAGAGCTTTTGCCATGCCCCCTTTTTAGTCAACCAATCAATCGGCAGGACGTGGCTTAAGTCGAACCGAGAATTTCTTTAGGCGACTACAGCCCTAGCAACGAGATACTAACACTTATCTTGAAAATATATAGACAAAGACAAGCCAGACAAAATAAAGCACAACATCAACACAGACAAGGTAAAAAATGAGCAGTCGGATTCACGTTCCAGCTCCTGAAAAGCAGGTTTTGGTCTAATTGCGCCAACATTCTTATTCTTATGATATACAACTCGATTTTTTTGTTTGCAAAATGAGCAGAATAATATTATAACTGAAGCTTTGCAGATGTTTGGAAATGTGTCTGTCTTTGGTTCTTGTGAGGCTGAATGTTTTATGCAAGTCCTTAACATCTTAAAATGAAACAGGAAGTGGTGTCACGTCCAGCACAATGCCTCTTCTTCCTCTGCGTGTTCTCTCAGTGTCACACAGGTTTAATAATTCAATACAGCATCTGTTTAACTTTTACAATCACCTGCATCAGCATTTTACACAGCTTTATCAGGACTATTCAAATCCCTCAGAGATTTACCCATCAGATGTGTGTTTTGTCTTATGTGCCAATAAAGATGGCAAGGCAAGTTTATTTGTATAGCCCAGTTCATACACCAAGCCATTCAAAGTTCTCTACAGAATAAGAACGGTGAAGTCCTTTTTCAGATTCTAAAGCAAATATCCGTACTTGTAGCTCATTTATTTCTTGGGGTCCCACCGCAGGAGCTGGAAGAAGTGTCTGGGGAGGGGGAGATCTGCGAGTCCCTGGGTGGATGGATGGTTTAATAATATTTTCTTCTCTCTGCAGATGTCCTGGATTCTGCTCCTCTGAAGCCTCTGGTCGCTAAGGTCTCATCTCGAACTGTTTCTCACGTCTCCAGCGGCCCTCATCATCCTCCTCCTCCTCTTCATCATCATCATCAGCCCAGCGTCCAACCTCCTCAAACGCTCCCGAAACCATACATTCAACAGCCTCCTCCCACTCAGCCCAAACCAGCGTCCTACCTGCCCCCCCAGGCCCCTCAGCCACCTCCCACTTACCCCAAACCGTTCACCCACTCCCCCCAGACTGCCCCCAAACCTGCAGGGTACCACCAGCCCCCCCTCACCTTACCCAAACCGTACCAGAGTAACCCCAGCGCTAAACCAATCGGAGTTCTGCAGATCCCGCCCAAACCCACCTCCTTCCCCCAGCCTCTGGTCAAGTCCCAGGTCCTGTCTCTGGACCGGAGCGAAGATCTGAGTCCTCCAGAGCTACTGTCCCCCACCGAGTCAGACGCCATGTCCAGCAAACAGATGTCCATCAGGGAAAGGTGAGGGAAGCTCAGGGAACATCATGAACTGGGATCTCACTATGTCAAATGTTAGTCCTCACAATGGAACGATTTTTCATGATCCACACTGTGATCAAACAGCAGTGAAATTCTGTATTATATTACTATGCCTCCTGTTTTCTAATAGCTTTATGAAATCAAACTTTCAAAATGATGAAGTAGAGTTAATGTATGTAACTTTTCTGTGGAGGGGTCAGCCACCTGCTTGTCTCCATGGAGTTATTATTATTTTATGCACTATATTAACCGTATCTGTCTTGCATTTCTTCAAACGCAGGTGTTTTTATTCACAATAACTTGAAAAACATGCTGTCTTACTTGTGAGAGAGAGAGATAGGTTTAATGCCATACTGTGATATAACATACTTGGCAAAGCAATAACATTTTTACATTGGAGACAAGCTGGTGGCGGACCCTCTGCTCATAATGTCACATAGTGCATCTTTAAATAATGCATTGAATAAAGGGGCTATGAATCACAGGGGTCTTCACAATTCAGTATGATTGATACAGTTCTGATAAATGCGCAATATGGCACTGTCTGTGTAATCCTTCAGTTGTCCAGGTATGATTCAGAGGAAAAGAAAAACTCTATTCTGTCAACTGGACGTTTGGCTGCTCATTTAAGAGGCTTCTGTTAGTTTCAGTGTAGTTAGCTCCTCTCTTCAGACAGATATAAGGCAGTGTCCAACAGTAACCTGACCAGAACTGAAGAAGCGGCTTGGACTAGCAGCCGAACATGTTCACTTTAAAAGGCTTTTGTCCAGTGACAGATCTGAATTTATCTTTTATAATACGGCAATACTGCGATAATCGATTAGTCAGTAGCACAGTAAATACATCAACTGTATTCAGACTTTTTTTCCTCCAAAGTTTAGATGAGCAAAATGTGTAAAACCGTATTCAGAGCAGTGCACCAGTACAGAACTCTGCCAAAACAATACAACGTGACCATTAGTAACGGAGTTATGAACATACTAAACACTTGAACATACTAAACACTTGACATAACGTAGGATCTTTATCTTAACTTTAGTGTAAATCAGATTCCTGTGTGATGCTGATCTGCTCGTCCAGCGTTCACCAGTGTTCTGCTGTAGGAGGGAGTCATTTTTAGAATCAGGCTCTGATTCTGAGCACCAGTGTTTCCCATAGAGACACTTCCCTCGCTTTGCCCTGGATTCTGCTCTGTCCGTGTTAAAGAGGATAAACCCACTTTAGACTGGCCCATAGCAGCAGGTTAGCACGCCCCACTAAGCTTTCTATAGTCCATTTAAACTTAAGGGGAGGAGGGTCAAGATGCTGTAACCTAGTTTTCCACCTTTAAAGAAGATATTATGGAAAATTGCTAGCTCTGGATTGATGAAAGTTCTCAAAATGGCGTCCTTAAAGTCCTGTAAAGGTCTCATGTATTTGAGCTGAATTTGTCTTACCCCAGTACAGATATATTGTATGTCTACCTTTAATTATAAAATATTTCACTGTCTGAAACTCAGGGAATGTGTATTAGCATGCTAGTTCTTGTTTAGCTTTACCATCAAGGCCAAACTCCTCTCTGGCCTCTGAAAGGGGTGAAAAGCGCTTATAACACATTTTTAAGACACAAAAAATCTGGTACAGCAGCCTTCAGCGTAATTTTAGTGCAATTCCTGTACAGTAGTTTTACAATGCAAGATTATAATTAACTTACTGTTATTTTTGCTTCGTGTTGCAGGGTGGCACTGCTGAAGAAGAGCGGAGAAGAAGACTGGAAAAACAGAATCAACAAGAAACAGGAAGTGGTGAAGGTGGCCTCAGCAGAAGATCAGCCTCCGGAAAGAGAGCCATGCCAGGACAAGAAGGTTTGGATCTATTCTCTAAAACAGTAACAGTCACATAACCACACTGCTGTGTTTAACATTAAAGGAAATATGTAATACTGTACTATATATGTTACATTTTCAGTAGCAAAAACATTTGGTTATGGACCCTTATTATATTGGCGCTCATATTTTGCCAGACCTTCTCCACATAACTCAGTAGATCAAAATGCTTCCAGACCGTAACTGTATTTTAAAAAAACTGTTTAAATACAGTTTGCTGTTCCAGGCTAATTTGCACTGCAATTGTTAAAATAAAACACACAAGGCGACAGGAGAAGATGGGGCTGCAGACAGGTGCATACAGGAGCAGACAGGAGCAGACAGGAGCAGACAGGAGCAGGGCAGAGCCAGATGAGCAGGCAGGAGACAGGGTGCAGACAAGAGCAGGTGGGGCTGCACAGGAGCAGATGGGGCTGCAGACAGGTGCAGAGAAGCAGAGCTAGATGAGCAGGCAGGAGACAGAGTGCAGGGTGCAGACAGGAGCAGACTGGAGCAAATGTGGTCACAGACTGGAGCAGATGTGGGTACAGATAGGAGCAGACAGGAGCAGACAGGGTCGTCTCTCTGTAGATCCTGATCTCCTTTTCTTCAGGAGCTCAGATCCGCAGCAGCTCTGGCATCGTTTCACTCACAGCTTCAGATTACATAAGATTATCTCACACCGCCCACTGACACAAACCAGCATCCTGCTTTTAAAGAAAACGAAGAAATGGGTTTAAATAACTTCAGTTCCGGATAAAACCCCTGATTGAATATGACAAATATATTTTAAAGCTTCTGTGTGTAACTTTTCAGGTGTGTCACCTGCTTCTCTCCAAAGAGATGTGATGGCATTGCCTCTAACACTTATTCCATTGCATACATTTGTATTAGTTTGGAAAAACTTGTAAATACTCAAGATTGCTCAGGTTGTCAAGACTTAAATGAATGAAAGTTAGTGATGTAACCTTGTTTTTGGCCTACTTCCTCCTCATCAGTATTCTATAGTGAACCTGCTCCTTTCAGTCTCTCCTCTGTTCATGTGGACACAACAATGCTCTCTCTCTCTCTCCCTGTCTCTCTCCCATGTTTTAACCCCTCAGAACTTATCTCTCACCCAGATCTCTCTCTCCCTCACTTTATCGTTCCATCTCTTTCCCTCTTCTCTTTTATTCCCTTTAAATAAACACTTCTAGTTAATTCTCCAGGAAGAGTCTCCCCCTTTCTCTCTTTCTCTCTCTTGCCCTCTCTTGCTCTCTCTTTTCTCTCTCCCTCACTCTCTCATTCCCCTTTAAACAAACTAACCCCTTGCTGTCGTGACTCTTCAGGAGGACTTGTCTCTCCTTGTCTCTCTTTCCTTATCTCCATCTCTCTGTCTCTCCCTCTCCCTCTTTTGCTGTCTCCCTCTCTCTCCTTCTCTTTCTTCCCCCCTCTCTCTCCCTCACTCTGTCATTCCCTTTTAAACAAACTGACCCCTCACTGTTCTGACTCTTCAAGAGGACTTCTCTATCCTCTTCTCTCTTTCCTTATCTCTGTCTGTCTCTCTCTCTCTCCCTCTTTTGCTCTCTCCCTCTCTCTCCTCTTTCTTCCCCTCTCTTTCTCTCTCTCTCCCTCTCTCTCATTCCCCTTTACACAAACTGACCCCTCGCTGTTGTGACTCTTCATGAGGACGTTTCTCTCCTCTTCTCTCTTTCCTTATCTCTGTCCGTCTCTCTCCCTCTCCCTCTTTTACTCTCTCCCTCTCTCTCCTTCTCTTTCTTTCCCTCTCTCCCTCACTCTCTCATTCCCCTTTAAACAAACTGACACCTCGCTGTTCTGACTCTTCAAGAGGACTTCTCTCTCCTCTTCTCTCTTTCCTTACCTCTGTCTGTCTCTCTCCCTCTTTTACTCTCTCTCTCCCTCTCTCTCCTTCTCTTTCTTCTCCTCTCTCTCTCTCTCTCTCTCTCATTCCCCTTTAAACAAACTGACCCCTCGTTGTTGTTACTCTTCAGGAGGACTTGTCTCTCGCCCTGGACCCCTCTCTCCCTCTCTCTCTGTCGGAGCAGTTGTGGGTAAGCTCCTCCCATTGGTTGCTGCAAACTGACCTCAGCCAATCACGTTTGAGCATGGGGCCGGCGCGGTCCGTTCACTTTGTATGGCTCACTTTTACCAATGATTGTTTGCTGGCTGGACTTTGCTCTTCCCTCATATTTTGATTCATTTCTAGAAATAGTTCCGTACTTTGTTATGGGGGCGGAGCTTTGCGTTCTATTTTTTCACAATTTTAAACAAATGTTGATAGTTGACCTGTGCATATTATTTCACTACCAGGTTAAGGTTAGGGTTAGGTTTAGAAACAGTTGATTTGGTCAAGTGTAGGGCTTTGGGACATGGAACATTAAGCTCCGCCCTATAACGAAAACATTTAGGGAGGCCCGCTGTCACTGCGCTGATGTAATCTAACCTAACACAGGACGGGCAGACGGCTGTAGCGCTTGTTGATATTGTTTCTGATTCTTTTGAGATATAAAAAATTATATCGAATTGGATTTACGCTGAGCTTTTTTTTTTTTTGTGGACACTTTACACTGTTTTATTCAGTCATTCCTGGTGGTAGTAAGTTACATCTGTCACCATAGCTGCCCTGGGACAGACTGACAGAACTTGGGCTGCCAGTCTGCACCATCGGCCCTTCCAACCACCACCAACACTCATCACCACATGCATACTAGCCAAGGTGGATGAAGTGTCTTGCCCAAGCACACAACAACATTATACACTCTGGACCAGGCGGGACTCGATCCTGCGATCTTTGGGCTGGTGGAGGCAGTGTCCTGTTGCCATATTCACCTCGTTTATTCACTCATTAAAGGTGGTTTTCAGACTCTAGAATGTGATGGTGTCATACTTCCAGATGGGGGCAAGAGACAGTTTTCTCCATATGTGGGTTTCAGAGTAATGACCGTTACCATAGCAATTAACATTTCAAAACAAAATGCATCTTTTGTATGGTCAAGTGTCCTCAAAATGGCACCATGTAACAAGAAGCTGAAACTCATGAACTGATTACATTGTACTTGCCATGGAATATCCGAAAGATCACTCCACAAATGTTGAACCTGATCATTTCTATTAGTGACTTGACCCAAGAACCAAATACAACACCACAGAAGTCTTCATTTTAGCCGCCCCCATCTGTACTGAACATAGACTGTGTAAAGAAGTGGACAAAGGGAGTGCGACGTCACCCACGGTGTTCAGCTCTAGCCAAATGAAGCTCATCGAGGCTAGAGCAGTCATAGAGGCGACTTTGGAGCCGAGTTCCATATTTGCCATTCCAGCCGCGAGTGTCATAGCAACCAAAGAGCCAATTTTTTGCAGGGAGTATGCACTTAGCGATGCTGGCCATCAAACCTGTTGCCAATGCTAGCGCGAGCAACCTTGGGGAAAGAAGGCGCCTGATTTGCCTGTTATTAATGTTCATATCTTAATTTATGGACAAAATAGCATAATAAAAACACCAGGATCATGTAGAGTGGGTTAATATGAACATTTTAAGACTAAAATAATGAGTCTGACCGCAGCAGTTACAGAGAGAAAGGCCACAGTTTTTCAATAGAAAGTGAGTTGATGCAACCGGAAGAGGCTAGCGGGTTAGCTATGTCCATTTATATATACAGTCTATGGCAGGCGTGTCAAACTCAAATTCACAGAGGGCCAAAATTAAAAACTGTGACTAAGCAGCGGGCCAAACTAAATATTTATTGAAAAATTTCAACAACTGCATGTTTTTCAGAAGGGGTAGATTCAATTTGAGTGAGGTGACAGGAAGCAGATGCTAATAAGTGTCAACAGAAGTGGTGGGGACTGGTGCCAACACATCTGCAAAGCATTCTGGGAATCATAGTATTAGAGGTGAATACGCTATACTGGAGTGACAGCCAGTGGGCCAGCTTTAAAACATGTTTGATATGATCTCGTGGGCCAAATATTTTTATATTGAGGGCCAAATTTTGCCCGCGGGCCTGAGTTTGACATGTCTGGTCAATTGTATTGAATAGCATTGGTCTATAGCAGAGGTGCCCAAACATTTTTTTTATCGAGGGCCACATCTCAAAACATATTCGAAGAGGAGGGCCACAGACTTAGGATCAATACAGTGCGGTGGTTTATACACAGCTTTGACAGAGCTGCTATATATTAATAAGGGTTGAAACACATTCAGTTTAGGTCTGTATCACACTGCAATGTTATGTTTGAGGATATAGTGGTAGAAATAGCTTAATTTGCTGTTGAAAATACTGCTTATGATCAACTGGGCTGGTTCAGCAGGAGACCTGAGGGCCAATAAAAACTGGTCTGAGGGCCGCATTTGGCCCCCGAGCCAAATAGTTTGGACACCCCTGGTCTATAGAATCATCTGTCATCTGAAACCCAGCCTTAAAGTTCTGTTGTTAAGGTTGTTATATAATGCTTTTGTAGTGAAAGCATTTTAACAACAACAGGTGACGTGCTACGACAAGCCCCTCGGCCACAGCACAGCAGGACCTCACAGCTTTGGCCTGGCTCATGCTTAGTCAATGGTAGAAAGAGTTGTATACTAACACTACTCTGCACTCCTCCCCTGCACCTTTGCTTCCACCTTTTTCATCCGTTCATCTTTTCTCTCTCCTCACGTTTGTCTCTCTCCCTCCTTCCATCTTCTGTCCATCCTCAGGAGCCTGTCTTCTCCTCCACTTTCTCTCCCACTGTTTCGCTCGTCCAAAAGGAGCAGGTAAGGGCATCCCAGCACGGCAGAGAGCGAGTGGGCCTAATTCAGAAATTAAACACTTTCGTCAGGGTCATTTATTTCAATCTCATTAACATAATGCAACTTTGCCTTTAATGTTCCTCAGTGTGGTAAGAAACATTTATTTTGCATATATTCAGTTGTTTTTATTGCTCAAAAACTCAACTCAAAAAAAGCTTTTCTTATTAATGTATACTTATACTTGTACATATACGTGACAATAGATAAATGAAATGCTATATTGTGGAACACTGGAAAAATAACATCTCCACGGTGACAAGTAGGTGGCGTACTATTAACAGTGGTTATTTTTGTAATTACCTGTATGTATCTGCTGCCCACATCCAACCAAGAAGTGAAATGATAAAGTTCACCAAAATTTAAAATCAATCTAATCTATAATCTAAAATATTTAAAGATGTTAAACATGTTTTAGTGAAATGAGTCGTCTCCATCCCTCCCCCTCTCTGGCTCTCCTCCACTCTGCCTCTTCAGGAAATCAGGACTGAACCAGGACTTAACCAGAACTAAACCAGAACTAAACCAGGACTAAACCAGGACTAAACCAGGACTAAACCAGGACTAACCCAGGACTAAATCAGAACTAAACCAGGACCAAACCAGAGCTAAATCAGAACTAAACCAGGACTAAACCAGAACTAAACCAGGACAAAACCAGGACTAAACCAGAACTAAATCAGAACTAAACCAGGACAAAACCAGGACAAAACCAGGACTAAAGCAGGACTAACCCAGGACTAACCCGGGACTAAACCAGAACTTAATCAAAACTAAATCAGAACTAAACCAGAACAAAAAAAAGGACTAAACCAGGACTAAACCGGGACTAAACGGGGACTAAACCAGGACCAAACCAGGACTAAATCAGGACTAAATCAGGACTAAACCAGGACTAAACCGGGACTAAACCAGAACTAACTCAGGACTAACTCAGGACTAAACCAGGACTAAACCAGAATTAAATCAGGACTAAATCAGGACTAAACCAGGACTAATCCAGGACTACACCAAGACTAAATCAGAACTAAATCAGGACTAAATCAGAACAAAATCAGAACAAAATCAGGACTAAATCAGAACTAAACCAGGACAAAACCAGGACTAAACCAGAACTAAATCAGAACTAAACCAGGACAAAACCAGGACTAAATCAGGACTAAAGCAGGACTAACCCAGGACTAACCCGGGACTAAACCAGAACTTAATCAAAACTAAATCAGAACTAAACCAGAACAAAAAAAAAAAAAGGACTAAACCGGGACTAAACCGGGACTAAACGGGGACTAAAACCAGGACCAAACCAGGACTAAATCAGGACTAAATCAGGACTAAACCAGGACTAAACCGGGACTAAACCAGAACTAACTCAGGACTAACTCAGGACTAAACCAGGACTAAACCAGAATTAAATCAGGACTAAATCAGGACTAAACCAGGACTAATCCAGGACTACACCAAGACTAAATCAGAACTAAATCAGGACTAAATCAGAACAAAATCAGAACTAAATCAGGACTAAATCAGGACTAAATCAAGACTAAATCAGGACAAAATCAGGACATAATAATGATAACCATGCTTTAGTGAGGTCAGTGGTCTTCATCCCTCCCCCTCTCTTCCTCTTCAGCTCTTGAATAGTTTTGACGGCTGTAGTTCTCAGTCTCTCTCTGGAGTGTACAGCACGACACGCCTCACCTCCTCTGATCTCTACATCTCCTGAGGTCCAGTGGTACTACAGGGATAACTGCTCCCTATGGACCAGGGGAATCATACTAAATCACACCCATGACGAAGGATGTCAAGACCAATTGATTTTATTATTAATTAATAACCAACTGTATCTTAATACTAATATTAATAATATTAATATATGAGCTTTTCAAAATCTACATGTACATAATCTTAATTACTCACTAACCTCCTTCATTTATGTTTAGCACTAAAGTTTGACAAGTTTAGCAGATAGTATGTATGTGGGTAAGTTTGTGTTTAAAGCCACAGTATGTCACTTTCTTGCCAAAAAATAGAAAAAAAATTTTTTGTTTTTTTTCATTGTGGATGTGTTGTGTTTATTGCGCTATTATTGCATTATTATTATTGCATCATTTCTGACTTGGCTCGCATCTCCACAAACCTGACTCTTATGTGGCCTTGAGGAGGGCCTGCTTCTGCCAGTTTTCATGGAAGTATCATTTCTTTGACTGTAATTTTCCACAGTATGGCATAAAAAGTATCTATTTCCATGATGAATGTCCCAAAGTATGGTTTTAACTTTTAACGTTGTGCTCCTTAACTTTATATTTCCATGGAATCGTGTAGGTGACTTTCCACCCCCAGAAAGTTACATACTAACTTTTAGAGACTATGAAACAAACCAGGACTAAACCAGGATGGACTAAACCAAAATGGTATCAGGACTTAACCAGAAATTAACCAGGACTAAACCAGGACTGAGCCAGGACTTAACCAGGACTTAACCAGGACTTAACCAGGACTTAACCAGGACTGAATCAGGACTAAATCAGGTCTAAAAGAGAACTAAATATCAGGGCTAAACAAAGACTAAATCAGGATTTAACCAGGACTAAATCAGGACTAAACAGGACTAAACCAAGATTTAACCAGGACTAAATCAGGACTAAACCAGGACTAAACCAGGGCTCAACCAGTACTAAACCAGAACTAAATCAGGACTAACCCAGGACTAAACCAGGACTAAACCAGGACTAAATCAGAACTAAACCAGGACTAAACAGGACTAAACCAGGACTAAACCCGGACTAAACCAGGACTAAACCAGGGCTCAACCAGTACTAAACCAGAACTAAATCAGGACTAACCCAGGACTAAACCAGGACTAAACCAGGACTAAATCAGAACTAAACCAGGACTAAACCAGGACTAAACCAGGACTAAACCAGGACTAAACCAGGACTGAACCAGCCAACAAAATGAAAAGAATATAGACATTGTACTGCAAAGATGATTTATTATATAGTTATATTGTGCAGATTTAGCTTTTAAATATGTTTGTGGGTATGTTTTTATGAATATGCTTGTGGGTATGTTTTTGTGCAGAAGGGGGAGGAGATTGAAGCTCAGATGACGATCGAGGAGAGAAAACAGCTGATTTCAACTCGAGAAGACGCCTGGAAAAGCAGCGGCCGAGGAGCAGCCAACGACTCCTCTCAGTACACTGTGGCTGCTCGCATGGTCAAGAAAGGTCAACTGATACAACACTAATACAAGCGTGCCACACAAGTCTGCACAAGCCCTGCACAAGTCTGAACCCTCCCAACACAGGGTTTGGGACACAGATTTAGGTCCCCAAAGAGCAGGGTTAAGACTAGACTGAAACCCCACCTCCCCTCCCTGGCATTTTTGTTTTTTAACTTTTTATGTGAAGCACTTTGGTCAGCTGAAGTTTTTAAACCTGCTGTATAAATAAAATTTAACTGAATTGAACTTCACATTTTAGTCCAAGACACAAGGATATAAGAGGATGGGAGGGCATCTGACACGCAAGGTTATGGGAGAATGGGAGAGCGTCACCTCATACACACCATACAATTTTAACAGAGATTTAAATCTAGTTACAACATAATTTAAAAATAAATAGTTATAGTGATGTTATTATGTGATTACTAATATTGTTTTTACCAGCAGATGGCAGTATTGAGTATTTGTAATTCAGCACTTTCAATACTGAAGTCCTGCATTAAAAGTACTGCAATATTTCCTGCAAGTTACTATATTGTGAATACCACCAAATTAATAAGTAACTCTACCAGAATATAGTCAAAATGAGGCAAGTCGAGTTTATTTGTATAGCACATCACACAAAGTAATTCAAAGTGCTTTACAGAATAAGAAAGACATCAAAATCACAGTACAAACAAATCAAAATATAAATAATCATCATAAAATTAACATTAAAAGAGAAGAGTGCAGAATAAAAACCTTTCAGTCATGTGCACAGCTAAACAGAATTGTTTGGAGTCTGGATTTAAACGTCGTCAATTAGTATTTTCAACACTTTTTTTTGAAGTACATGTATTTAGTTACTTGCCAACAGTGCCAAGGAGACTGGAAAACTCCTAAAAAGAGGTCCATACTGCTTGAATTATAGTAAAAGTATGACATGTTGATATCTTTTATAAGGTATTACATAATGATAATCGACAACAGCTTCATTAACCATAAAACAAATATATTTCTATCATAAATATATTATCTATCATGTTTCTTTATTAGACCGTAGCTTGTCAACGTGGATGAGGATTGAACTGAAGGACCCACATTACACCATGACCAAAGATATACACTCAGGCACGGTTGAACAGCGCACTCGTATCCATAAAAAAAATACAAATAAATAAATAAATAAATAATAATAATGATGATAGTAATAATAATAATAATGAAAATAATAATTTAAAAAAAAAATAATAATAATAATATAAAATAACTATAATATATTTCTATTATTCAAAAAATATCAAAATATCAAAATCTATACATTTTCTGTTTATATCCCCACATTATCAGGATAAATATTGGTCAGTATTGTCCTCGTTCTTTACAGTATTTGTGCTAAAGTGTTTTGTGTGCACAGGTCTGGCAGCCTCCTCCTCAGTCATCAGCCCCATTCTGTCTCCTGTTTCCGCTAAAGCCAAGAGCAGCAGCAGCGTCACAAAGCCACAAGAAGGTATCACAAACTCTTTTTTAAATGTTTTTATTCCAAAACATTTGAGACAATTCCGAATCTCTGTTTTCCTGTGTAATATTTGCAGAGATTGAGGCCAGGCCAGACATGGAATCAGACAAGAAACTGGACAAGCTGGAGAGTTTCTTAGGAAAAATTAATAACAAAGGTATGTCAGAACAGCTTGTGTTTTAGTGCCATATTATTGATAAAGGCTATGATTGTTTATGAAATACCATTTTATCTTTCCATCTTATTCTATCCACACCCAGCTAACACTTTACTCTACAAACAGGCTCTGAAAAGCATTACATTTCACTCTTTTTTTCTATCAGTAAAAACACTTGCTGCACCTCTCTACGGAGACGAATGGGAAAAGTGACGCAGAGCACATTTAAAAACAAAAGTCACACATCTAATCATTATATGTTAAAGGAAAAGGACAGTATATGTTTGGCTCTGACCCTGTTGCTGCTGTGCTTCCTGCCCAGTGGCCGGTCTGCAGGAGACCACCCTCACCGTGACTGAGAAGGCCGTGAAAGAGGTCATGAAGCTCGATGATGAAATCTTCTCTAAATTCTACAAACATGTGGCAGAATTCCCCCGGATCCCGTCAAGAATCGAAATCAGTGACGATTTTGACTCCATCTTTGGTTCTCAAGGGCCAAAGTAAGATTTTAAAGTTCATTACTGCAAAAATAAAGCTTCACTACTTCCTATATATCCACACCTAATATCTGCTTTAAATAACCTTGTTTTTGGAGTGACTTGTGCATGTTTCAGTAATCTTTAATTGCTTATTTTCAAGAGACAATCTTACCTTTTTTCACCTCCACCAGTACGCTCCCACTGAGAAGTACGCGCTTTTTAAAACCCTCCACAGGACGGGCCGACAGCATGCAGCGCTTTGTTTGTGTGGGCACCGCAGTTTTCTAACATGGAAGACAGCAAATGTATTTATTTTATTAAGTTATTTTAGATGAAAATTGCAAATTAAAATGCCCATCCATCCATTTTCTTCCACTTATCCGGGGCCGGGTCGTGGGGGCAGCAGTCTGAGCAGGGACTCTCAGACTTCCCTCACCCCAGATACGTCCTCCAGCTCCTCCGGTGGGACCTCAAGGTGTTCCCAGGCCAGCCGAGAGACATAGTCCCACCAGCGTCTGAACAGATGCCTGAGCCCCCTCAGCTGACTCCTCTCGACGTGGAGAAGCAGCGGCTCTACTCTGAGCTCCCCCTGTGTGGCCGAACATAATGACCCACGGGTGTCATAGATTATAATTATAGAGAAGACACAAGCACACAAATCTTCTTTTAATAAAGCAAGAGCAAAGACTTTTATAATAAGCAATTAGAATATTAAGAATTACGCAGGCTAAATGAGTACTTCAGGTGCATGACAGGTTGTTTTTCTAATCATGACTTGGTTTGGTGGATAGTACCTGTGGTTTTACATCAGTTAAGTGACAGTTTGTGAGTAAAAAAGGTTTAGAAGAAAAGTACCAAAATACAGGAAGTACTGAGTTATGAAACCGAATCCCTCTACTTATGTCCTCAAGACGGAAAAGTCTGTACAAAATGCATTTTGGATTAAACCTTCATGTAACAAAATAAAAGTGTTACAATTTATTAGTCGAGTCAAAACTATTGTGTAATTTAGACAAGTTTTGGCCCTTGTTAACATTATGGTTGCTAGGTAACAGTAATGGGATAACCTCTACATATGTCACATCTGCTGCCCGTGTCCAGCCTGAAAATAAAATGAGCCTAACCTAGTCTAACGTGCCATATACACTTAAGTTAAGGGGATAGGGTTTGAAGTTAGGGTATTACGTAAATAGTTACTAAGCCTGAATCAATCTCTATCAGCTATTTTTTCCTAAACCTAACTGAGATGTAGTTATTATAAAGTGCGGCTTCATCTAGAGGTCCTGTGTTTTAGGTTGACGTCGTCGATGGTGCAGCACAAACGCGCCGTCCGCCCCTCAAGGAATGTCCAGTCCTCGAAGAACCCTCTGAGGAAGCTGGCATCAAGAGAAGACATCAGGCTGGAGTACATGGAGCAGAGACTCAACGTGGGCCAGATCGAGAGCAAGAGGATCAAGGCGGAGAAGAGTCAGTCTCACACACACACAGGGGACTTCAGTGGGGTTATGGTGTAAAGATAATACAGGACCTAAAACACTGGGCACATTTACAAGTTCAGTAAAATCAAGTTAATAATGCCCTTTTTTTGTACAATCTGCCTTGCCACAACCTGCACACATGTAACTGTGTACATGGTATTTCAATAATCTGATAACTCCAGAAATCAGATAATGATCAGATTTTTGGTGTGCTGAGAGCCAGTCCGAGCTGGGTGGTGCGTACTGCTGTTGTGTCCTTGGGCAAGACATTTCTGTATCCATATATTCTGTTGTATTAATGAGAGTGTGCTTGTGAAAGGATGTTTACAGCATTTATGAGTATGTTCATTGTCAGACATATAAATCAGATAATCTTGTTGTGTTTCAGCGTCTAAGAGCTCGGAGTACTCGGAGGCGGCTCTGGCAGGTCTGGCTTCTAGAGAAAACTTCAGCAGTGTGAGTCTGAGGAGCGTCACCGCCTCGGAGCAGACCTGTAACAACAGCGCTCTGCCGTATAAGAGCACCATGCTAATGCTGGTCAAAGGTACTCTCTCTTAGCTACATGATGGATCTAAAATACATGTACTATGCATTATATTATGTATAATATCTGCCTGCAGGGCGGCGCCACATTCAGACCAGACTGGTGGAGCCCAGAGCCTCGTCTCTGAACAGTGGAGATTGTTTTCTGTTGGTGGCTCCGGAGCACTGCTTCGTTTGGATCGGAGAGTTCTCCAACGTCATCGAGAGAGCCAAGGTCAGAGTCAGACTTACACTGAGGTTGAGTAACTGTGTTCACGATATTTACAATGTCGACTTATCATTCAGTAAATGAAAGATGGAGTCATATTTTTTGGGTAAAATATTTATTATGTGCCTCTTTTCTTTGGACATTTTTTTTTCTTTTTTAGCAATTGTGATAAGATTAGAGCTGTAGGAAGTTGAATTACTATCCTCTATGACTCATTATAGATACAAACTCCTGCTGCATTCTGTTATTTATGTCTCACAGCTTGTGGTTTAACAACTCTATGCTTTGATTTCCTTTGTGATGTGAGTGCCGTTAATTAGTTTCAACCTTAGCGTTTATCGTTGTCTCTGTTTACTTCAGCAATATATTGTACTACAAAATGTGTCACTGTGACAGAGCTAATACATCTGGATCAGTGTCTGGTCTTATTACTCTTTTTAAGACAATTCTTCACAGCAGTGGTTCCCAGAGTGAGCGTGGGTCCCCTGGTGGGCAGCAAAAACATTGAATTCATTAAAAATATGTATATATATTTATAAATATCAGTGAGAAAGAAAGCCTCGGGTCAGGAGTGTACCATTTTACTTGTGAAAACATATGCATTTCAAATCGCTTCTTGTGTTGCTGATACCACACAAAAGATCAAACTAAAACTATGGTAACATATCATGTTAAATAGATCAAAATGGGCCTTCAATAGATCTAAGAGAGCAAAAAAACAGGACAACAGGGAATCTGAACCTAGAAGGAAATATTCCTTACACAGTGGGTGTGTCTGAAAAACTTCACATAATTTTCAGAGAGAACCAGATTCCTGTTTATTTTAAACCTGCAAACACTTTAAGACAAAAACAGGTTCACTCAAAGGACAAAACCCAGAGCCATAAACAAAGTAATGTAGTCTGCTCCATTCAGTGTAGTGAAGATGCAGTGAGCGTTACACTGGAGAAACTAAACAGACTCCATAATAGAATGCACCAACACCGCCGCAAGAGGTTCCTCTGTTTCAGTGTCGTTAGCTCCTCCCTTCAGATAGACATAAGGCAGTGTCCACCAGCAATCTGACCAGAACTGAAGAAGCGGCTTGAATGAGCAGCGAAACGTCTTCACTCCTACAACAATTTGTCCAGTTGACAGATTTGAACTTCGTCTTTTACCATGGATCAGACCTGGACGAATTACACAGACATATCATGTTAAACTCATAAAAATGTTGAGTGCTTTTCCTCCTCTCACTCCTCCACAATGACACAGACCCATCTGTGCTGCTCCCACTGAACAGAACAGCTCTCGTGCAGGACGCTGGGCTCTTTACTGATGAGTACAGTAAGAAGGTAGAGATGAAACTAAGATTATAAAGTATTTTGGGTCTATTTTCAATGAACCTAGGTCATGGCTAACAGTATTCTTGTTACTAAAACTCTGTTCCAAGAAAATACAAACAGTACCCAGATTAGAAAGTAGATTACCAAGCAGTTATTTTAAGTGTTTGGTAGGGCTGAGCGATTTGGGAAAACTGTGATTGATTGATTTTTCTGACAAGCATTGTGATTATGAAAGTTTTTTCTGTTCAAACATTTTAAACACGTCCAGGAGAACTGACAAAAAGAAAGAAGACAAATGTTTCTGTCCTCTTGTAGGCGATGGACCTGGCCTCGTTCATCCAGTCGCATAAGGACCTGGGCTGCAGAGCGACCCAGGTTCAGTGCATCGAGGAGGGGGTAAACTCTCCGGACTCCCAGCTGTTCTGGAGCCTCCTTGGGGGGCAGGCCGCCTACCAGGGTAAGACCTCAAGGAAAGGTCAGAGCAATCATGGAATTAGCAGCGCAACATTTCAGGAGATAGGAATCAGCCTGTCTCATTTTCTAGAGAGCTCAAAACTCTCCGTCCCACCTGCTGAAGTGCTGAAGTCCACCTTTTCCTGATACCTGATCCTTTCCACACTTAAACCACAGAGGATGCTGAGCTAATGTTTTTAGCCTTAATTAAACCAGGACTGGGTCATAATTTCCTGAACCTAAACAGTACAGACCTGGTAATCATTCTTATTTATCGCAAACATTTTTTCCCCAAAGAGGTCATTTTAGACCATACTCTCTCAACAATCCTTAATATGTCATATGTTTTTCCTAACTCTAACGCCCCCCCCCCCCCCCCCCCCCTCTCTCTCCCCCCCTCTCTCTCTCTCCCTCTGCCCCTCTCTCCTCCTATCTCCCCCTCTCTCTCCCTCTGCCCCTCTCTCCGCCTATCTCCCCTCTCTCTCTCCCCCTCTCTCTCTCCATCTCTCCCCCTCTCTCTCTCCCTATGCCCCTCTCTCTCCTATCTCCCCCTCTCTCCCCTCTCTCCCCCTCTCACCCCCCCCCCCCCCCCCCTCCCCCTCTCTCTCCCCTCTCTCCCCCCTCTCTCTCTCCCTTTCTCTCCCTGTCTCCCCCTCTCTCTCCCCTCTCTCCCTCTCCCCTGCAGCGGCCGGTCCCCCCGAAGAGGACGAGCACTTTGAGTCAAACATCGTGGAGACAAACTGCATCTTCAGACTGGAGCAGGACAAACTGGTGCCTGAGGACGAGCAGTGGGGCAAAGTGCCACAGTGCTCCCTGCTGGCCACCAAAGAGGTCTGCACAAAACTGCATAGACTGGAACACCAGCAGCGTGACTCAGAAAGCATTCAGTTCATATTCTAAAAGAACAGAGGTATAATGTTCAGATGTGTGTCCCCTTCTGCAGGTGCTGGTGTTTGACTTTGGCAGTGAGGTGTATGTGTGGCACGGTAAAGAGGTGACTCTGGCTCAGAGGAAAGTGGCCTTCCAGCTCGCCAAACACCTGTGGAACGGGAGCTTCGACTACAGCTGCTGCGACGTCAACCCACTGGACCCTGGGGGCTGCAACCCTCTAATACCCAGGTACTATCTACATACACAACCCTCTAATACCCAGGTACTATCTACATACACAACCCTCTAATACCCAGGTACTATCTACATACACAACCCTCTAATACCCAGGTACTATCTACATACACAACCCTCTAATGCCCAGGTACTGTCTATATACACAACCCACTAATACCCAAGTACAACTATCTATATATACACATCCCACAAATACCCAGGGACTATCTATATACAGAACCCTCTAATACCCAGCTACTATCTATATACACATTCCTCTAATACCCAGGTATTACTATACTATTATTACTATATATTCAATTCAATTCAATTCAAGTTTATTTATATAGCACATTTAAAAACAACCTCAGCTGACCAAAGTGCTTCACATAAATTAATTAAACACATAAAAACATCACACAATGAGGTAAAATTACATACAAAAGAGCATAAAATGACAGTGCAAGTACCAAGACATTCTATCTAAAAAATATTAAAAGCCAGGGAGAAAAGATGTGTTACGCACTTATACCCAGTTGCTATCTACATAACCCACTGATACCCAGTCCAAATTTATCAATGATACAGAGGGTTGCAAAAATAAAATCTAATAAAGACCATTAAAATACACATATATGTCTGTGTCCCTCAGAAAAGGCCTGGGCCGTCCAGACTGGGCCATTTTTGGGCGTCTGACCGAACACAACGAGACGAGTTTGTTCAAAGAGAAGTTCCTGGACTGGTCCGAGCTCAAGTCTCCAACGACGAAAGAGGCACCAGAACCTGTGCCAGAACTCAAGGTACAAGTGTTTTTACTCAAGTGTCAAGTATTTCTGTTGGGTTATTCCGGAGGGATGTGGATTAATGTATTTCATGGTATAAAATAGAGTTTATTTGACCACTACTTCCAATTTGAGATGGAAAAGTATTGATTTTCTTGCATAAAAAAGTTAAACTTTTTTTATTATTAATATTGATTTTTTTTTTTTTTTTTAATTATGATAAAATTTTTAAATACATTAGTTTATCTGCACAAATATTATTTTTGCCATAGAAACAAAGGAAAACATATTCTCTGTTCTTAGGGTACAATTTAATATTATTGATATTATAAAATATAAAATGCAATTGATTATGTATAAGTGACTACTGTAGTCCTCTGGCTCTAACCTCTTGTGCTGCATCTCAGTCCCCTCAGGAGGCTCCGGGTCGGGGCTGCAGACCGTACGACGCCGGCCTGATGCTGCCGGTGCTCCAGTCCTCGGTGCAGACGATTTTGGACGGGCTGAACGTGGGGAGGGGCTACGGGCCGGTGGAGACGGAGGACCACCTGAGGACCCTGGAGATCTCCACCGTGTCTGTGGACGTGTGGCACATCCTGGAGTTCGACTACAGCCGTCTGCCCCGACAAAGCATCGGCCAGTTTCACGAAGGGGACGCCTATGTGGTGAAGTGGAAGTACATGGTCAGCACGACAGGTAAAGCAAATACTAGGACTAAACCAAGACTGGACCATGACTATAACTGCACTAAACCAGGACCATAACAGGACAAAACCAGGACTAAACCTGGACTTATGT
Source organism: Periophthalmus modestus (assembly GCA_019594935.1). Lineage (NCBI taxonomy): Eukaryota > Metazoa > Chordata > Actinopteri > Gobiiformes > Gobiidae > Periophthalmus > Periophthalmus modestus. The sequence continues at coordinate 22,179,986 of JAIEZT010000026.1, forward strand.
GGTCAAGTACATGGTCAGCACGACAGGTAAAGCAAATACTAGGACTAAACCAAGACTGGACCACGACTATAACTGTACTGAACCAGGACCATAACAGGACAAAACCAGGACTAAACCTGGACTTATGTGGTCAAGTACATGGTCAGCACGACAGGTAAATCAAATACTAGGACTAAACCGGGAATAAACCTGGACTTATGTGGTCAAGTGAAAAGTACAGGGTCAGTACGACAAGTAAAGCAAATACTAGGATTAAACCTGGAATAAACCTGGAATAAACCAGGACTAAACCAGGACTAAACCAGGACTATAATAGGACTATAACAGGACTATAACAGGACTATAACAGGACTATAACAGGACTATAACAGGACTAAAACAGGACTATAAAAGGACTATAACAGGACTAAAACAGGACAAAACCAGGACAAAACCAGGACAACCCCCCCCCCAGGACTTGGGGGGAATTGGAGGTCAAGTGGAAGTACATGATTAGCACTACAGGTAAAGCAAAAACTAGTACTAAACCAGATCTAAACCAGGATTAAGCAGGACTAAACCGAGGTTTAACCAGGAGTAAAATAGACCAGGGCATAGGGCAGTTTCATGAGGGAGATGGTCAAGTGGATGGTCAGAACTACAGGTAAACCAAAAACTAGGACTAAAGTTGGCTTAAACCAGGCCTAAACCAAACCTAAACCAGAACTAAACCAGGACTATAACAGAACTGTAAAAGGACAAAAGCAGGACTAAAATGGACCAGAGCATCGGGTTGTTCTGCAGGGTCATACCAAGGCAAAGCTGTTGTAACTTGAATCCATTGTTCCTTATTGTTTGTATATATTGTGTTGTTTGTTCCACAGTTGGTCGCAGGGCAAACCCGGAGGCACGCAGCTCAGGCCCAGGGAAAGAGAAATGTTGTTACTTCTTCTGGCAGGGACGACACTCCAACGTGAGCGAGAAGGGAACCTCTGCTCTGATGACTGTTGAGCTGGACCAGGAGAGAGGGGGGCAGGTAACCAGGCACACTCAAATCACATGACCGCTGAACATTTTACACAAATCAGTCTACTTTATATCTAGAGGATTCTAGAGGTGAAAAGTGCGGCATTTAGAGGCAAAAGTGGGGGGCAGAATAAGGTCTATAACTATGTCTATTATAATGTTTACTGTCATTTCTAATGGTTTTAACCCTGTGTGTTTAAGGTCCAAGTGCAGCAGGGAAAAGAACCGCCATGTTTCCTTCAGTGCTTCAATGGAGGGATGATCGTTCACGCCGGAAAGAGAGAAGAAGAAGAGGAGAACACACAGAGTAACTACACTAAACTACTTTAAAAACATTCTGAAAATGTGTTGAATCATGTTAAATATTTAGTTTAGTAGTTAGAAATTTTAGATTATTTCTTGTTGAATGAAACACTATATGAACATTTATACATTATCATTTGTGTATATGGTGCAAACAACTGACTTGTTTCAGTATGTTTGCCATGAGTATTATATTTCTTGTTGAGACTTTGATATTGTTGTGAAATTTCTACAAGCAAAACAACTAAAGAATAAAATGAACTGAGAAGTTGTCTTGAATCAAAGAGTTACTCAGAGTTACACTTGTGCCACAAAGAGCTGCCCGCCCCTGACAGAGCGTCGTCTTGCTCTAAGCTGCGTCAGTGTCAGTACAAACAGCATCTTTATACCACACAGATAAAAATTACATGACCCTGAAAACCAGTTTAGACCTGTTAAAGGAGCACAAGGCCAAAACACTGCTTGGAGCATTAGATGAGCAGTTTGTCTAATATGCATCAGACAGTGGACACAGAGCACAGTGAACTGGCTCTCCAGGTCATATGGATAAGATATAATGGAGCTAAGAGTTAAAGGACTGGGTCTAAGAGATCTGCACACCGGTACCAGTCTGTATGACAAAGTATAAATTAGGTAAAACACTGTAAGTAAAGATTCCTATAACAATATTCAGCCTGTTTCTTCTTTGTTGCAGGCGAGTGGCGTCTGTACTGTGTGCGCGGTGAGGTGCCAGTGGAGGGCCACCTTCTGGAGGTGCCTTGTCACTGCAGCAGCCTGCGCTCCAGAGCCTCCATGATCCTCTTGAACATAAACAGAGCCTGTATGTTTCTATGGCACGGCTGTAAAACCCAACTCCACACCCGGAGCGTGGGCACCAGGGCGGCACAGCGCATCAAGGAACAGTACGTACTTGGATTAGACTTAATACGGCTAGTCACTGAAAGGAGATAAACTGGGCTGAATCCCTGACGACAGCATCATAATGTTTGGACATTTCTTTCAAAACTGCCCATAGTGTACACACACCCAAGCCCTCCATCATCAAATATGTAAAATTATGAAGCACATATGTTTAATGTGTGAAAGTCGGGGGATGAGATTTGGTCAACACGAGCTGCTAAAGCTGTGTGTAAAACTGTAAAAGATGTAGATGAGACATGTGGGACTGGTAGACTCTGGTACTGTGATTATGAGAGTGAAAAACACATTTACATTTTTTATTGTTGTGATAGATGCCCGTTAGAGGCTGGTCTCCACAGCAGCAGTAAAGTGACGATTCATGAGTGCGACGAGGGGATGGAGCCCCCTGGCTTCTGGGAGGCTCTGGGCAGGAAAGACCGCAAAGCCTACGACTGTATGCTGCAAGGTAATCAGAGCTGGGACTGTAACTATATTTCTTACTATTATGGGCATGTCCTACCTTACACATGTATCTTAATGAATGCCCCTGTAGTTTCTATATCTTACACATGTATCTTATTGCTCCATAGTTCCCATACCTTACACATGAGTTCTAATGCCCCTGTAGTTCCCATACCTTACACATGTATCCTAATGAGCTGTATCCTTCTGTCTTCAGACCCGGGTAAATTCAACTTCACTCCACGGCTCTTCCAGCTCAGCAGTTCGTCTGGAGACTTTGTGGCTCAGGAGTTTTTCCACCCATCCAGAGCTCCAGACCTCATCAGCTCTTTGCCCTTTCTGCAGGAGGACCTGTACAATGTGCCACAGCCGGGTCAGTGCAGCTCAAACTGTAGATATTTTTGCCCAGTAAACAGGAAGTTTGGATTCACTGATTTCACAAATTGTTGTATAAAGTTGTTGCCTGGTAAATCTCTACAAAAATCCTCTGAATAGGATTTACAGTGTGGTCTCCACCTCCTTCTCTTTTCTAAGTTAAACTCAGACAAAACCGTCCAGTCAGATTTGTTTATTTCAGTGACATGGGAAACGGACAAGTTCATTGGCCACCTATTGTTCAGAACTAAATCAAACTTCTCTTTTCTCAGATTAACAGTGTTTCTAGTGCTTCACAGAAATGACTCTCAGCCCTTTATTTCATGTTATTTTTTTTTTACTCGTAAGCAGCCATGTTTGTTTTGATTTGAATAAATGTACCATGCACTTCTCTGATTGGTTAATCCGCTTGTCTATCACACCCATCTGAACTTGCAGAGTAAAGATCTGTGACCAGACTACACATCTTTGTCAAATCTAAGGAAAGCCTGTAGTTTTGTCTGGCCAGGCTAGGTAAGAGGGCTTCATATACAGTACCTACTCTGATCCCCTGTGTCCTTGGGCAAGACACTTCACCTACCTGGCCACAGTATAAATGTGATGTGAGTATGTATTGTGATTGCGAGCCCTAATAAAGACTCCATATCTCCTCTCTCTCTTTAGCCCTGTTCCTGGTGGATAACTTCCACGAGGTTTACCTTTGGCAGGGCTGGTGGCCGCCGGACTCAGAGGTCACGGGGTCAGCACGGATCAGGTGGGACGCAGACAGGAAGTGCGCCATGGAGACGGTGCTCCAGTACTGCAGACGTAAGAGCAAAGCATCTATAATGGTTTTGTATTGAAATGAGCTCATGAGTTATTTTCAGAAAGTGAAGCCATTATTCAACCCCAAAGACATGATTGTTGTCAGCTGAAAGACTTTAATTGATAATATTAATATGACATGCTTGTGGAGCAAATCCCAAACAAAAAAGGGTCAACATTTATGGATCATAAGTTTGGATGTTGGATGTCCCTTAGAGTTCTACAGACCCTGCCCTCTATCTGTTATGCTAGTTCTTCATTACTGTGTTTCATATTTTGTGCTTGAATCTTTTCCAGAGAAGAACGAGAAGAAACCCCAGAAGTCGTATCTGATCCACGCCGGACTGGAGCCGCTCACCTTCACAAACATGTTCCCCAGCTGGGAGCACCGCGAGGACGTGGCCGAGATCACTGAGAGGGTAAACCTGAAGATACAATTGTTCAGACTTAAACTGAGACTAACCTAATTTGGACTGAATGATCTGGGGGAAATATCTACTTGCAGTTTTTACGATTGTGATTAGATTTGCAGTTTTACTAATAGGATTCTTGAGGGATATGCTTTTATATACATGATAATTAAGGTCTGAGAAATGCAGAAAAGTATGATTTACTCATAGTCACGGATTCAGGGAGTCAGTGAAAGACACTCTCAGAATTCCAGCCACGTTCCTCTGTCTGCCTCAGGACACATGCGGCTAACACTGTATTAATATGATCTTTCCATTTGTACGTTTTTTTAATCCTTTCGCTTCATGTGCAGGAGGCCGAGGTGTGCAACCAGATCATTTTGGTGGAGGACGTTTTGGCTCGTCTCTGTCAGAACTCCTTCCCTCTATCTCAGCTCCAGAGCAGACCTCTGCCTGAAGGAGTGGACCCTCTGAGGCTGGAGATCTACCTTTCCGACCAGGATTTCCAGGTCAGGACCAGGGCTGGATCAGGGTCTAAATGAAGGAACTAAACCAGGACCGAACAAGGGACTAGACTAGGGGGGAAATTGGGACTGAACAGCGACTGAACAAGGGACTAAACCAGGGAGTAAATTGGGACTGAACAAGGAAGCAACAGGGGACTAAACTGGGACTGAACAAGGACTGAACAAGGGACTAAACAAGACCCATGTTCAGCCCTAAGAGGCGACTGCTGTCATGATTTTGGGCTTTACAAAAATAAATTGAATTGAATTGAACCGAGACTTAACCATTACTGAGCCAGGACTGAGCCAGGGTCTAAACCAGGGACTAAACCAAGTCTGAACCAGGACTACACCAGGGACTAAACAAGGGACAAAACCAGAAATAAAGCAGGGCTGAACCAGGACCAGGGCTAAACCTGGGCTAAACAAGGGACTAAACTAGGAACAAAACAAGAGACAAAACCAGGACTAAACCACTGACTGACCCACGGGGCCAGTCCAGGGCCAAACCAAAGTCTAAAGGCCATGACTAGACCAGGACTGAACCAAGACTAAATTTAATTTTCAATAAACTAGAGACAACAAAAACAATACACAAAATGTCTTTTTACTGAAAGCAAAGACATGTTTTTGTTCTTGCAGTCGTACCACATTATTCATCATTATTCTTTATTTGGTCATTAATTCCATGTAACTTTAACTTTTCAGAACAAGTTGTAGTTGGACTGAGGTAAGAATGAGTCAGGTCCCATCTCCGCATGTCCACAAACCTCTGCACTGCCAAAAATCACCATCTAATGTTAAAATGACTTGAATTCATCATGTGCACTTTTAGATTTATTCAGTTAGTTGGTCTAGAATCAATCTTTACTTCAATATTTCAATGTTTCCGGCTTTTTCCTGGTTTTCATATATTTTATTGTTTGAAACTAGTGTCCAAAAACTATTTCTCTTTTTCTTTTGCTTGAACTTTGAAAAAAATATCGGATAGTTGGATGTGCTTTAAAACAGGTTCCAAACTCAACACCAACTAAATGAGTAAATATAAATTAGTCACAACTATTTTAATATCTCGATTTCAAGTCATTTTAAAGGTGCACTATGTAACTTTTACTGTTGAGGGGTCTGCCACCTGTTTGTCTCCATGGAGATGTTATTGCTCTGCATGGAATGTTCCACAGTATGGCATTACACTTATCTATCTTGCATTTATTTCAATTACAGGTGTTTTTTATCGCTTACAGATGTCTTAACATAACCTGCATTTTTACTGTAAGCGATGTCGCCTCTTTATAGATCCGACCTGTAACTTGGCCTGATGACGTCACCTTTTTCCCCATGGAGATAGATGCCTGGAATATTCCACAGTGTGACATTAAACGTAAAGCAAAAATATCTCCATGGAAGCAAGCAGGTGGCAGACCCCTAATGTGTGTGATTTTTACCAGTGATTTAATCAACTTTACATTTTTTACCACTTTCTAAACACGTTTTCTTCATTATAAATTTGCTTTTTTTTAATCACAAGCTTGGTCACGCACTGCAGTCACCCACACAGAGAATGGAGCAGAGTGGTTATCTCCTCCCTCTCACCAGGAGGTTGTGGGTTAGACTCCTGATCTCTCTGAGTGGAGTGTGCATGTCCTCCCTGTGGTACGGTAGCAGAGTGGTTATCCTGCCTCCTCCTCTCAGTGAGGAGGTTCTGGGTTCCACTCCTGAATGGTGTGTGCGTGACTGGTTGGGATTGGGACTCGTAACTTTACACAACAGAAAATGAGGGCATGACTTAATACGATGTCTCCTCCCCTCTTCCTCCTTGTTCTCTCTCTCCTCCCCTGTCTCTCTTCTCTTTCTCTCTCCTCTTTCTCTCTTCTATTTTTCCCTGCTCTTTCTTCTCTCTACTCTCCTCTTTCTCTCTCTCCTCTTTCTCTCTGCTCTTTCTCTCCGTCACTGAGCACTAAACTGCAGAATAAATGATTGTACATGAGTTTAAAATGACTCCAGTTCAGAAGAATTATTAAATTTATTTAAGCCATTTTACTATTTTACATTTATTTACATATTGACCAAGATTATTTGCCTCTTATTTATTTCAACATATATTGAATTTGCACCAAATAAGAATATAAATGTATAGTGGGTGATAAGGCTAAAAATACAGGGTTTTTTTGACTGGACAGTTTGAATGAGCCGCTCGTCTCTTTATCCTTTTATTGAAGACACTGTAAACGACCTTCAGCTACATTTGTATAAATACGTAACCTGACACTTTAATAGCACAATAATCCAGCTTTGTGAGTAAGAAAATCGGGAATAAAACTCAAAATAATCCTTGATTTCACCATTTTGCAATGTTTCAAAATCTCAATTAAAAAAACACAGATGAATGAGCTGCCCGGCCCTACAGGCTCCTTAAGGCGTCTGACTGTTTCACTGCTTGATTTAGTAACTTTTAGTTGGTTAAATCAACAGTTTTGACGGCTGTTATGATTTTGGGCTTTACAAAAATTCATTGAAATATATTTGAAATATTAAAAATGTTGAAAAAAATGTTTTAACAACTCAACAAAAACGTGTCTAATCCGCCTTAATATTCTGAATCCAAGTCATTTGAGCTCGTCACAGTCACGTTTAACTCTCTCACATATGCATATGTTTTTGCAGAGCGCTTTGGAGATGACGAGAGCAGAGTACGAAGGTTTGCCAAGTTGGAAACAAGTGAATCTGAAGAAAGCCAAAGGACTATTCTGAGTTTTATGTAAAGTTGGTTGAAGAATGTCGATAATGAAGGAAACGCGATGGAACATTTACAGACCAGACAGGAAGCTACTGGAGACTGAACTTGCCTTTGGGAAATTCATCTTTTTTAATTTGAGTTTATTTTAACTTATGGCGTTGTTGGCACTTCTGTCCCCTGAAATCAGAAGAATACATGTACAGGAGGGGAGGCCACAGCGCCCCTTAGTGGCTGAATGTGAGAGTGAATGTTGTTACAAAATTATCAGGCACTTTTCTATTGAGTGGGGTCCTATTCATGGTTTTCAGCTTCCTGTTATATGGCACCATTTTAAGGAACGGGTGGCCATTCAAAAGATACAATATTTAGTTTTAGTTTTGAATTGTTATCACTACAGCAACAGTCCTAACTTTTCATCATTCTGAAACCCATGGATATAATTCATTATCCAGGCTTTTTAACTACTTTTAGGAGCTTAAGCCTTGTTTTTCACATTTAAAGCAAATAATGTATATTTATAGAAAATAAGTTTTATCTTTATTTATTTGAGCTGTGATGTTTGAATGCAAATGGCTGCTGAAAAATGAGGAGTGTGGTGCAGTTAAAATTAGGCTTAGAGTAGCTGCACTTGTGATTTCCCATCTGATGATGTCACAATGTGGAGGGAAAAGTTTTGAGCTCTCAAGAAAACATAATAACCTGGTTTAAAAACTCCAAAACGTTTGTTTTGTGTAAAGTACGACCTAAAAACTGTTACAGTTTTTGAATAATGACAAAACAATGTGGAAACACTGTGTCAAATGCAGATTTTTGACCTGGTTTAGAGTTAAATGGAACTAAACACTAAATCCAACTTTTTCTTGCTACTAAACTGTATATGGTGTTACACTAGCAGTACTACTATTACTCACTCTCCCTTTTAGTCCTCCTGACCCGGCCCCTCGTCCCCCCTCACTCTCCCCTTTAGCCCTCCAGACCCCGCCCCTCCTCCCCCCTCACTCCCCCCTTTAGCCCTCCAGACCCCACCCCTCCTCCCCCCTCACTCTCCCTTTTAGCCCTCCTGACCCCGCCCTCTCCCCCCCTTTAGTCCTCCAGACCCCGCCCCCTCGTCCCCCCTCACTCTCCCCTTTAGTCGTCCAGGCACGGCCCAGTTTAGCAGCTTTATTTAAAATGTGCTTGTGTGAGTTTAGGTGTTTAGTCCCACTTTAATATCTGGGCCTATCCACATGAAACAAAAACTTTTAATCCTTTACAAAATGATTTGTATCCTTTTGTGTTTTTCCTTTTAAAGTAGTATTGTCAATATTTCTTACTTTTGGTGTCTTTGCTGCGATTTTGTACAGAAGAGAGAATACTTTATACCTTCTTGAATCCTCTTTATAATTGTTCCTATAGAATTCAATAATACCCTTGCTTCTTTTTTGTAATTCATACAAAATTTACTGAAACTAACTATGCCAAGTTTTCTCTTGTAAGCCACCAAAACTTCTGGCACTAGTGCCAGATTTTCTAACCAATGCCAACAGTTTCGTCCTGTACATTTTTTGGAGCACTTTTGCCAATTTTCATAATTTTTAGCTGTTCATTTACCACTCAAAATGAAAATCAAGGTTTATAAGTATTAACATTTTATATGTTCAGAATTGAGTGAATGAGCGTGAGATTAAACTAAATGTATTTGTGTCATTTTTGAAGGTCCTATGTTGTGCACTTTTAAGACTTTTTGAACACTTAAGATTTGGAATTTTACTGTATAAACTATTTAATCTTAAATGTACGGAAAATAAGTCAAAGTAATGTGATACAAAACAACAGGCTTACTAGCAGAGAGTACCAGGAGTGAGGAGTTAAAGTTGCACCATGTAAGTTCTCCGGTTGGAGGTCACCTGCTTGTCTCTATGGAAATATTATGGCTTTACCTGGAATGTTCCTCAGTATGGCATTAAACTTATTTACCTTGTTTACTCAACCACAGGTGTTCTCCATGGACACAGATTAAGTTTAATGCCTTACTGTAGAACATTCCAGGCAAACAGGTAACATCTCAGTGGAGACACTGCAAACAACTGATGATAGCTTCAAAGTGCAGAAACACAGAGAAGCACCTAATGATGTCACAAGGTGAGACCAACAAAATATTGCTCAAACATGTTGATTAATCAAAATATAGCTCCAGGTATGTTTTTGGTGTGTAAACATGTAAAATATGATTACATGATTGTACAAAGTCAGATTTGGACAATATAGGACCTTTCAGTTTCCTATGGACTTGAGACGATTGGAGTGCCATGCTGTGGACTTGTGTATGTCTGACTGTACATAATAATATCTTTGTGGATGTTTCATTTTAATTTAAAGTGTGGTTAAATGCGACTTTGTACAAAGTGCTGTTGTGTTCTGATGTCCGCAGCCCTGCCCCTGTTCGCTGCAGAGACAGAGTGGACTGAATGTATAGTGCCTTGGTTTTTGTGTACAGTTTCTACAGAAATTTTAGACTTTCTGATGAGTCCCATGAGAAAATAGTGAATAAAACATGCTCAAGTCAGCCAGGCTCTGTGCTCTTTGAAACCAAGTGGGGTTTTTATTATCAGGGCCCGAGCACAATTGTGCGAGGAGAGCGAGTCAGCCACTCATCTGACTCATCACTGGTAACTGAAGTTAGAAAGGACAATCACAAACCAACCAAAAAGGGAAGGAAGAACAAAAGACAAAATAAGATCACAACCTCCAAATAAACTTCAGCAGAACCTAAAGACAGGGAAAAGTGGCCGAAGAGGAGGGAGTGCACACTGATACTGTAGAACTTCAAACTGCTCAAGGAGGTGTCACTAGATCTCAGCTGCAGAAGGTCTTTGAGGCATCTCCAAAAGAGCATTTGATAGAGGACCTGAAAAACCTGGAATCTGCAGTCCAAGATGGTGTCCCTGAAACATCTGAACCATCTGGAATCAACCAGGACCAGTCAACACCAACCAAAGCTGTTTGGTTGGTGTTGCAAAAAGGAAATAAGACAGAACTTCCAAATGATGAAGGAAAACTGATTGAGAACTCAAATACTAAAAAGATGGAGAAGACTTCAGATGTTGTCAAGAAGGTGTTTCATGCACCAAAGTCTTCTAAAAAGGTCAGAGGTAAGTGTTCTTGCTCTAATCCCAGAGAGGAGACAAACATGAAAGTCTAACTTTGAAGAAAAAACAAAGCCTTGTAAAAAAAAAAAAATCTAAGGTGAAACCCAACCTCATAACAAACAAACTAAAAAGACTGAGCAGCCTCCAGTAAGATTCAAGATGGACGTTCAAACGCCAAAGCCCACTTACTGTCAGCCTGCAGAGGAGACCAAACCAAAAGCCAAGAAAAAACTGCTTAAACCATCCAAAGATTATGAGCCCAAAGCAGTAATGGGCAGTTGCAAGAGGCAGGACAACCTCAAACTCTCCAAACAACTGAGGAACATTGAGTGAACCTGACGACGACCAGCTTCCATGCCAGCTGGAGAAGAGCGATGGAGATGTGGATGCTTATCTGGAATCAGTTATGAACCAACAGCAAAAGCCAAAGAAGAACAAGAAGATAAAGAAGGAGTTAGGACAGGGCTCACTGGGTTTTATGTTTAAATATTGAAGTCCTCACACAGAGACTGAACCAAGTTTCAGTGCTGGTTTGAACTTGGTTTAGTCTGAGTTTGGATCTTGATTAATCCTTAACTTTAAACTTTAATTGGACTTGAGGAGGACTAAACAAGGTCTAAGCTGGACTAAAGCAGAACTAGCCCATTGAATAACAGGGGTAGACAGATGGGTAGGTAAACTTTGACTTAACCAACAGCTAATAGGTTCAAAAATCAAACATTTTATTAACCACCAATGCAAATTAGTGATTAATGAAATTTAGCAGCAAGATGGCGTTCAAACAACATTACTCAAGCAAACCAATGAGATGACCAGAGGAGGAGAGACAGGAAGTACCAGGACTGTGGAGCTTTTTCACACTTAAAAGTTAAAATGAACATCTAATAAATAAACACTTGAACTGCAGATACCTGTGGACTGGTGATTTGATTTAGTTATAGGCAGGGCCATTTTTCTCATAAACATTTACATTATGATTAGATTTCTGTTTTAACTATAGGATTCTGTTCAGAGTTCACTTTTAAACACAGCCATGAGAACTGGCAAAAGACTAATCTATGAACTGACAAACTAATACAAGAATCACATTTCAGAACATGTTTGTACAGATCTAAACTACAGGGTCAGAAGTGTTTACACAGAATAAGACCCCATGGAGACTCAGGGAGGGCATCTGACAGACAAGTTCTCACACTTAGAAATCATGGACGGGTCTGAAATTTTCATCTTAGGTGCATGTCCACTGAGAGACATAATCTAAAAAAAAAAATTGGAAATTGCATTGTATGATTTTTAAAATAATTTATTTGTATGTTACTGCTGCAAATAAGTATTTGAACACCTGTTGTAAGCATGTTCCTTCTAATCCGATCAGAAGAAACACTGGAGACCAGAGAGTAGAATCACACGAGGTTGATTCCCCACACATCCAATCTAATACAAGCCAGGTGTGATGCTGTCCCTAGTGCGTGCACGGAGATCTCAGGGGCGCTCCCGTGTTGATCTGAGTGCCTTACCCTGCGCGCCACATTTAAACATAAATCATGAATCTTGAGTAGCTGGGCATGGACATCTTCTTCTTTCCGGCACTCCTCTACCCACCAGGTGCCTCGCTGGTGTGACCAAATTTGGAGTTGTTGCTCATCACTCATCCTGTTGATTCACCTCAGCGTTTTCTGTAACAGGTTAATCTGAGAGAACATGCTACACAATCTATTTTCATAGTACGTTCGTTGCTATGCGACAGGGCAAGAATGGAGTGTGTTTGTGCAGTGTTGCGTGCAAGTCCTAAACCTTCTTTAATCTTATCTCTGCTATTATGAGCAATAATGTTTACATCCTTTACTGTCTATCAGCTAGAATTCTGACCCTCAAAGACCTGTTAGTCCGTCTTTAAAAAGTCCACCTCCACTCCACTTATTCTCCTGAATTAGAAGCACCTGTTTGAGGTGGTTAGCTGCATAAAGACGCCTCTCCACCCCATACAATGAGTAAGACTCCAACTACTAAGATGGCCAAGACCAAACAACTGTCAAAATGCACAAGAGACAAAATTGTAGACCTCCACAAGGCTGGAAAGGGCTACGGGGCCATTGCCAAGCAGCTTGGTGAAAAAAGATCCACTGTTGGAGCAATTATTAGAAAATGGAAGAAGCTAAACATGACGGTCAGTCTCCCTTGGACTGGGGCTCCATGCAAGATCTCACCTCGTGGGGTCTCAATGATCCTAAGAAAGGTGAGGAATCACCCCAGAACTACACGGGAGGAGCTGGTCAATGACCTGAAAAGAGCTGGGGCCACCGTTTCCAAGGTTATTTTTAGTATTACACTAAGACGTCATGGTTTAAAATCATGCATGGCACAGAAGGTTCCCCTGCTTAAACCAGCACATGTCCAGGTCGTCTTAAGTTTGCCAGTGACCATTTGGATGATCCAGAGGAATCATGGGAGAAAGTCATGTGGTCAGATGAGACCAAAATAGAACTTCTTGGTCTTAATTCCACTGTCCGTGTTTGGAGGAAGAAGAATGATGAGGACCATCCAAAGAACACCATCCCTACTGTGAAGCAGGGGAGTGGTAGCATCATGCTGTGGGGGTGTTTTTTCTGCACATGGGACAGGACGACTGCACTGTATTAAGGAGAGGATGACCGGGGCCATGTATTGCGAGATTTTGGGGAACAACCTCCTTCCCTCAGTTAGAGCATTGAAGATGGGTTGCGCTGGGTCTTCCAACATGACAACGACCTGAAGCACAGCCAGGAGAACCAAGCAGCGGCTCTGTAAGAAGCAGATCAAGGTTCTGAAGTGGCCTAGCCAGTCTCCAGACCTAAACCCAATAGAAAATCTTTGGAGGTAGCTCAAACTCCATGTTTCTCAGCGACAGCCCAGAAACCTGATTGATCTAGAGAAGATCTGTGTAGAGGAGTGGGCCAAAATCCTCCTGCAGTGTGAGTAAGCCTGGTGACAAACTACAGGAAATGCTTGACCTCTGTAATTGAAAACAAAGGCTACTGTACCGAATATTAACATTGATTTTCTCAGGTGTTCAAATACTATTTGCAGCAGTAACATACAAATTAATTATTAAAAAAATATATACAATGTGATTTCCAGATTGTGTTTTTTTTTAGATTATGTCTCTCACAGATTTCTAAGTGTGAGAACTTGCAAAATCACAGGGTTGTTCAAATACGTATTTGCCTCACTGTAGGTCTGTAAGCTAAAATGGGATGTGTCTCCTAGTAGTCAGATTGAGGGGGAGTAGGGGATGCAGCAGTCCAAAAGGGAACGGGAAAGTGATCCTGTCACTTGTCTCCAAAATTGGAAGACAGGTGACTAGAACACGGAAGGTGTGGATGGCCTTTCTTTCTTAATAAAATAGTTTTCATTGTATTTTTGTTTTTTGGCACATTTCATCAATGTCTCTATTATTTATCTTTTGAGCCATGTTTAATCAAATTTGTAAAAAGCGCATTACTCATATTTACACTCCTTCACTCACAAATATTATCTCATATTCCTCTCCACTCAGATCAGGAGTCTAACCCACAACCTCCTCACTACAAGGAGACGGATAAATCACTCTGCCTCACTGACACAGGGAGGCACACTCCACTTAAAGTGATTTAGCTGCAGCTCTCTGCTGCCCTCATCTGGCTGGTGCAAAGTATGATTGCAAATTTAATTCTAATTTAATTTTTCAAATTTTAAACATATTTGAGAGAAGACTGAAATATGAACTGATTTAACTAATCCAAGAATCACATGTATTTCAGAACATGTTTTGTAGAGGTCTAAACCACAGGGTCAGCAGTTTTTACACAGAATAAGACCCGAGGAAGACACAGGGAGGGCATCTGACTCACAGGGGCATTTCAGAACATGTTTGTAAAGGTCATTTTAAATTGTACTTTTCTAGCAGCAAACTTTTACTCCTACTTGAGTAATGTTTTTATTGAAGTAACAGTACTTGAGTAGAAGTTGTGGTTGCACTGTAAGTCTAAAGTGACTGGAGCTTTATGTTACAATATTAAATGATTTGAGTATCTGTGTTTCTTGCATTGCTTTTTATAAATTTGTTCTTCCAGTTTCAAATTAACTTCAAATTATCAACTGTATGTTACGTCCAAACAGTTTCCCCAAATCCTTTTTTGAGTAGTTTCCATACTTACTTGAGTAATATTATTTTGAAGTAACTGTCTATACTCTTACCTTGGTTAATTATTTTGGTTGGCTGCTACTCTACCACTTACGACGGCGTTTTACTGCCACCTAAAAAAAATAAATTCTGCGGGCGCTACGAGAATAAAGTCGTAGCATTTCGACATTAAAGTCGTAATTTTACGAGAATAAAGTCATAGTACAACAAGAATAAAGTTGTAATATTACGAGAATAAAGTCGAAGCCAGAAAAAAGTCGTAATTTTATGAGAATAAAGTCATAGTACAACGAGAATAAAGTCGTAATATTATGAGGAAAAAAGTCGTAATTTTATTAGAATAAAGTTGTAATTTTATGAGAATAAAGGCTCCTGTGCGTGAATGAGACTAGTGCCTTATGCGTTATGAAGGAAGAGGAACTGTCTGAAGTTGGCGGTGCTGCATCCATAGATGAAGCTTTGATCTCTGCGCAAGAACCGCTGCATGTCGCGGCGTGTGAATGTTCTGTACCTGTGTTACGTGCTGTTCCCTTTGCCCCATTATCTTATGTGTATTCTGTATTTATGCTTGATTTGAGGCGTGGCTGGTCGCTGTATAAATAGGTTGTCTATCCATGGCGTGCTCTCGTGCGTGCTTGCTCGCGCTCGCGCTCACTGTGCACCGCCTCGTCTGCCGCACCTGGGGCGTGCACTCGTCGTCGTGCGCTCCTCGTCGTGCGCTCCTCGGCTCTGAGCTGCTCGGTGCGGGCTGCACCAGGCCTGTGAGCTGCAGTTAGATTTTTGTGTTTGACCCGGTGGGACTGTCTTGTTTTCTTTTGTTTGATCAGGTTGGTTTGGGGATGGTTTTGGTTTTAGGTCAGTGATGTCAGCACAGGCCGTGTACGGGGCTGGCCCGGTGCGGGGTGGGCCCTGTACGGGGTTGTCCCGGTGCCGCATCCTTTTGTAATGTTTGACTCATCAGGTCCACCTTTCTGTTTGTTTTGGGGCACGGGGGGGGTTTGGGGCATTTTAACGTAAATAAACATTTATTAAAAATAAACTATTTAACTTTTCATATCCCATTTGACTCCTGTGTCTCTTTAATATGTTTTATCCACCCGGGTCGTAACAACCTGGATCCGCCCGGAGTCACTGTGCGGATACAGTAATCTACATTTACTCTGGGATCACTGTTGGTAACGTGCCTCCATCCACAGAATGTGAGACTGAAGCATCAATACAGACATTTATGTAAACGTCACACGGTTTCAGTTTATCATATGACTCCAAATGCCACAGTGCGTTTGGTCCTTACGCTGGACTGGAAAATTAGATTGTAGGACACTTAGAATGAACCATTGCTCATAGAAGATACTATTATTTGACCCATGTGTGGCAACACACTCGAGAGGGGACCCCCCCCTTCTCCTAAGGACCTCCCACAATGCTACCCACTCTTATCTCAGCAACGCCACCTAGGTTTGAGGAGACTAGGGCTCCAGGTAGACCACAGGGGTGAGCAGTGACTTGCCAGAGTGCAGTTTAAAACATTTATTACAAAAATTAAAAAGCACAATAAAACACGTTAACTAAAACGGCTTGGACAGGAGGGCTGCAGGTTGCGGGGGTTTCCCAGTTTTGCTCCGGCTCCTCCCGACCACAGCGCAGTGAAGACCCTGCGGGGGAAAGGCACAAAACAAGGGCAGTAGGGCATCTCAATGGTACCACTCGGAGTCCACCCCAGGCGTCGCCCACTCACCGCACGATAACGCCGTCCAGTAGTAGCTATGCGAGCCGTAGTAGAACCCCGCAGTTCTCTGGTCTCTCGCCTCCTCCGGCCGCCGCGCCGCGTCGCTCCGCGTCGCTCCGCGTCACTCCGGGTGCGTCCCTGGCTCCTCCGAGTGAGCTGCCGCCTTTTCCTGTGAGGGGGACAGGACAAACTGCCAGTGGGGAGGGTACGTTAGTCCTCTCACAGCCCACCCCAAGTGTGGCCGACTCACCGCGCTGGACGGCGATCAAGCCGTCCAGTAGTGGTTATGCGCCCCGTAATAGGACCCGCCGTCCTCCGGTCTCCACCGCTCCAGCCGCCGCACCGCCTCGCTCTGAGTCTGCGCTGCTCCGAGTTCCTCACCAACCCACGCCGCTCCGAAAAGCCCTGGCTCCAACCTATATCTACCGGCGTCCTTCCGTCCCCTTCTCCGGCTACTGTCCCCGTCTGTTTCTCGGTTCACTGTCCCGTGTGCGACCCCGTGTGACTCCTTCCGTGTCCTTTCCTGGGGCTTCTCCTGCCCGTGCCCCCGGGCCTCTCCTGCCCGTGCCCCTCTCCCGTCCTCTGTCTCTTGTTCCTTTTTTCCACTTCTCTGCGCCCTGTCAGTCTCAGTCGATCTTTATCAGGCCTGCTCTTAAGATTCACACCTGCAGTCAATCTAGACAATTGCAGGAGGGCAGGACATTGGCACTATGCCTAGGGTGGGGCCACGCCCAAAACAGGTAAAGAAAAATCACAACAATAACTCAAAACATGCAAATAACACAAAACACATGCACAAATTAAATAAATGGGCCACCTTCCCACACATGTGAGATATTACAGAGCTCAGACAGAACAGATGGTTTGGTCAGTGCTACAAAGGCTCCAGACCTGAGGTTCACTCTTGACTTTGCCTCCAGTGAATAAAATGTAGAAATGAAGTGGTAATTCACATTTTGCACTTGAGCAGGTTCCTGTGTCAAATTCAACCAAATGTTCAGTCATTTTCAGTGGTGGAAAGCAACGACATAAATGTAGTAAAGTACTGCACTTAATTTTTGGAGGAGCTGATTCTCATCCCAGCTGCTTCACACTCAGCTGCTGAACTGCCCGCAACATCCAGAGAATTAAGATACTTGGGACGGATCTCATCCACCTCTGAAGCCTTACCACCGAGGAGCTTGCCAACCACCTCAGTGACTTCAGCTAGGGCGATTGATGAGTTTGCATCCAAGTCTCAGCCTCTTGAAAGCCCTGCTGACAGAAGGCTTCACCAGACGTTCTTAACAGACCCTGGCAGATTCAAGCGACCAAATAACGCTTAGTTTGACCCCCTCCACCAGCTGATCGATTTCACCACCACCTCAATGATGATTGATATTGAAACAAAAAAAGAACCTAACCCAGTTCTCCCCTTCTCATGGTTCAGCCCACAACCACACGCCTTTAAAAATGGCTGACATAGGGCACGCCCCCTCTTTGTCTGGACCATGTGGAGATTCAGGTAAGAGTGGCTGCATATGTCTTGTTACTGAATGTAACTGAATTGTAGTGACGGGCAGATGAAGCTTCAAGAAGCATTGAAGACTATCATCCAATTGGTTCACTTAGTGATGGGTAGATGAGGCCTCATAAAGCCTCTCGGCACATTGACCAAACTGTATTGATGCTGTGTCGGTACAGTGTTGCTCTGCTCTATACTGACACCTGTTGGATCTTAAGGTGAACATCATTGCAGGCAACTTACTTGACACTCGCAAGACACACTGATTCAATGTCCTAGTCATACTTGTGTGCAGAATATTAAAGTTATTGTATTTCCAATGCAATGATGATGATTTTAGTGTATTTATTACATAAAACCCATCAACGTATGTGATCGACTCTGCGGCGTGTCTAGTCCGTGACGAGTCTTTATGCTTCTGGTGCGCCCCGCATAATTACGCTGCCGCTAGTTTGCGGCTGATGTCTACTTTTTCCGGATAATGACGTCGCTTTGTCACTGGAGCGTGGTCTCTGACTGAATGACGCTGCGCATCAAACGCCAAAAAACGCCAGATTCGCACTGCTCTGAGTTTTTAAAAGTCTGCTGGACTGCATTACCCATGACGCACCTGTCATTATTTGTAGTTCCAGTAGGCCCGTGGCCCGTGAGTTCAGTGCAGAGTTATGAGGGTGTTGGGAGCAGAGCCTCGTGTTGTTCACAGGTTGTCCTGAATAATCTTGTGTCTGTGAGTACTGTGTGCGATCATATGATGCAAGTATTGTTTGTAATTTGGTATGAATGTTGTAGTTTGCCAGTTTACAAATGTGTATTTTTTTTTATCGTTTGATGTGGTCCACGTGCAGTTACCATGTAACAATCAGAAGAATCAGAATCAGAAGAAGTTTTATTGCCATTGTCCGTGAGCAGAGCTCACAGACTAGGAACTTACTTCGGTGATAAAGTGCGACATACAACAACACACTCAAAAAAAAATAATAAATACAAATAAGGGCATGCAGGAGGTAGAAATATATACAATAGTAGAAATATATACAATAACACAACACTTCAGTTGTGTCCGTCCACTGTCCATCTTTTTGCAACAGCCAATATTCTCCCTGCATATTCCTGTAATTAGTGTATTTACCATTTTGTACATTTCTGCCCATTTGTTCATTATTGCATTTATACGAACACTTAAGGTTTGCGTGTACGTTCATTTACTGTGTTGGAGCGCCCCTCCGTGGTCCCTTTGTGCAATAGCATGTGATTTTTCTTTATCCATTGCACTATATAGTTTATTGGTGTTTCTTGTGTTGCTAATGCATATATACCTTTGTCTTCTTTTCAGATAAACACACACACACACACACACACACACACACACACACACACACACACACACACACACACACACACACACACACACACACACACACACACACACGAAACTACCTGTGTAATAATCATTTCCTGATGTCAGCTGCTCCCTCCTCCTAAATAAACATCCCTGTACTGTATAAGTGGAGTCCTTCTGACCGAGGACAACTTCGTTGAAGACGTATCAGTGATCAGTGCCAGACGCACACGGTATCAACACAATTTGGCGCGTCGGGGACAAACGAAACAGCAGCCGTGTCGGTCACGTGCCTTTTTCTTAAAGCGATACGTGCATCGATCCGGGGCTTCGCTCTACAAGCTCGACACATGCACTGGCGCGTCAGTGTTGCTGGACCCATCACTAGGTTCACTCCAGCACAAAGCTTCTTGAAGCTTCATTTGCCCTAGTAGGACACCTGCTGGATGCAAAAATATCAGTTGGCATGAATATGAAGTGAGTGGCATTTTGCAGAAAGCCTGTGAATAAAACTGTCAACATGATAAAGTATGCAAAACATGCATATTGTAATGATGGCAGTATACTGTGTATATATATTTTGTGTGTGTGTGTGTATGTATATATATGTATATATATGTGTGTGGTATATGTATATATATATATATATATATATATATATATATATATAAAATCTCACTACTGAATTGAGTACATTTAACCAAATAAAATGGTAACAGGTGTATGTGTGGTTTTTAACTTAAAGATAGACTAACTGAAAGACTAAACAAAACAAACCCGGGATAGTTATGTTTAGTGTTTAGCTGCATATTGAAAAATTATAGGAAATGAACAAATGAGTGAATATAAACAAAATGATGGTGATATTAACGGGAGAAAGGCCCACTTTGTCACAGGCCAATTCAACAGGAAACCTGAAGTTCCAACAGAAATTGGTCTGAGGGCTGCATTTGGCCCCCGGGCCATAGTTTGGACACTGCTGTGCTAGACGATTCTGTCTTTTTGAATAGCTTTAATTGTAGATGATATATTCCATATTATGTATCTCATCACCAAAACATCAAGTGTGATATTATCTTTTATACGTGTACTAACCCTGCTCTGCAGCTCTGACAAATGTAATCCCTCACTTGTCCGGGTAGGTTCCATTCCCAAATTAAGGAGAAATTAAGGAGTGATATTTTAGTTTGAATAAATATTTTTTCCTCCTGATGCAGGTCCCTCCTCACCGCACACATGCCATCCCGAGTGCGTTTGAGCCTCTTCCCCTCAGCTCGCTGTCTGTTTGATGAGCCACTGCAGGTCACCGTGACTGGGTTAAAGCCAAACCAGGAGGTGGAACTTAGAGCCAGCGCCACGGACGAGAAAGGGACACGCTTCAGGTCCTGGGCTGTGTACAGGGCTGATCACATGGGGCAGGTGAAGAAATTTAAGTTTGTACCACAGAAATGTAAAAGCTCAAAATCAAAACAACTGTCCCCTTATGTCCCAGACCACACTTTCAAGACCGGGCCCTGTGACCTGTAGGTCTGTAATGTATTATGATAGGAAGGAACAGAAGAGAATGCACAGTTCAATATCAGCAAGAGACACAAATAGGCACTATTATACCAGCTTAAACATGAGGGGGAGTAACCTCTTAAGCCTGTTCCAAACACAAGTATCTACTATTTACAATGTGATATGTTTATCTGACTAAAGGTTAACTAAAATTGACAGTTAAATGTGGAAGAACGGGACAGTAAGTCTAAAGCTACACTGTTTCCATGGAAACTGTAAACTTTACCATGACATGACTTTAATCTGTCTGCTCAGGAGAATGGATGTCACATTGTCAGAGTCTGGTGGTAAATAGGTGGAACTTCAGTCAGTGGTGAACATAAAAGCACGTGCCTGTATTGACCTTGCCCGGACCAAACTGCAGCCTTTGTCTACACTAATTCCATTGAGAGTCACACATTTAGATTTGTTGGCGTACTGTATGATCTACCCCTGCTCCTTTGCTCAGGTGGACCTATCCCGGGACACCTCCCTCCGAGGCTCTTACACAGGAGTACAGCCCATGGGTCTGCTCTGCTCCATGAGGCCTGAGATTCCAAACAAAAACTTTGTGAAAACCCAGGCTCTGAGCCCACACCAAGTCAACCTGTCTGTGCACGACAGAAACCTGCTGCTGGCCCAAGAAACCAACTACAGATACATCCTGGGAAATGGAGTCCAGAGACAAACGGTGACAGAGGCCGGCTTCACTGGGGTCCTCTTCACTCCTCCAGGTCCTTCACTCTAATACTGCTTATATATAATACGCCTCTGTTCCATTGCCCGGGTTTGCATAGGGCCTTGGCAGGGTCTGTTTGGTACAAGCAACTGTAGCAGAGTTGTGCCTCCTCCGGGTCATCATCCAAACATAACGTAATGTTTTCTTAAGAAATGCAATTAAATTGTATCTGAATGATACGTTTTAATTATAAAGCAGGTCTCAATAGTTCACAAAGAGGTTTAGGAATTTCAAGTTTGTGGCTAAAGCTAGAGTAAACGCAAAAACTTATGGTTTGTCAGCTTTTTTAGCATTTATTTCACTTCTCTGGGGCTTGTTTTAATGGGGCTTTGTGTAATGCAGTGGGTTTGGATAATGTCAGATGCATTATGCACTGGAAATATATATGGCCTTGGTGACAACAGGCCTGTAGGACATCTGTAGTCACGAAGACTTTTGAATGTATGGTTCTCTTCCATGTCCATGTCAAGTCCACTTCACTTTCTCTTTAGGCGGTGCCAGTATGTTTATGGTATCCTCTAAAAGTCTGTAGAGGATACCATAAACATTCATCCTGCAGCACATGGACTCTGCGGGTACCTAAAGCAGGATCCAGTTTGTGGACCTCAGCTCTGCATTCAGCACCGTCCTTTCTGCCCTGCTCCAGGACAAAGCATTCTTTGCTCAACACGCCCAACTCCACCTGCAGGTGTATCACCAATTTCTTGACAGCCCAGAGTGAGCACATGCAGTTGGGGCAGAATGTCTCGTACACTGGGACTCGGCACAGGTGTTCCACAGGGCTGTGTACTCTCCCCACTCCTCTTCTCCTTGTACACCAACTGCTGCACCTCCAGCAATGACTCCTTGAAGCTGATCAAGTTTGAGGACAACACTACTCTCATTGGGCTCATGTCCGAGTCTGCCTAAACAGACGGGCGACAGTAGCTCAGTAGGTTGAGTGTTTGTCCACTGATCCGAAGGTTGGCGGTTCAAATCCCGCTCTCTACATAAACATCATTGGTTGAGTGGTTAGATCCACTGACCCGAAGGTTGGCGGTGCAATTCCAGCCCTCACAGATGAATGCTGTCGTTGTGTCCTTGGGCAAGACACTTAACCCACCTACCCCAGCCCTTGGGACAACGGGTGGAAATTAGCCTCTGGCTATAACCCCGCGTGTTTACATTCATGTCTGTCATGTCATGTCTGTTCATTAACATGCACTGTCCCAACCAAAAAAAAAAAAAGGAGGGAGGTGGATCAGCTGGTGTAGTGGCAACAACATAGAGCTCAATGCCCAGGAGACAGTGGGCCTTTCTTTGATATATCCTTGTCATAGTTTGGTGAAACATCTTTAAGTTGAGCACAGCGAGTATTATCCTTCCTCTGTGTTCATTTTGGCAGTTCTCATGTCACATCAGTCTCTGTCAAAGAGACCCTCGCTGATTGGTTGTAGTGTTGACAGGGATAAAATTTGTTCAACTTTTCAGGATCACGTCACAGACCCTGCTCGTGCACGTTCTCGTGCGAGCTTTCCACAAGCACTATTTTAGCTTGTCGCCAGGCTGAGGGAGACAGCCGATATTCACATTGCTCCACAAGTCTCATTGGAAATGAACAGAGAAGCAACAGCGTCGCTCTCTGTGTGCTGAGTCTTAGACTGAGGGGACACTGTTGGACCAGACCGACCCACTCCACAGCAAACCAGTAGAAGCGAGGTTATAGTGTCATAGTGTAAACCTGTGCTGAAGGTTTTTATGTGTAATTTACCTGTGATACTCTTTATGTAATAATGTTGTAGTTTAACCCTGTTTAGTGTCTGTGCCCTAGGTCCCGGGCCCTTCCCCGCACTGCTGGACCTCTGCACCCTCCTGTCGGAGAGGAGGGCGTGTCTGTTGGCAAACAAGGGCTTTGTGGTGTTGACCATGCCAGTGTACAGCGAGAGTCTAGACAAGACCACAGAGCACCTGGACAAGTACGAGGAGGCAGTGCTCTACCTTCTGAGCCACGCCAAGGTCTGACCCTGTCTGCGACAGGACTCCTACAAGGCAGCATCTCCACTTATGATATATGTAAGGCCCTGCGCAGATAGTGCGGCTCTGAGGGCACGTGCATGTCAGCGTGCATATACACACTTTGTATATGCATGTACTTTACAGTGCTGGCTCTTTAATACAGTAATGTACAATACTTTCGTAGTGATAAAACATTGAGATTGGCCACAAAGGTTGTGCAATGACATTCAGGATGTGAGTTTGAATCTGTGTGTTCTGTTGCAGGTGGGCGGTGCAGAGGTGGGCGTGGTGGCACGCTCTAAAGCGGCCGATGTGGCTCTATCTCTGGCTGCATTCGTGCGAGGTGTGGGGGCTGTGGTCTGGATCAACGGCTGCTGTGCCAACGTGGAAGTGCCTCTATTCTACAGACATAGGCAGCTGCTCCCTGCGCTCAAACACGATAAGTCCAAGATCACAAAGACTGATTCTGGGGCTTATTTAGTGAAACTTGCGACTCCCATCCCTCGCTCTGAGAAGCACCTGCAGACTGTGATCCCCATAGAAAAGGCCAGTGCTCAGCTCCTGTTTGTGGCCTCAGGGGACGACCTGAACTGGGACAGTGCAGCTTTCATGGAGCAGATGGTGGAGCGTTTAAAGCTGCACGGAAAGAACAACTATGAGGCCATTTTGTACCCTGGGGCCGGACACTTCCTGGAGCCTCCATTTTCCCCTTTCATTGAGGCTTCGTGGCACGGGATCGTGAAAATGGTTGTGCTGTGGGGAGGAGAGGCCACGGCTCACGCTGCAGCTGAGCAGCACCTGTGGAAGAAGATTCAGGAGTTTTTCAGAGCAAACCTGTAACGCTAACCAGGCTAAAGTTAACCAATCCAATACTAACCAGACCAAAGTTAACAAGGCCATTGCTAGTCAGGGCAATGCTAACCAGGCCAACACTAACCAGGTTAACGTTAACATGGCTAACACTTAGCCTGATAACATTTACCAGGTTAATACTAACCAGGCTAGAGCTAAACTGTAGATGGAGCTTTTCTTTCTTAAACAATAAAAGTTTTCATTGCATTTTTGTTTTTGCTACAGTTCATCAATGACTTTTAATTTTTGTCTGAGCCATGTTTGAAAAAAAATTGTGAAAAACGCATTACTCATATTTACATTCCTAAACTCACAAATATTAACATCTCAATAAGGCTGTTTTGACAAAACATTTTTTCATAAAATAATATTCCTCTCCACTCAGATCAGGAGTTTAACCCACAACCTCCTCACTACAAGGAGACGGATAAATCACTCTGCCTCACTGACACAGGGAGGACATGCACACTCCACTTAAACTGATTTAGCGGCAGCTCTCTGCTGCCCTCATCTGGCTGGTGCAAAGTATGATTGCAAATTTAATTCTAATTTAATTTTTCAAATTTTTAACATATTTGAGAGAAGACTGAAATATGAACTGATTTAACTAATCCAAGAATCGCGTGTATTTCAGAACATGTTTTGTAGAGGTCTAAACCACAGGGTCAGCAGTTTTTACACAGAATAAGACCCGAGGAAGACACAGGGAGGGCATCTGACTCTCAGGGGCATTTCAGAACATGTTTGTAAAGGTCATTTTAAATTGTACTTTTCTAGCAGCAAACTTTTACTCCTACCTGAGTAATGTTTTTATTGAAGTAACAGTACTTGAGTAGAAGTTGTTTGCTCGGTGAGCAAGTCTAAAGTGACTGGAGCTTTATGTAACAATGTGAAATGACTTGAACATTTGTGTTTCTTGCAGCTTCTTCAGATATGATTTAGTTTGCCTCATTTTTGTGTCTATTTGAAAATAGCACATTTTTTGCATTTTTTTTCCTTTCAAATTCCATTAACTTCTAATTATAAATCAGATGTTACGTCCCGACAGTTACTCTTTGTAACTCTTAATTGAGTAGCACTTTTTCAATTACTTTTTTATTAACTTGAGTTTCTTGGACCACTACTTTTACTTCTACTTGAGTATTATTATTGTTGAAGTAACGTGACTTTTACTTGAGTACAATGGCCGAGCGTTTGGCAGCTCATCCAAGAGGCTCTTCAGTTCTGAGTGGGCTCTGTAAATCCCCTCATATCTGTCCGAGGAGCTCACTACACCGACACTAACACCTGTTTGTTTACAGTAAGATGTCAGATGCCTTTCCATATCCCCATGTGTGTCAGATGCCCTCCCATCCTCCTATATCCCTGTGTGTCAGATGCCCTCCCATCCTCCTCCTATCAGATGCCCTCCCATCCCCTATGTCCCTGTGTGTCAGATGCCCTCCCATCCTCCTATATCCCTGTGTGTCAGATGCCCTTCCATCCCTCTGCCTGTACCTTGCTCTTGTTAGGCCCGTCTTCCGTGTCCAGGATAATTAGATGATTTGTCGATGAGTCAAATGGATGAGGAGCAGCCTTGAGTGCTCCCATGATGCACTGGGGCAGGGTGAGGTCAGTGTTGACATCATGTGACTGTGGGGGATGGGTGAGGTCATGTGACACATGATCAAAGAGAAAAACATGCACAGGTGAAGAGCAGCGTCTGAGCCAAACAGGGCTTAGGATTGACCCTTTTCTGTATCTTATAATTTGATCATTTTTGTCATTTTACTGCCTTATGACAAGTGAAGTTTGTGTTGGTTTTATAATTCTGTAATGACATATAGTGTCATAGTCCCAGATGGCGGCAGGTATCAGTTTTCCCTTTGATTTCCTGATATAGTCACAAAAAAAGCCACAGTGTGTAACTTTGTAGCCAAAAGGTAGATTTGAAAAAAGCATGGTCTTTTCATTTTGTTTGTGTTGTTGTTTGTTTGTGGTGGTTTGACAGGTGTGTGGTTGACTGCAGTCTAATCTTTATAGTACCCCACCACTAGGGTGTCACTGTAGTTAGCTGTATTTTAGTGTCAAAAGAATCCAATCCTTGCTCCTCTGTATGTATATATATGTATATATATATATATATATATGTATGTATATATATATATATATATATATATACAATTATAAACTCAAAAGCTTTATATTAGAACTCTTTATTAGAACTCCTGTGTATTACTATGGAGGTTGGGGGTGCAATTCCTACATGTTGGGGCCTTCCTTTTTGTAGTTTAAAAAAAAAAAGAAAATAGTCAAAGTGTTTTTATTGTGTTCTGTTACCTCTTTGTACTGGACAATAGTGAGACAGCTGGTAAGAATGTAACAGCTGGTGGTATGTCATAACATAGAAAAGCAAAGCACCATGGGAGATTGAGTTTTCTGTCTGATAACTTTAAATGAGAGATCAGATTTCTCCATATGGTGCTGCATGGGGCCCTGATCAGGAGTCTAACCCGCAACCAGAGGAGGAGGCAGGATAACCACTCTGCCACAGTAACACAGAGAGGACATGTACACTCCACTCAGAGAGATCAGGAGTCTAACCCGCAACCAGTTCTTTTAGCAGTGTGTAATCCTTGCATCTGTGTTTGTCACCCTGCTTTATTTGTTTATGCCAGTAGGTTCCTGCAGGGGGCGTAACGACTAATGACAAACCCAAATAAACAAACACAGGATCAGTTCTCCTGTCACTCAAGCGTGAGAAAAAAAACTGGTGAGAGGAAAACAAAAAACCTTCTAGTGGCACAGAGGTTCAGGGTTCACCCTCAAACTGGGAGTTTTCTGGTTCAACTTTTATTCTGAACAGTATCCTAAACATGTATGACTCATTCCATTCAAGTATTCCTATCCTCTTCCAGGTAGTATTACTACTGCTAAGGTTTCCACATTAATAACTACTACTACTATGATTACTGCTAGATCAGCTACCTCTAGATTCCTACTACTACTGTTTTATCCGCTACAATTACTTCTACACAATTACTACTACAACAGCACCAACTTCTAATAGATTACTACTGCTGCTATGACGATGACTTCTACTACTACTACTACTACTGTTGCTGCTACTGCTGCTGCTACTACTGCTGCTGCTACTACTGCTGCTACTACTAATTCTACTACTACTGTTTCCACTGTAATTACTATAATTACTGCTCGATCAACAACTACTTCTAGACCACTACTATGACTACGATTGTTGCTGCTAAAACTATTTATTTTACTACTACATCTTTTATTTCTCAACTTTGTGAGCACAATTGAGTTGAGTACTACTATTACTACTACTACTACTACTGCTGCTGCTGCTGCTACCACCACCACTACTAGTACTTCTACCATTACTACTACTACTACTACACCTACTACTACTACGACCACTACCACCACTACGACCACTACCACTACTACTACTACAAATACTACCACTACCACTACTACTACCATTACTACCACTACTACTACTACTACTACTACTACTACTACTACTACTACTACTACTACTACTACTACTACTACTACTACTACTACTACTCCCACTAGTGTGTCTGCTGCAGTGACTGCTTGTTGTAGAGGTTTCTCTGCTGGTGCTGTGTCAGAGCTGTACACCTGGTTGTTTGTACCTGTCAGTGTCAAACCTCCACAGACTTTGTCCCTGTAAATAAAGCGTCTCTTATCTTAGGTACAAACACAAAACAGTCAATACAACCCAATCATCTGTGCACTGGTCTCAACACTTCAGTCCCGAGTGAGTTATTACTGCTCTTATTGCTAAACATGTCATCTTTTTGAAAATGTGTCAGCCTTATTTCATTTTTCATGAGGCTACTACAAGAGTACTGACAGTAATGCAGTAGTACACTGTGTATTCTGTGACAGTGATTCAGTAGTAGTCATTGTGTAATCAGGTGCAGGCGTGATCCAAAACAAAAGAAAAATTAAATTCTGTTACTGGACAGAAGTTTTAGAATGAAGACATTTGGCTGCTCATCCAAGAAACTTCTTCAGTTCTGGTTAGATTCCTGCTGGACACTGCCTCATATCTGTCTGAAGGGAGGATCTAACTACACTGAAACTTACACACCAGTTTGTTTACGGTTTCTCTTTAGCATAATCATTCAGGCCCCAAAACTCTCACACTTATTAGCATACTGGCTAGCACTATTGTTTTCCTTGTTTTGATTTTTCAGATAGATATCAGGCAAGAAGCTACATGGATGAGAAGTAAAAAAAAAAAAATTTTTCAAGTCATTATAGTTTATATATATATATATATATATATATATATATATATATATATATATATATATATATATATATATATATATATATATATATATATATATATATGTATATATATATATATATATATATATATATATATATATATATATATATATATATATATATATATATATATATATATATATATATATATATATGTATATAATATATATATATATATATATATATTTTTTTTTTTTTTTAAGTATTTGAAGTTTTGTCATACTTCATATGTACTCAGAAGAGAGTAAATGTATGTACAAAGTCACAGAAGTTATAGTACAAATCAATATGTTTATGAAGTACTAGTGTAGTAGTAGTTTGTTAATAGCACTGGTAGTAGCACTTGCCTTGTTACTACTTATCTTACTACTTGAGTATCATGTTAAGTACAACAGGGGTGGGACGAGACACAAGACAAAGAGAATGAGACAAAGTTTAGAATCAGTCGTGAGCTGCAGTTGATCAGTTCATTTACTACAATCTGAGGCAGTTTTGTCTCACGAGATTTGGTGGCAGAAGAAGGTCTTCCGCCCCATCCCTAGGCAAAGCAAGGCAAGGCCAGTTTATTTGTATAGCACAATTTCGTACACAAGGTAATTCAAAGTGCTTTACAGAATAAGAATCAAAACAATACAATTCAAACCTGTATACAGGACTTTAACCTATTCTACTATCAGGACTTTAACCTGAACATGGAACCTTTCTTTGTGAGGGACTTTAACCCTCGCCGGGGACTCTAACCCGTAACAATATTACACACCAGTTGGGGACTCTAACGTTGTGCTTTTATTATTTTTGAGGGACCCAAAACTCCTCAGGGAAGCGCTGTACGCACCCAGCTATGTAGGGACACGTCTGCCCACTACACCAGTCCACGGTGGGTCACAGGACTTTAACCTGTTTTGCTATCAGGACTTTAACCTGAACACGGCTTCATGAGGGACTTTAACCCTCATCAGGGACTCTAACCCCAACAACAACACATAACAATTTTTTCTATTTTTTTTATTTTATGATCGGACCACGCCGGGGCCACCAGAATTGGTGACCCCGGCATGATCCGTGTAAATAATCACAAATAATCATCAAAAAATGACATTAAAACATTAAAACAAAAGAGTGCAGAATAAAAACCTTTCAGTCATATGCACAGATAAACAAAACTGTTTTGAGCCTGGATTTAAACATTGTTAAAGTAGAGGTCTGTCTCACATCTTCAGGAAGACTGTTCCAGGTTTTAGCTGCATAAAACTGAAACACTGATTCCCCATGTTTAGTCCTGACTCTGGGCGCCAGCAGGAGGCCGGTCCCTGAAGTCCTCAGAGTGCGAGATGTTTCATATGGCACTAACATGTCAGAGATGTACTTTGGATCTAGGCCATGAAGAGACTTGTACACAAGCAGAGCTGCTTTAAAGTCAGTGCAGAGACCTGAGCACAGGACTTATGTGCTCGTACTTAATGGTTCTGGTCAGGACCCGAGCAGCAGTGTTCTGGATGTACTGCAGCTGTTTTAAGGCCCGTTTGGAGAGGCCAGTGAGCAGGCCATTACAGTACTCTAGCCTACTAGAGACAAATGCATGGATAAGTCTCTCTAAGTCTGGTTTTGACAGTAAACCTTTGATTTTTGCAATGTTTTTAGATGGTAAAAAGCTGCAGATGTTATTGATTTGATGTGGCTGTTAAAGTTCAATTCTGAGTCCATTATTACCCCTAAATTTCTAGACTGATTTGAAGGTTTTAGAGAGAGAGACTGGAGGTGATGCTGACACTTTTTCTATGTTTCTGTGGGCCGAAGACTATGACTTCAGTCTTGTCTGAGTTAATTGGAGAAAGTTGTTTTGCATCCACACACTGATTTGTTGGATGCAGTGTCAGAGTGAATCCACTGGTCCATATTCACCTGCTGCAGTGAGACATAGATCTGAGTGTCATCTGCAGAGTTGTGGTAGGACACATTGTTGCTGCGCATTAACTGGCCTAACGGCAGCATATATAGATTAAACAGCAAGGGTCCCAAGATTGACCCCTGGGGCACCCCACAGCTCAGGGACATTTTATCTGAGACACATTTTCCAATTTCAACAAAGAACTCCCTGTTTTCTAGATAGGACTTGAACCAGTTTAGTGCCGTACCAGAGATGCCCACCCAGTCCTCTAGTCTCTGTAAGAGGATCCCATGATCCACAGAGTCAAAAGCAGCACTCAGGTCTAACAGGATCAAGACTGAGACTTTGCCTGCATCAGTATTCTGGTGGATGTCATTTGTCACCTTAATAAGAGCAGTCTCAGTGCTGTGGTGGGGTCTAAAACCTGACTGGAAAATATCGAAGGAGTTGTTAATTTGGAGGAAGTTAATAAGCTGTTGGTAAACAACTTTTTCAAGGACTTTGCCTAAAAACGGCAGATTTGAGATTGGTCAATAATTGTTCAATATTGTGGCATCAAGCCTGCTCTTCTTTAGGAGAGGCTTGATAATCGCAGTTTTCAAAGCTCTTGGGAATGTTCCAGATTGAAGTGACATGTTAACTATGGAAGTGAGTCAGATGCCCTCCTGACCGTCCGGTGATGGCCCGAACTCTAGATCGCCTTGCCTGAATGGACTCTGGCCCTACAGACTTGAACTGGATGCGCCTTAGTCCTGGACACATCTAAAGCCTGTCCGTCCATGGGAGTGGATCTCTCCTTCACTGTGGTTCTCCTCGAGGTTTCTCCTTTTCCCACTGGGTTTTTGGAGTTTTTCCTTGCCGAGAAGGAGGATCTAAGGACAGGGGATGTTCTGGAACAGTTATTCATTGCTTGTTTTCTGTTGATTAATTTGCTTGTCTGTAACTGTTTCATTGTTGATTTTCTAATTCTGTTGGTTAATCAACTCTCATTTTCAGCCCTAAGAGGCGACTGATGTCGTGATTTTGGGCTCTACAAAAATAAATTGAATTGAATTGAATTGAATTGAGTGTTGATAGCAAACTGTTGAGCACAGACTTTAGAAATTTAGTGGGTAACACATCAAGGCAGCATGTAGATGAACTCAGACTGGTGACGATCTCTTGGACAGTTTTGTCAGTTACAGGTGCAAAGTGAGTCAGCTCTAAGTGTGTAGGTGGCTGCAGGGATGTTATTTGCTTCATGGAATTGATGGCATTTTTAATGGCCTGAGCCTTGGCATTGAAGAATATTGCAAACTCATTGCACTTAGATGTGGAAATTAGTTCTAACGACAGCGAGGCTGAAGGGTTTGTTAATCTGTTTACTGTTGCAAACAGGACACGAGAGTTGTTACAGCAACTTCCAATAATGTCAGAAAAATACCTCTGCCTTGTTCTACATAAAGTGTGGTTGTACATGTGCATCTTTTCTCTGTAAATCTCATAATGAATCTGGAGCTTTGACCTGCGCCATTCCCGCTCGGCCCTCCGGCACTCTCTTTTCTGTGCCCTGACCGAGTCATCATTCCTCCATGGCGCTTTCTACTGATCTTTAACTATTTTAACCTTCATCAGGGCAATGGTGTCCAGAACATTCAAAACGCTCAATGTCACAGAGTTAAACAAATCATCAACATTAGAATATAAGGCATTTTTAAAGTGAATCATTTCCATGAACAGTTCACCTGTTTTATCATTTATGTGTCTCCTTTGAACAACTGCAGGACCAGCCGCTGGTTTGGGAATAACAGACAGGTCAAAAAAGACACAGAAATGATCAGACAGAGCAACATCCACCACGATGACATTTGAAATATTTACTCCTTTTGTAATGAGCAGGTCCAGAGTGTCCCTCTGTTGTGGATGGGCTCACTGACATGCTGAGTTAGACCAAAGGTTTCAAAGACAGAACTGAGCCCTACTGAGAATACCATTTCCATTTAATTGTGGGTATCTTTAATTACACTAAAAGCTGTGGGACATGTTGACAAAACAATACCATACTTAAAAACAGCTTGTGCCATAACCTCCTGGTATGTCCTTGTGTAGTTTGTCCAGTGCAGGGGCCCGTAGTCTCTGGTCAGTGCAGGTCAGGCAGGAGCCTTGACATTCTGCTCAGTCTATTCCTGAATCTGAGACGATCAGGTTGCACCAAGCACTACTCCCAGGTACTACTGCTACTGCTACTACTGAAAATTGTCACGATACTAAAATGTCAAACTCGATTTTGATACTAAAGAATAGACTCGATACTCAATACTGATTATAATACTATGATGATAATAAACACTCTTTATTTAGACACTAGAATGTGATTTTCCACATTAAACGGTAGTACTTTTCTATTCACATGTGGCCTTATATCTGTGTAATCCCTCAGTGTCCAGGTAAGTTCCATAGTGGTCCATGGTGTATACTAGTCTATGTGTCTTATACTTGATATGATACTGTTTAAGACAGCTAAAGAAAGGTTAATAGCTATTCAGGAAGGTATATGATTTGATACATGATTATCAAAAGGATCGATACATGAGTATCAAATGAGCATGTAGTTTTTGACACCTGATTTTCAATACTGACAAACCTATTGCTGTGTATTACTGTGTATTACTGTGCAATACTGTGTAATACTGTGTACTTTATAGTCTAGGGGTACACTCACTTCATCAATATCAGAATCAGAAAAGTTTGATTGCATATGTCAGAGAAGAAAAATTACAATGTGTTCTGAATCTTATAAAATACCTTGAAAAATAAGTGTTCTTACTATGGACGAACGCATCTCTCCAAAAATCTGA
This sequence comes from Periophthalmus modestus, assembly GCA_019594935.1. Lineage (NCBI taxonomy): Eukaryota > Metazoa > Chordata > Actinopteri > Gobiiformes > Gobiidae > Periophthalmus > Periophthalmus modestus. The sequence goes on from JAIEZT010000026.1 coordinate 22,213,526, forward strand.
TACGTCACTCAAATGTCTGAATGGAGATAGTTGAGTTTAGCAATGCCATACTGTGGATCATTTCAGTCAAAATAATAACATCTCTATCCTTCAGCAAAGGTTACACAGTGAGATAGAGACAGAAACATTAAAGAGGAGGCATTTTACTTCTATGTATTAAACGCATAACACATTCAGATCACCATGTTACCTTTTATTGTTTTGAAAATGCTATATTCACTCAAAACAATGTATTAACTTGTTTTATAAGTTTCACTTTCGATTTCCACGTTCTCAGTCTCCCCTCCCTTCTCTCTGTTCTAAGTCACTACCCCTTCAGAGCACTATCACAACACCATCAGCGTTGCATCCCGCTAACAAAACTACTGCATACATGACTGTAACATATAGACATGAACACAAACACATACATGAGGCTAATAGTTATTTCCTCAGCCTGTCAATTTGATGGTAATGCTAATTTTGGCTAAGTCCTGGTTGAACTCCTGCTGGCAGGATATGAATGTTAGCTGCCATCTGTAGAACACAAGTGTGGAAATGGGACCTTTTACCTTATGCTAATTCTCCATTAACATGAATATTGGCTCTACAATGGCTTTAGGTGCATTCGACTTCCCATCGAGTTTAGTGAGGGAGGCTTTAAAGAACAGGACCCTGGGATTTCCATTGTAATGCATCAGGTGGAGGGGGTACTACCTGGGTGCCCAAAGAGCCCAAAGAGAGGCCTCAAACTGGGACAAATGCTCTGCTGTGAGGGACATGGGGATGCCGCGATGAATTTAACACTCATTAGTGAAAAGAGCCTCAGGTAGGTCTTGTGTTAAGTGTGAAATGGAGGTAGGTGGGCAGGTAGGTCAAATAGGTCATAAAAATCAGGTAGAAGAAAGGAACTAAGGCTGAACCATTTGGGAAAAATATCCAGTTGTGATTTTTCTGACAAACATTGTGATTATGATTAGAAGAATTGACAGAAAATTGAAAAGTAACACAAGAATCAGAACATGTTTGTATCTTAACTGCAGGGTTAGTGTTTTGTTTTTTTTTTTTTTTTATGTAGGTCTAGCGCTACATGTTCAATCAGAGAAAAGATATTACAGGTAAATCAAAATTATAATTGAGTTCATTCAATGCATAAGACAGCCTTCATGATGCCCTAGGATAAATTACAAAAATATAAGGGCATATTTTTTAAAGATTTGTAGTTTTGATTTTAGAATAAAGCAAACAACATGCAGACTGATTCTGTTCAAAGTTCACATTTTACACACGCCCAGAAGAATTGACAAAAAGACTGAAATATGAACTGAAACTAACACAAGAATCACATTTCAGAGCATGTTTGTACAGATCTAAACTACAGGGTTAGCAGTTTTTATGCAGAATAACACAGGAGATTTTGTAGTTTGTGGAGGAAATTATGGTCCGATTATGTGTGAACAGGCTAACTTTTACCTATAGCCTAGAACAAATAGCCTACTACTGTATAATAACAATCAGATCAAATATACAATTAGCTATACAGTTACTAACATGCTAATAACAGACACTGAGGACTATGAAGGCCTACTTAATAATTATAATCTCTCTTTTAACTACCTCTGCCACCTTTTATTTGGACATTGTATTAACTTATATTATTGTCTCTGCATGGTGGAAGTCATTAAGTGTATGAAAACTCATTAACAATTATGAAAAAACCTAATTTAATTGTAAGATATCTGATGCTAAGAGGGTCTCTCATACATGTCCCACCGCCCAGAGCTACGGCAGGTCACGTGGTGTGGCTTCCTTTGCTCCTCCTTCAGCACAAAACCACCGCAGAAAAATAACAGGTAAAGATTCGACGTTTTCATTCCCAACGTGGACAAAGGAGCAATAAAAACGTGCCTTCTCACAGTAAACGTTTATTTTCCGAATGTTTAACACCTCAGTTTGAAAAAGAACGAGATACATTGACATTATGGAGGAGAGAAACACGCCCACGTGCTGTCTGGAGGAGGGGCCACGTGCTGAGGTGCTGCTCTGGAGGTGGTGCCGTAAAGTGTGGAGCGCGTCGTAAACAAGAAGCCCCCACCTCCCATATCTGTATTTCTTACTTTCTCTTATTTTTATTTATTTAGATGTTTTCATGAGGTGGAAAAATACTTCAGGCAAGTATTATATTATAGTAACATATTGTGAATGCAGACAACAAGGCAGCTCAATTAGGCTAGTTGAAATTAAAATAATAATAATAAAAAAGAATATATTTTAATTGATTGCTGAATAATATATAACATTTTGGCATTATTCAGTGGCAATCTTTAGTATTAAAAATAAATAACAATAAAAATAAAAGAAAGAAAGAAAAACAAACAAACAAATATAGATTTATTAACAAGAAGAGCCAAAACAGGTGTAAAAGTCGTTCCAGTTGCGGGTATTTGCATTTGTTCGTTTGCTTTCCAAATTAGAAACATAATGCAACATATACCGTAAACATGAGTACATTTTTTAATGAAAATCAATCTTGTGTACAGTGAAGGGGGATAGGGGGATGGGGGGGTTTGGTGCTGTCGTAAAGCGGATAGGAGCGGGTGAGAGATGGGTGAGGAGAAGAGAGATGGAGGAGGGAGGGGGAAGAGCCAGGGGTGAGTATCCGAGAAGGGAGGGGGGAGGAGGCGGCTGTAGAGAGCGACTCAGACCCAGAGAGCGACCAGGATCATGGCGGATGGCCCCAGGTGTAAGCGCAGAAAGCAGGCGAACCCAAAGCGAAGCAGCGGTGAGTACCAACACCAAACCCCGCCGTCCCCTACCACTGATCCGGGGAGCTGGGGCTGTGTTCTCCCGGTGAACTCCTCTTGTGGATGTACAGGGGCGAGTTGGAGCTGTTTTGACCGAGTTTGGACGTACTATCGCGGGGCTTTCTATCCTAGGGTGTACCGTTATACCTGGAACCGTTACACGAGCGCTGCGATGATACGGAACACCGCGCATCGCACTTTACCAACTTTTAATCACTTTCACACCTATTTCCGTGTCCTTTTAGCCACTTTTGGCACACTTTGCTGCAGGTTGGCGGTGCTTTTTCGGATATAAACAGCGTGGCTCGCAGTTTGGTGGAGTTGTGAGGCAGAATTTCAGGGCGAGGTTGTGGACAGCGAGGGCCGTACACAGAAATGTTGATATATTGTGATTCCTCAAAAAGTCTAAGTTTAGACCTGGCTTAGATCTGCTTTTGTCTTTTTTTGGACCAGATATAGTTTTAGTTTAGAGCTAGTTTATAGACCCGGGGTGGACCTGGTTTTAATACGTGTTTGCACCTGGTTTAGTCCTGATTTAGTCCAAGTTTAGTCCCACGGATTAAGACCTGGTTTAGACTCGATTCAGTCCCAGTTCAGCCCTGCTTTTGCCCTGCTTTAGTCTTTCTTTAGCACTCTGAGACCTCCATGGTGCGCACGGCCATGCGTCCAGCTTTGTGGCCGCTTTCGGTGCTACTTCCCCGGGTACGTTCACGCTCATGGCTCGCTGCTCCGGTTGTAGAGGTAGTTCGCTCTTGGATGACTGTCTTTGGCACACTCTGACACGGCTTTGGCTTTGGTTTGAGTCCCGGTGATGGCTGAGGACGTGAGGATGTTTATCTTTAAGTCCTCGCTTACCCCTCCCCATGCTACAACTGCAGTACCACATGTGTCTTTGCACGAGCTAGCATATTTATGATCATTTTACACTTTGATTGCTAGTTTAAGCCATTTTTACTCGCTATTTTGCAAATTATATCAACGCTTTACCTAGATTTTTCCACATTTGATCACGTAATAAAGTTGTAATAGCGCACAGTAAACGCTATTACCAACCTTTAACCAATTACAGTGCATTACAAACACGTATCTTATATTGTTTTTAGCATGTATAGCTAATTGGCAGCCACCTGTCCTGAGCATGACTAAAATAGTTTGGGTTGCTTCCCACGTGCTTTTTGTTTTGGTCTAAACATTTTAGCATGTGTTTACGCTGCTAAATGCTAATTTGCTTAGTTACATAACCGTCAAACTTAATTATTCGAGAGTGGAAAGATATTTTTTAGCCTTTTAAAGTGATTGAAAGCGCCATCTGTCGTGCGTAACATGTTGAATACGTAATGTTTGGATGTTCCTGCTTTGCTTTTTCTTGTTAATCTCCTCTTAAATGAGTTTTTACACAACCGTAACTTATATTTAAAGCGTAATGTCTGTTTGGGGTGTTGTAACGTGATTCAAATTGCATATAGGTCGCGTTTTAAACCATTTGTGCGTTACTTTTCTTGCTCCAAATCCGTGCTTCCCATTGGCCGCGTACCACCTGTCCCTGCGCGCTCACACGGGTCACATTAACCAATCAAAAAGTGCTTCTATAATAAATGCGCTGAGGGTCCATTTGTGTTGGGGGCTCTGTTATGTGAGTGTGTGTAAGCCTAGGAGCAGAAAGAATATATCCATCCTGTTATTTTGTTGTACTTTTCCTCTTTGCTGACGCCAGTACGGTGCCTGTGCGCGCGTCCTACCCGTGCCACGGCTCTCCTCCTCCCTCTTTCTCCCCATCATCATGTTTACCTGACCGCGGATAACGGGAATACGACGGGGATAACTCACACCTGACGCTGCGTGGAGCTTACGGGACGCCTCGGTTGGCTGGCAGTATTATTCACCCAAACCAAGGCGGAGGAAACTCAAAGAATAGCTCTCCAAATGTCCACTTGTGCAGGTAGGCTAACGTGATGATTATATAGCGGTAGCGTTTAGCACTGAGTGAGACAGAGGATGCTCGCTTTGGTCACTCTCGCGGGATTATGAAGCATGCTTTTATATTCTTTCATGTGCTACTGATGCTAAACTCGCTTGGCTATCATTTCTTTCCATATACGTGTGCGTAAAATGATCCAGGGGTGATTTTAATGTAGTTTCCCGTGCTCTTTTTGCACGTTTGGGCTCCCTCTCCTTTCCCTCTATTGTGTTGCGCTAATTTGTTACACAATTTGCTGCGAGCGGAAGGGAATGGCGGTCAGTAGACTCAGGACCAGGGCTGCTGCAGTGGAGGCGGGGTTGTTGGCTGGGGCTTGGATGGACTAGACATCCTCCAGGTATACGCAAGGTGATGCAACGCCTATAAAGGTACATTTTGGCAGATTTCACCTCATTCTGGCTACAGTAAACATAAGGAACGGTTCAGACAGGGTTGTACAGTATTTAGTCTGGTTTAAATTGAAGTTTGCATTGTAAAAATGTGTTGTAAAGCGTTGGTGAGCATCCCGAGCCGAGCAGTGGGGCGTGCAACCAAGATGGCACAGGCAGGTGTTGTGATTCATGCTCTCCCGTCAGTGCATAATTCATTTCAGACTCACTTAAAGGTTATTTTTGGGTAAATGCATTTCAATAAATTACAAAAAACAATATATAAGTTGGCTACAATTCTTTACTACTAGGTTATAATATAAAATTATATCGTACAAAAGTGTTTCCCATACATTTTGGGGAGACTGTGGTGGCAGTGGCACAGATTATTTTGATTTCAGTAGTTTCATTTTATACAATTTGTGGAGTATAAATGTGGTCTGTATTTAATCTTAAACCTGTCCTAGTTACTTTTAAATGTTTAGGATTATACAAAGGGTGTGATGCCAGTGGATAGTGCAAATGGTTTTGAGACTATGGGGGTGGGAGTTATTGTCTCAAAACTGTCAAAGTATTAGAAGATATGCAAGTACTTAATTACAGGGAGTACATACATTATACATTTATATTGTACAGATTTGTACATGATGTTCTGTGCTGTTTTAAACATAACACACTTTTCTTTACTACAACTCATAGCATTATTGTTTTGGTTTTAAATGGTAAAGTAAAAAATGCCGTTGTAATACATTTTGAAGTTAGAAGTTAGGAATAAATGATAAGAAACCATACGAAGTTGTCTCTATACATATTCAATGATAATCATGAGTTTCCATTTAAAGTACTTTTTACTATTCAATAAATTGTTTTAGTTGCCATTTTAAGTGCTTTTTACTATTCAATAAATATATTTAGTTTTGATCTGTAACCTGCTATAGCAATGATGCTAATTTAACCGTAAAAAATTAAGGCTTTTGTTGCCTGACAGTCATTTATAATTGAAAAGAGGAAATCCCCTGAGCAGCATCATTTGTACTGCCCCATAGAGACCAGTGAGAAATGGTATAGTTAATATATGTCACTGCTGTCTGTATAGAATATGGATTTATGAGGCTTACAAATGATGCCATTCATTAATGCTTATCATAAGACAACAGTAGTTCTCTAATGTGATGTCAAAAATGTAGTAGACACGCGACCTAACTAACCTTAGTGATGTTAGTGGCTATGTCAGACTTTCTGTGATACCACAAAAAGTTTTAAAAATGTAATGCTATTTTTTATGCAGGGTTTAAATGATCAAAATGTTCAACATGGGTAGAGTATAAAGCAGTCACCAAGACTAATCCAGAACTAAACCAGGAATGAACAAAATCTACTTAAGGGAACAGGACTTTACCAGGTACATAAACCTAAATCAGTACTACATCAGGACCAAATCTAATGTGGGAATTAGGCAATAACCAAGAGTTAAGACCAAAGCAGGACTAAAGCTGGATAGCAAAAGTTTTGTATATTTCTTAACATGCATCACTCACCAAGAGCTGCAGTTTTTGATACCTGAAAATTGCACTGCCCAATGCCTTTTATAACATATATGTATTCACATGAAATACATGGCTATAGCACTCTCCCCACTTATCATGTCATGTGCGATGTATGCCCTTGTTTCTGTGTTCTGTATTCTCTCATAGACTCCAGTGTAGTTTATAAATAGCAGGAGCAGAGGTTAAGAGTACATTGAATAGACTGCTCAGTATCAGACCTTTATAATGGGACATGACAGACTCCTGGCCATGTTCCTCTCTCTCCTTCTCTCCTCTGTCTCTGTCTCTCTCTCTTGGCTCTCTCTCTCTTTCTACTATAAACATGCTGAGACAGTCTGATGTCACTACTTTACAGTTAAAGGTGCAGTACGTCACATCCTTTTCCTTTCTGCTGTGGTCTAAATAAATAAATCCTTTTGATCCTAATAAAATGAGTCTGCTAATTAAAAAAGTTGGTGAACTTAGAAACCATCATCCGATGAATCGACTTAACAACTAAAGGCCCACAGCCCTACTTCCAGTTATAACAATACACTGAGGTTACATCAGAATCAGAATAAGAAGACAATCATGGAAAATGGTAGAAAAAAAAAAACAACAAAAAAACCCCCTATATATATATATATATATATATATATATATATATATATATATATATATATATATATATATACACACACACACACACACACACACATATATATATATATATATATATATATATATATATATATATATATATATATATATATATATATATATATATAATATATATATATATATACACACACACACATATATATATATATACACATACACACACACACACTATTATATTATTATTATATATTCAGTTCTTTGTCGTCTAGTAGTGTTGTCATGATACTAAAATTTACTACTAAAATCTTTTTGATATTAAGGAACAGACTTGATAATCAATACTGATTCTGACACCTCAATGAAAAAAAAAAACAAAACATAAATAAAATCCTTTTTATTTAGACACTGGAATGTGATTTTCAGCATTAAATGGTAGTACTTTCTTTTCTGTTCCCATGTGGCTTTATATCTTATAATCCCTCAGTGGTCTAGGTAGGTTCATAGTGGTCCATGGGTGTATACTAGTCTGTGTGTCTTATACTTGTGAAAGATACAGCTCAGAACATTCTAAAGTTATTCAGGAAAAGTTCATTTCTGTCCTGTGAATGGGGCTTTTTTAATATCGATACCAGCTAAAATTAATCTAGTTTCAATACTAGATTTTGTATCGATTGGCATCTGATTTTCAATACTTAAGCAAGTAATTGCTTACTAATTGATTACTTAAATAATCACTGCTGTCTTAGTTGTGTCATGTTTTCTTACTTTCATCCCATACAGGTGAAACACAGTCACTCTTCTGGTCCTGTGTAATCGGGCAGTGTGAGTCCTGGTCCAATCTTAAGTGTCAGCATTTTTCTCTGTGCAGAGACTATAAATACCTGTCAGAACTCGGACACTCACTGCTCTTCTACTGTTGTCGCTAACTGAAGGGGGCAGGTCCTTCAAATGGCAGGTGGAACAGTGGGGTTTTGGACAGACACCATTAGCACCTGGCGCAAAAAGAAAAGGTCCTTGTCGTGTATAGGGCTGTAATAATCCTTAATGTAATACACTTTATTCAGTCATCATATTTTGTCATGGCTTAGATCTGGTTTAGTCCTTGTTTTGTCTGACTTGGTCCTGGTCTAAACCTGGTTCAGTCCTAGTTTAGTCTGGGTTTAGTCCTGGTTTTGTCTTTGACCCCTTTTAGACCTGGTTCATTCCGAGTTTTGGTCTTGTTTATAATAGTCTATAAATCGTTGCTGAAAGACTGTTTACTTTGGCTGAGATTCTCCAAAACTACAATACAAAGTTTCTTGTTACAGCACATTTTATCAAGTTGTCCAATTTAAATGTCCCTGTTTCCTCCCAGACCTCTTACTGTGCATCATCAGCCCTGTTTGTGAGTGTTCGTGAGTGGTAAGCTAACACTGTAGTTGGTACACAGGTGGAATGTGCTCTGGCGTTAGCTTTAGCCTTTAGCATTAGCAGGATAAACACCCGGATCCTGGTGGAGACCTGGCCTTCACCCCAACTCTCGCTCAGGGACATTTTGGGACTGACTGAACCCAGGCTGACGTGGTTCTGAAGATGTTTTTTTAGATTGCAAACATGATGTACTCTTAATGACAAATAGTTGTGGGCCATACTGGCTAAAAGAAATAGATATCATAGATATCAGAATGTGCATTGTCAGTGAATAGTTTCACAATGTACGCATTTGATTTGGTGATTTCATGCAAACATACAAAGCAACAATACAGTTTAATATATTTAATACTCACGACTACTACTACTACTTCCACTAAGCATATTCTTAACATTTGTGATTCACTGATCTTTAGTATACATCTAATGTATATAGGTTGATATGTATAGATATATTTAGTATAAAGTATTCCGTTCTCAAACGAGCCAACTTTACGTGTTTTTTCTCCATAAATCTCTTTTAAACCATTCAAATAGTCCAGTGTGTTGTTACACTTTAATAGGCCTATGTCTTAAATATGAACATTATTGACAGGCAGAAACGTAGCTCCTTGTTTATGCTTCTCTTTTCTCCAAACCAGCGTGCTGTGTTCAAGCTCTGAGGTCTTGTAATCTCTAGTGTTGCCTTCAGTGTTTAACACGACTCACCACGGTCTAATACACAACTGCAGAAAGTCACTATAGAAACAGTGTTCATTACAGTACAAGTGTTTTCCTTTGGTTTGTATTGTTGATTGACAGGACCTGGTACTCTGTGGTTGTTGTGTAGAAAGTTCATCCCCAGTTTCTGGGGGTGGGATGCTAACTGTTGGCACTGGTGTGTCTGAAGCTTTGCTGCTCAAATTAGACTTTAATATGAGCTTTGTTTTAACATTTTATTTGACTGGGAAAATGCATGTTAATGAACAGACATACCAGATTATAGCCAAAGGCCAATTTCCATCTGTTGTGCCAGGGGCGGGCTGGGGTCACAAAAGGGTAAAATTAAAATTGCACACTACATTCACTGCACAGTTCCCATTAAACATCAGTTTACTTGGAACTATAACAGGTGAGCTGATTTGTGCTATTAAACAAGTCTCTTACACATGAAATTACAGCCTGAAGCATTAGCCAACAATTTCAGTTAGTCACTCACCTTTTTTGCTGAAAATCAAACTCCTAAAAAGGACCATGAACTCCCAGATTGATTACAGGCTCTTGAAAATGTGCTGTTTAAATCCATTTTGTACTTTTTCATGAGCTTTCAGACAGTCAAAAAAATTAACAGGCTGTATTTGTGTCGTAACGACTGACAGGGGACCAAAGAGACAGAACTCGGGGAAAAGTTTAACAATGTTTATTAACAGTTTTAAATGTGCAAATTAAGGTAGATCGATCAGGGAGTTGAGAGCGGGGTGTTTGCCGTGGTCCAGGAGTAGAGAGTGAGCAGCTGGCTCTGAGACGAGGCAAGCAGTACTGGTAAAGGTGAGCTGGGTCAGAAGAGGTGAGATCCGTACCGGTCGTGGAGAGCAGGGTCGGAGACAGAGGAGCTGAGCGGGTCCAGGGAGCGGGATCTTACGAGGGGCAAAAATATCCAACTTAGAACGAGTCACAAAGAGCAAAAACATGAAACTGAGCCAAGCAGAGTTGGACCACAGTGGCTACGCAGATGGTCTGGCACTGAGTGTCTGGTCCTGGCTCCCTCTGTCCTCCCCAGGTGCAGCTTGATTGCTGATTAGGTGCAGGTGTGCACGGGAGGAGCCCAAATCTCCACCCAGCTCCAGGCTCAGATACAGAAGGGAGGGGAAACAGCACAGACTGGCATCATGACAGTTTGCTAATGTGTGCATTGCAAGTATCAATTGTAAGACAAGTTTTTTGGGGTACTTGAATCGAATAAATGCAAGATAAGTGAGTTTAATGCCATAAGTCTCTTCAGTCATCATTTAGTCCAGGTTCAGGGCAGTTTTAGACCCATTTGTTTACAAAAGTTCAACTATGTTGCCATTTGCCAGTTTTGGAAAACTATTAAAAATATCTCTCCATCAGATATTTCCATGTACTAAAACTAACTAATGCACATGAAAGTGCAAACAGTAGCATTGTTGTTGTATATTGATTAGTAAAGTTGGTGTTGAATTGAAAACATTGAGTAATGATTAACTAACCACCCTGAGGCATCAGCCCTGTTAGCATCATTAGCCTCAGTTAGCGTTGTTAGCATGAGCGCTCTTCTACATGTTCTTGGTGGCTGAGCAGGTCATTGGTGCTACTTTCTCCCCTCAGGCAGATCAGGTATGTCTCTCTTTAACACAAATGGCCCAGTGAATGATAAAACACCACAGGAAGTCTGCTCCCCTCTACCCCTCCCACTTTCCTTTTATGGGCACATGGAGGAGGGGCTTTGTACATCATAACCTCTGCAAAAAAATATAATATATCAATTCTAAATAATTATCTTAAATTGAGCTGTTATGTGTAATTTAGACATATTTACATAAGTTATCTCTCGTACATTTAACCTGTTTTGAGATTTTGGAACTAGTTGAACAGCAAGTATAAACAAGTATTTATTTACACATGGAATGCAAATATTGTATTTGGTGTGATATAAGAGCATGCACATTTTTCAGGTATAGGTATCGCCGAGTACTCAGATCAAATTACTGATTCAATACCACTCAGTATTTTCCAGGATGAGGACCCATAGATGTGAGCACTGCCACTGCTGACGTCTGGGGCTAATGGTAATGCTAACACCCAGAACAGGTTAAATGCAGACTGTGGAAGCTCTTCAGGCACTTAAAACACATTAATAATGACAGAAAAGACGTTTGTGTTAGCTCTTTGACACTTTCATTTAGCCTTTGGAGTGTACGCTGACTACTACTACTACTGAACTTAGTAAAATGACTACAGAGATTGCAGCAAGACAACAGCGCTAACACCTCAACAGCGCTAACACCACAACAGCGCTAACACCACAACAGCGCTAACGCCACAACATCGCTAACACCACAACAGTGCTAACACCACAACAGCGCTAACACCACAACAGTGCTAACACCACAACAGTGCTAACACCACAACAGTGCTAACACCACAACAGCCCTTACACCACAACAGTGCTAACACCACAACAGTGCTAACACCACAACAGTGCTAACACCACAACAGCCCTAACACCACAACAGTGCAAACACCACAACAGCCCTAACACCACAACAGCCCTAACACCACAACAGCCCTAACACCACAACAGCCCTAACACCACAACAGCCCTAACACCACAACAGTGCTAACACCACAACAGCCCTAACACCTCAACAGCGCTAACATGGACTTTGTTTTGTGCATAATTAGCCGTGTGCGTGTGAGGATGAGGTCTTTTTCCAGGCCTCACTGCTGTTTTGATCGTCACTCTGTGGGACAAAGTGAACAAGGAGAAAAGTGAAAGAGCTTAAATCAGTACAACTCATCATCAAGGCCACTTTACCAATTTAGCCTCAATATCTCATTTATTCTTGTAGATGTTCTTAAGATATAGCCTTTTAGTAGAGTTATTTTTTGCTCTTGTACTGTATCAAAACAGAGTACTGTAACTCTAGTCTACTTCTACACACTATACAGTATCGGCATGATACTAGTATTGGCGAGTACACTAAGGCCAAGTATTGGACTGGATAAAACTACTATTAATACTACTACAATACTGCTACTACTTCTATAATACTACTCTTACTACTCTTACCACTATGGCTTCTACTATGGTTAACTTCTATTACTACAGTAATCACTAGTTAACTGTTTGTAGGACTCTTTGTAGGACTAGCCCCCGGTGAATGCATTCACATGGAGGTGCAGGTGAATGCATTCACAGGTTTTAGCTGTGACTCTGCATAACAACAGTGCTGTAGTGATGTGTGCAGACTTCCCTGGTGTTTCCTAAAGCTGCTTTCACATGTGCAAAGAACAACATTTAACACGGCACAATGCAAACCCAATATCAGCCGAAGTCTTGGATGGAGTTGTTATTTTTCACTGCCTATGGAGGGATTACAAAAACTCTTCCTGCTACTACTAGTACTGCTACGGCTACTGCTACAACTATTACTACTACTGCTACTTCTCCTGCTGCTGCTACTTCTAGTACTGCTACTAACACTACTACTACTGTTCTGTTGATGTTCAGCGGGTAACTTTGGACAACCTATATAATTATATTTTAATAAAGAATGTAAAGACAACACTTCATTATAATAACATGTATTTTAAAGGGGCCGTATTACACTGTTTTCTGATCCACATGATAATGTTGTTTCCTCATCACAAACAGACCTGGAGTTGTGTTTTGTTTCATTCACACATGTTTAACACATACGCCCTGCATATTTAGGTTCTTAGTTAGTTCTTCTCTTCACTAAAAACACTCTGTTCCACCTCGTGATGTCATGGTGTAATACAGGAAGTGCTTCAGTGTTTTTAAACTCTGTGCACCTTCACTAGAATCATTTGCATAATTTCAGCCCTGGAATTGCTGATTTCTACTGAAAAGGGTAAAAAGGAGCTGTTAACTTGAAAACTACCACTTCATGACATCACAAGGTGGAGCAGAACATTTTGAGATTCAGGGGTGTAGACAGACTAATGATAAAAGATTATGGTACTCAAACATGTGAATGAAACAAAACACAACTCCTGGTATGTTTTTGAGGAGGTAACAGCATTAGAACATGGCGTAAAGTTCACAAGAGTCAATTTTGTGTAATAATTATAGCTGTAATAAGCCCAGAGCTATCGGCTATCTGGATTCTGAAAAAGAATGTTGTTATCTGTCTTTAAAAAGCCACTATCACATTTAAACATTTAAAGCTAATTTTGTAGTCTCTGTCAGGAAGTGGTGCTCTATACAACGACTTGAACTGCTCCTACTTATTTGAATTATTTAAAGGTCCTATTTTACACAAAATAGACACTTGTGAACTTTAAGCCATGTTATAATGCTCCTTCCTCCTCAAAAACATACCTGGAGTTGTGTTTTGTTTCATTCATACATGTTTGAGTAATGCTTATTATTAGTCTGTCTACATCTGCAAATCTTAAAATAATCTGTTGCACCTTGTAATGTCATTAAGGGGCAGTTTTAAATTTAACAGTAATCCATATCCTAAACTGAACTGCTATATACTATTATACACTACAGTAACCTTCATTTGTTGCCCTTCATAAACATATTTTAGTTTTACCCTTTGTTCACTTGAGATTGCCACAGAAAGTCTGCAATATCCTGTGGTGATGATGTTTAAATGAGGCTAAAACAATAGCTGGTCATGGACCTCGTCACAAACAGACCTGGAGTTGTGTTTTGTTTCATTCACACATTTAATACACAAATCCTACATATTTAGGTTGAGTTCTTCTCTCAAACTGAAAACACTCTGTTCCACCTTGTGATGTTATGTGGTAAAACAGGAAGTGCTCCACTGTGTTTTTAAACTTTATACACCTTCTCTAGAATCATTTGGATAATTTCAGTCCTGGAATTGACCATCTCTACTGAACAAAAGGTAAAGAACTGTTAACTTGAAAACTACCACTTGATGACATTGCTTCACATTCTCCACATGCAGTAGTTGTTGTGACTGGGTGCATTTTGTTGTTTCACTTTGCAGCAGATGTTGTGTCCTGTTTTGCACAACATTAGCTTAGCCACGTTAGCTTAGCCCCAAACCAAAAGCACATGACGGTCAACTGACTCCAACACGAGGCAGAGTTAAGGTGGTGTGTCCAGGTGGAGAACAGGGGCAGTTAGCAGCTGTAGCTGTGAGAGGAAGAGAGAGTGCAAGACATAGAGAGAGAGGGTGACAAAACGACAGAGAGTGAGAGTGTGTGAGAGAGGGTGAGAGACAGACAGAGAGAAACTAAAAGACAGAGAGTAAAAGTGGAAGATTCATTTGCACTGGTCCTAGTTTGGTCCTGGTTTGGCCCTAGTTTGGTCCTGGTTTGGTCCTGGTTTGGTCCTGGTTTGGCCCTAGTTTGGTCCTGGTTTGTTTGGTTCTAGTCTGGTTCTAGTCTGGCCCTGGTCTGGCCCTGCTTTGGTCCTGGTTTGGTCCTGGTTTGGCCCTTGTTTGGCCCTGGTTTGGTTCTGGTCTGGTCCTGGTCTGGTCCTGGTCTGGTCCTGGTTTGGCCCTAGTTTGGTCCTGGTTAGGTCCTGGTTTGGTCCTGGTTTGATCCTGATTTGGCCCTGGTTTGGTCCTGGTTTGGCTCTGGTTTGGTTCTGGCCTGGTCCTGGTCTGGTCCTGGTTTGGTCCTGGTCTGGTCCTGGTCTGGTCCTGGTCTGGTCCTGGTCTGGTCCTGGTTTGGTCCTGGTTTGGTCCTGATTTGGCCCTGGTTTGGTCCTGGTTTGGCCCCAGTTTGTTCCTGGTTTTGTCCTGGTTTGGTCCTGGTATGAACCTAGTCAAGATATGGACTTAGGATTGGTTTGATCCTGTTTTAGTTCTGGATTACCCCTGGTCTGGTCAAAGTTTAGTACCAGGTTTAGTCCCAGATTTGGTGTTGTTTGGTAACTGTTTTGACACTGCGTTTCATGTTTATTGTAGTCAGGGTATTTTTCATGAAGTCTGGATTGGCAATTTCATGGCTACCAAAAATATTTGAGTATTTGTAGTGGCAGAGAGCAGGGAATCGCAGATAGATTTTTTAAGGTTATAAAAAACACTACTGCTGCTACACTAGTACTACTACTGCTACTGCTGCCACTTGTATGAAATATGCAGGTGTGTAATAGTTTTGCTTTCATTACTGAGGCTCATAACAAAAGCAGAAGTGAAATTCCCTCCTGGCCCTGGTGCTTTCACTGTGAGACTGTTCAGGTGAGTGCGCAACTGTGCACGCACCCAGTTATCTAAACAAATACTAATATTCTAAATAAATATTTTATAATGTATGCTACTTTAACGACTGCAAACACACATCAGTGAGTTTGCCATAGGAGGCCAACTTCACCTGGTACATTTCAGATAGATTTTTATTGTTATTATTATGGAAAAAACACATAACCAAACATAGGTCTTAATTAAGCTTATGCATGCTAATATGTTCCCAAAGTCCTGGGGAAACGCTCCTAAATGCTAACACAGACACTAAGGAGTGCTAGTGCTAGCCCCACTGTGGTGGAGGTGTATTGTGTGCTCGCTGGGTGGCAGCTCACAGTGAATAGAGAGTCCTATTGAGCATGTGCGAGAGAGTGGGAGGGGGAGAGGGAGAAGAGAGAGAAGAGAGAAGGAGGGGGAGGGAAGAAGAGAGAGAGAAGAGAGAGGAGAGGGAGGGAAGAAGAGTGAGAAGAGAGAGGAGGGAAAGGGTGAGGAAAAAGAAGGAGAGAGAGAGAGACAATGAGGAGAGAGAGTGGGAGACAAGGGGAGAGGATAGAGAAAGGGAGGAGATCTAGGGAGAAGAGAGAGAGAGGGGTGGGGGTACATTTGCATAACATCAGATTCTTTCTCTCACACCCCATTCAGAGTTAAGACCTGACCAGACCCACACTTTGTCGTTACATCACTAAACAACAGAGGTGGAAGGTAACGAAAGTAAAGTATTGTACTTAAATACAATTTTTAGGTATCTGTACTTTACTTAAGTACAATTTACAGTGGATACTTTTTATTTTTACTTCACTACATTTGAGAGCAGTATCTGTACTTTCTACTCCACTACATTTTTGAACTGACCATGTTCGCGGTAACATCCTGACTAAAGTTTTCAAGTTCAAGCTTTGGCTTTGACAAAAATAAATACACAAAATTCATAAAAAAATGATTTGTATTGTTACTGTGACCAAAAAAAAAATAGAATTTTTAATCAGTATCACTACATTTACACTTTAACAAATGACAAAAGACTTGTGTGAAATACTTTTACATTTTACTTTATGTACATTTTTAAACTGGTACTTAAATGCATTTACTTAAGTAGATTTTTTTCATGTGATACTTTTACTTGAGTAACTTTTTACCTCTGTATCTACTTTTGCTTACGTAACAAAACTGTGGAAAACTGTACTTCATACAGCACTGCTAAATAAACTTTAAGACACTAGTTACCATTAGCAACACGTGTAAGCAGTGTGTTATCATGTACAGAGGTGAGACGATTATGCAAATACTGAATGTTGTTGGACTGGCAAAATTTGAAGGTTATTATTAGGTATATCATTTAATAATTAAATTCTACACAAAAACCTGATTAGAAATGAAAATGTAAAAAACTCTACATGTTTATGGTTGATTTGGCATGTTTATTTGACTCATACAGTGTCACTCTGAGCAGGATCCAGCTGTCTCTCCTCTCTCCTTTTTGAGATTTTAAGTTTGCGTATTTCCTGTCCTACCTTTACATATACAAAATTATTTCTTGCCTTCACCACTTCCACTCTCATGTGGCTGTTGGTTGCAGTTATGTAATATTATGAACCCATCTCTGTGTGTACAAGTTGTGAGTGGGCAGATACTGCTCATTTGGCTCAGAGAAGCTACAAGAGTCTGATAGTATTTTGCAACATTGAGGGAATTATTTAAAGGTGCAGTATGTAACTTGTCTGATTGGGGAGTCCATCACCTCCTGTTTCCATGGAGATGTTATCGCTTTGCCTGAAATGTTCCACAGTAGAGAGTAGACTATATCTTATCTATATTGTATTTTTTCTTTTGCTATCAAAAAATATCTTGACAAACTATAGACTGTATATGTAAATGGACATAGCTAACCTCCTAGCTGCTGCTTCTGGCTCCAATTCACACTTTCTATTGAAAAACTGTCACTCCTCTCTGTAACTGCTGCCGTCTTTTTGGTCGTATTAATCTGTGATAAATTATCCTGGTGTTTTCTTTTATTCATAAATCAAGATATGTTTGATTGACAGCACTCTGGGCGGGAAGGGCCTTACCTTCAACAACCTCGCTCCGGATTGGCTCTTTGGTTGCTGTTCTCATGGTTGGAATTCCTAATATGGAACTCTTCTCCAATTCGCCGCTGTAACTGTTAGCCTCGATGAGCTTCATTTGACTGGAGCCAAACGCTGTGGGTGGCGTCACACTCACTTAGTCCACTTCTTTATACAGTCTGTGTGACAAACATACATTCTTACTATGATTGGTCTCTACTCTCCATAGATCAGAGCTGTAACTTGGTCTGGTGTCATCTTTTGCTTGTCTCCATGGAAATAGAGAAGTTTCATACTGTGGAACATTATAGAACATGCATCAGACCATCCATACCTGTCATAATGCAGGCGGGTTGGACCAAGAGATGCAGGACTCAGGAAATGGTTTACAGTGTACATTTACAATAAGTGAAAATTTAACAAACAATGAAGGTAGATCTGGCGGGAAGCGGAGGGCAAGGTGCAGGCGAGTATCCAGGGGCGGAACGTGGCGAGCAGAGGGTACGGTGGTGCGGGCAGGTCCGGAGCATGGACCTGAGTGCGGGCCAGCGTCCGGGGACGTGGAGTGCAGTGACGGGAACAAGGCGAGCAGGGCCAGAGTTAGGAGCAGAGTGCGAGGCAGGATCCAGAGACGAGGAGTGCAGAGACAAACAACACAGACTGTACCAGGGTTGGGAAGCAGGGTCGGAGCAGAGCCAGGAGCGAGGGAGCTGGGACGGTCCAGGGAGCAGGATCTGAAGGGTAGCAAAAATCCAATAAGCAAGGCAATAGTGAGCAAAAATACAAAAGACTAGGAACAGCAAGATAGTCACGTTGACACACATTGAACCGAGTGTCTGGTCCTGGCTCCTCTTATTCCATGGCAGCTGATGAGTTCCAGGTGCGCGCGGGAGGAGCCAGGCGCTCCGCCCAGCTCTGGCTCAGGCAGGTGGGGGAGGGGAAGGAGCAAGACAGGAGGCAAAACATGGAGCAGGAGTCACATGGATCGTGAGAATACCAAAAGTTACTTAGTTTGTGGATCCTATCTCTCACAAAAAAGATGATCAGGTCCAACATTTGTGGAGTTATATAGAGTTATATATGCCCCTCCCCTCCATCTGAAAATAGAGGGATTGATGTCACAGTGATTGCAGTAATCCCCAGTATCGTGCATTTGTATGATGCTGCTGTGTGGCGTGAGCTGTTTGTTTTGGGTGCTTCTCTGTAAAAACACCTGTGAATAAACCAGTCCAAAGCTCATTATTCACTCCAGGCTCTGGTTTATGGTCCCACAAGAATGTGATGTTTACAAAGAGCCTGCCTGCCTAAGGTGTGAATGAAACTATATATTTACCACCATTACTACCATTGTAATCAAACTGTTCTTTTATTCTTTCTGTGGCTTTCAGAGTGGGGAAACATTCAACAATTCTATATAAAATGATTCTCTTTTGAATGTGCAAAAGTCCTCAAAATGGCATTTATCAAATGTAATCCCTGATCATTTTGTTGAATATATACTGACTATGATGTACATAATTTAGTTCAGCATGTGTGTTAATCTTACTCAGGTCAATATCTTTTTTAGTTTTGTTTTTTGTCTTGTTACTTTTTGCTTTTCATTCTAGACTTTTTGAGGTTTTATTTCTAGTTCAGTCCCAGTTAAGTCTCATTTTGCAAGATTCTTATTCTTGGCAACAGCAGCAGTTTTAAACATGGCTGATATCAGTTTAATAGATTCTTGAATACTGGTGTCATGAGTCCTGTTTTAAGTCTCTGTATGTCTATCTGTCAGTCTATCTTGTTGTTTATTCATGTTTTTGTCTTTAGAAGTTTTGAATGAGTTTGTGTTTTGTTTACATAGTTCTGACCTCTGACCCTGGCTGCTCCTGTGCTCCCTTGCTAGCTCAGCGCTTCATTAGCCTAGCTCAGCCCGCTCACCCATAACCTGATGCAGACTTGCCCTGGGCCTTGTTCTATGTGCGACTAACCATGTTTATTACCCTCCAAATCTACTGAAGCTACATGGCTAGTTAGCGGCTAGCCGTCTGTGACCAGTGTAGTATAGTAGCATTTTACAGAAGGCTGCAATTTAGATAATTTGAGAACTGTAATGTCTCCATGGGGTCTTTTTCTGTGTAAAACCCTGTAGTTTAGACCACTACAAACATGTTCTGAAATACACAAGATTCTTGCATCCATTTGACCCAGGATTTTTTTTCATTCTTGAATAATTTAAAGCAAAAATATAGGTTTTACTGATAGCATTGGAAAAACATGCTCCATACGTGCTTTAAAGGTGCACAATGTCTTTTGTGATGGGGATGTCCACCACCATCCTGACTTCGTGGAGATATCTTTGCCTTGCATAGACACAGTATGGCATTAAACTTATCTATCTTGCATTCGATCAAAAATACAATGATAAGTATAAATTCTTACTTTTAGTGGGGTCTGTGATTTAGCAGAATGGAATCCCCTGCTTGTCTCTAATAATAATAATACTTTTAATGCCATACTGGGGAACATTCAAAGCAAGGTATTAACATCTCCTTGGAAAGTACACCTTTAAATATTACATTACACCAGCGGTACTTATATTCTTCTGATCTTATGCAAATTTAAACTGCACTTCAAAGTGTTTCTGCCTTAGCCCTCCTTTTGTTTCGTTCCAGAGTTGACCTACATTTTGCAGAGAGCGCTCGAGCCTCGTAATATCGCCGTCACCTGCGCCTGATGTTTCTCTGTTAGGATCATTAGGAAGTGCGTCTGTGAAATGTGGAGAACACACCAAAACAATAGAATGAGAATAACAAGGCGGACTGATGGATTTGGGTTAAGGATTAGACAGCAAAGTGATGGTAGCTGGATCCAGTCGACTTTTAACACAGCTGGATGTTGGCAGCTAAAGGCTGAGAACATCCATCCTAAAAAACATGGAAAAAGCCATTTACAGTGGTCCAAAGTTATTCCTCACTTACCTTAAGCACTCAAAGCATCCTAATTATTCACCATGATGAGTTTATAAGTACTTTTTCAGAGGCCAGAGCGTTATAGTAATGCTAATAGTGCAACAGTCAAATACTTTCTGGTTTGTGGAGGATAAACGTTTTGAAGAAATGGCTCTTTTATAGAAGAATGTTGCTAGTGTTAGGGGTTTTTTTTGTTGATAATGTTGACCAGTACCAATATTATTTTTAATATAAGCATCATCAATTTTCAGCACATACCCACAGTTTATTTACATTCATTGTTTGCGTTTTATGAATTAAAGGGTCTTGTTGCCGTGAGCTATAGCTGTCTTTGTGCTGCAGGAGGTCACATGACTCCAGGCCATGTGCTCTTCTTCCTGCTGACCCCTCCTCCTCCTCTTCTGTTCTTCCTCTCCTCCTCCTCATGTCAGAAACTGCAAAAAAGAGCATCTACGGGAAATAAAACATGTACATGTACAATATTTTTCTGTAACTGTGACGAGGTTAGATTTTTTTGACCTTTTGTTATTTAAAGCCACAGTATGTATGTTTTTAGCCTAAAAATACACTATATTAAAAGTGTCTGTTCTTATTTTGGTTGTGTTATTGCACTGAAATACATGCATTGTGTGAGTGGTCTTGCATCTCCACAAACTTACTCTTAGTTGCTCTGGGGAAGGGCCTCTTCCTGCTTGTTTCCATGGAAATGTCGTTTCTTTGGCTGTAATATTCCGCAGTATGGCATGGCACTGAATGTACATGATTGTCTCCTGTAGCTTTATCTTAGCCTCAAACAGGCGTCCTCTTCACGCTCTGCCGCCTGATCAGTGAGTGGTGACCTTTGACCTCTGGCCTGGTTAGCTCTGATTGACACGGTTCAAGATGGCCGCCTCAGCACCTTCTGTCTGGCTCGTCACAGCACAGTTTTGCTGAGATGGTAAAGCTACCAACAGCTACTATGCTAATGCACACTTCCTGATCATTGGACAATAAAAGGCTTCATAATTATAATTAGATGCAGAGATGATAGAGCGCAGTGGACTTATTTTGATCTCAAGAGCTGCTTAAAAGACATTTTACTGAAATACATGGGAAAAAATTAGGTACAGGACGTTTACATTTACAAATACTTGGAATAAAAGTCAGAAAATCAAGATTTAACAGTATCTGAACGACGAACTGAAATGACCAAGTAAGGAGAAACGACACTGGTGAAGGTTTCTTTGGCAACTCTTCCATCTTTCGCCTGACTTATGTTGGTTTAAAACATTTTTTATAAATAGTTTTTAGGCAATGTTTTGCTTTTATAGCCACTTTCTGTTCTACATTCTATTCCCACAGACTGAACGCAAAACACAAATCAGACAATCAAATCAGATATTAATGTTTATGACATAAAAAGGTGCTCTTGTCCATATATGGTGTGGCTCTAGATTATCAGATGCCCTGGTCACCTGATCACACGAGTGGAGTGGAACTTATGTAACATGTGCTTTTATCCCACACAGATAAGGGGGTAGAGAGAAAGAGAGAGGAAGAGGGGAAGGGGGGAGGAAAGGGGGGGGAGGGGGGAGAGAGAGATAGAAGGAAAAAGAGAGGGAGAGAGAATGAAGAGAGGGACTATGGGAGAGGAGAGAGGTGACAAGGGAGAGGGAGAGTGGGGTAGAGAGAGGAGAAAAGGGGGGAGAATGGAGACGAAAGACAGACAGGAGATAGATCGATGGATACATTGAGAGAGGGGGACAAAAGAGCGATATCAGAAAGAGAGATGGGTGGTGAGAGGAAGAAGAGAGAGGGAAATGAGAGGAAAGAGAGACAGAAAAGAAAGAAGACAGAAAGATGGGGGAGAGGAGACAGAAGAGGGATTCAAGAGAGAAAGGGAGCGGGGGAAAGTGGGTCAGTTGTTGCAGTCACACACTTTCTCCTGAAGAGGCAGCACTGAGCCACGCACAGCTCTACGGGATATTTCCAGACTTCCTCCTCCTCCTCCACACACGCTCACACACACACACATTCAGGAACTATTATGTAAAAGACATCAGAATGTGAACTAGCTGAGAGCATAGACAAACCCCCCTTAAATATAGGTCTGTTAGCTTAAGGATGGAGAATAGTAAAAGCTGAAATATTTCACCTGTTTGGCATATTGTCATGTGCGCACATGGGAAGCCAGGTCTTCAGGTCCTAGTTCAGTTTGAGCCATTTTAAATATGTTGACTTCAGTACATGTCGTCATATGTGCCGGCCAAACGCCCCATCGATCTCTGAAGCTAAACAGTGCAGTGGCTCTAGTGGAAACTGTTGTTGTGTTCTTGGCAAGACAAGATTATTAGATTAATTGGTAATGGTGATTATTCAGGTCACTGTGTAACTGATAAAACTAAAACATTATATTCAGGATCATTTTAGAAGCAAAATTAAGTTGTTTAAATCCAGTCTCAAGTGGGCCTGTCACAATAATCTCTATTGACTCATTGTTCAGTGTATGTTTGAAGGAACAATATTTTTGTGGGGTCAGTATTTATGCTAGGGACTCTTTTTTTGTACTACTGGGACATTTCTTTATATAAATACATTGTTTACTTTGTACTTTTTTCTGTATATATAGTTGTCTGTGCATGAACTCCCCCTGCAGGTGTAGTCTTGTGAGTTCAGTTTGAGTAAGATACAGAAATACATGATAGTTTTGACAGCGTTTGCCGCACCCCCTTTTAGTCGACCAATCGAGTGGCAGGATGTGTTTTTTGACGCAGTGTTTTTTAGTCGACTACAGCTCTGCTCATACATGTAGTACCAGTTTAAATGTGTATTTCTTGTGTACATTGGTTCTCCACAGTTCATCTCCGTCAATTAAATGCAGTGAACCTAATATGGTGTCGTATTGTTTTCAGTAGTCTGTCCTCATTGGCGCATGGGCCCAAAAACTACTTTCTCTTTAGAATTACTTCCTCAGTACGGGCTAGTGCCTCCCACCATGTGACGTCAGAATCAGAGCGATAGCTGCTAGAGCGGAGCTAGCGCGGAGGGGCTAGGCTAAAGCTACAAAGCTAACTTTTAGACGCCTTTGAGGATTTAACATTTTTAAATGTTCATGTTGTGAAAAAAGAACAATCCCACAACATGTGAAAGCTGGATGCCCTGTCAGAACACGGGCAGTTTCAATTCCTAAAAAATACATTACGCTCTATGGGAGAATTCTTTCTGGGAGCTGCAGGACCTGGAGCAACCACTTTTCAATCTCGCCCCAGAACAGAGGGGGAATGTCTGATCTAGTTCTTATTACAGATCCATGTGTGTTGTGCTTTTGTGACCGTAAACAGGAAGTGAGTGTTTTCACTCTGACTTCCTGGTATGTCACTTCCTGTCTCGTCCATTCTCCTTCGACTAGAGAATAGTTTTATTCCTCACTGTTCTGTCTCCACAGTAACAGTCGCACAAAAGCAGAGATTCTTTTGTTGTTTTTTTACGCCTCCTCCACCCCCCTGCTGACCCCTCCCACTGAGAGGTCAAAGGTCAGATGAGGGGTCACACTGAGCGGACAGCAGGGGGTCCACATGTGGGTCAGAGATGAAAAAGTCACTTGAACAACTTTTACTGTCTCAAACTTTTCACAACAAAGGTGATCTTAAGCTTCCCGAGTACCACCAAATCTAAAACAGGTCTACATCAGGACTAAAACTGGTCTAAAATGAGGATTAAAGCTGAAACTAAAGCTGGGCTAAAACTAGACCAAGCTAAAATCTATATAAAGGTCTAAAATGAGACAAAATCCTGACTTAAAGTGCAGATGACAGGCCCACTGTGTTCCAAACAGGAAGTGAGCATGGGTGCGTTTCCGGCTCAGTTCATTTTCTATTGAAAAACTCCTGATTGGCTCTTTGGTTGCTCTGATACTCGCGGTCGGAATTCCTGTAACCGCTAACCTCGTCGAGTTTAATTTTTCTGAAGCCGAACTCTACGGGTCATGACACACTTAGTCCACTTCTTTATACAGTCTATGGATAATACCTGTGCTAAATACTTACCATAGTTTTGCATCAGTTAAGTGGTAGTTTGTGGAAAATAGTTCTGAAAAGTTGGAAATTACTCAAAGTAGCGCTTTAAAAATGAATCCTTCTGTCATCAAAACAAACATTACACCCGAATCAGAGACAAGGAACACATTTTCCTGACTGTATAAATCTGCAGGTACGTTTTAGCCAGAAAATAGACTAAGGTTCTTTTTTATTTTTTGCCTCTCTTTGTTGACCTATTATTATTACCCTTTGAAAGGCAGATGTTGTCTTTAAAAATGCACGTCTCCCATTACACTCCGTAACTCTATACAAATGTGAACTGTGATTTAGGTTCAGCTGATCTGAAGCCGAGAAAGGGAGGAAGAGAAAAGAGAGGGGAAGACGGGGCAGAGAGAGAGACACGGAGGAGAGAGGAGGAAGGGAAAGGAGGAGGATGGGAGAGGGAGAGCGGACTAGTGAGTAGGAGGAGACATATCAAAAATACATCAATTGATAAACAGGCACATTTTTCCACCTTCAAGACACTCAAAGCACTTTACATCAAGGAACCACTCACCCATTCACACACACATTAATATATATAAGTGTACGCAGACACTGGGGTGAGGTGGGTTAAGTGTCGTGCCCAACGACACGATAAGAGCATTCATCCGTAGGCCTGTCACCATAATTATTATATCGATGTATCATTCAATATATGAAAGCTGAAACAATATATTTTGGTATATTATATCAGTATTTATCATATGTACAGTTACTTAATATGAAAAGATGTGAGCTGTAGAGGTTTAAATAAGTCACTTTTAAGGCTCATTATTGGTACATTCTGCTTTTTACTGGTTGCAGCTCAAACCTCTCTATGACACTGTCTATTTAAAAATGGTTCCTGTTTTTTTTTTTTTTTTTTTTAATCTTAAACAAGTACTTTCAATATCATTGTTTAAAGTAATAGTTCATTTTATTGTGCTTCAAAATGTGTTATCGTGACAGGGCTATGGGCAAACACTACCTGTTGATCCACCGTTGTTATTTTGGAGACAGAAGCGGCCAGCGCTCTCCATTCACCATTATACATTTTTGTCAGTATGTCTCACACCTACTAGCAAGAGAGAAAAAGAGAAAAAAGAGAGACAGAGCGAGTGGGTGCAGGAAGTAAGAGAGTGAAGGGGGGAGAGCGAGGCACACCTGTGCTGGGTGCACCTGGGCGGTACACTCACACATGGTTTAGAGTCAGGCTAAAAATACAACAGAAAAGTGTCACTGTGTCAGTTCTGTGTCAGCAGCACGACAGGCTCTATTTCAATGAAGCTGAATGAACTTTTTTATTAAAGATAAGTGGAGTAGTTAGTGCTATGAAAATTTCAAACTGGATTTCAATACTAAGAAACAGACTTGATACTTGATACCGATTCTGATACCATAATGATAACAAAAAAAAACACTCTTTAGACAGTAGAATGTGATTTTCAACATTAAATGATAGTACTTTCTTTATATTCCCATGTGGCCTTATATCTGTGTAATCGCTCAGTGTCCAGGTGGTTTCCATAGTCGTCCATGGGTGTATACTAGTCTATTCTTGCGTTATACTTCTTGTTTTAATATCGATACCTGCTCAAATGAGTATCTAGTTTCGATACTAGTTTTAGTATCTATTCGTAACAAATTGAAGTGGATTTTTAAAACAGTTTGGTTCAGAGCTCAGTCATTGGGTCCAGTTCCTTTGAGGAGGTGGTTATGTAATACTCTTCAGTGCTGCCCCCCTCTGGTCAGAACACATCACTGCTGCTGCTGTAGAATACATTAAAACCAAGTACTCCTGCAATTTGACAGAATAGAAAATATATCCATAGCGCAAAAAGATCTAAATATACCCCATATGCATCCCCCTTCTCTCCAGTGTCTCTGTCTCTCCCCCTGTCTCTTTCTCCCTCTCTCCCTGTCTATCTCTTGCTCTCGTTATCAGACAGATCTCATTGGGACTAACCTACATTCACACCTGCCACATACACTGATCAAGTGCATCCAAATACATCAAACACTCAGGTCTGTGCTGCTGCTAAACCAAAGCACTATCACAGAACCTGTACTACTGAAGCGGTATTACGGAACATTACCCTTCCCTTTCAATACACATGATCATTGGACTTAACCTTAAGTGATACTATGATCCCTACATCTTTCGAGTACTGTGCATACTGTTGAGTCCTTGGGCAAGACACTTCATCCACATTATCTGGTGGGTGAAGTGTGTTGTGTGTGTTTGAGTGTTGGTGGTGGGAGGATGGCACAGATTGGCAGGCTCACTTCAGTCAGTCTGCCCCAGGACAGCTGTGGAGTGAATGGATAATGACTCTGGCACCCTGAGAAGCTGGTCCAGTTTGAAGAGTACAGTACAAATGTTTGGCTTTTGTTGTTGTTGTTTTTTTTTAGTTTTTTTAGTGTTGTTGTAGTAGTAGTTGTGAGGCCTGATTTGGGGTTGTGTAAGTTTTGAAGTCTCGCCACTGGCTGCTTCTAGAGGGGGTTTCCTCTCTATCTCTCTCCTTCCTCTCTCTCTCCCTCCATCTCTCTCTCCCCCTCTCTTTTTCTCCGACACTCATCATCCTCCTCCTCCTCCTCTCTGTATCTCTCTTCACCTTCCTCCCTCCCCCTCTGCCCTCCTCTCCTCTCTCTCCCTCTTTCTTCTCTGACACTGGTCTTCCCGTCTTGCTCTCTCTGACAGTGATCCCTCCTTCTCCCCTCTCCTCCTCCACCCATCCTTTCTTCTCCCCCTCTCGCTCTGACACTGGTTGCTGTCTCTCTCTCTCTCCTCCCCTCTTCCCATGCCTCCTTTTCCCTCCCTCCTTCCCTCTTTCTCTCTGACATTGGTCGCTGCCTCTCTCTCATCTCCCCCTCTCCTCCTCCCTCCCTCCCTCCCTCCTTTTCCCACCCTCCTTCTCCCCCTCTCTCTTTCTCTCTAACACTGCTCGCTGCCTCTCTCTCTTGTCCCCTCTCTCCCTCCCTCCTTCTCCCCTTCTCTTTTTCTCTCTGACACTGGTCACAGCCTCTCTCTTCTCCCCTCTCTCCCTCCCTCCTTTTCCCTCCCGCTTTCTCTCTGACACCGGTCGCTGCTCTCTTCCTCTCTGACACTGATTGCTGCCTCTCTCTGTCTCTCTCTCTCTCTCCTCCCTCCTTCTCCCCCTCTCTCTTTCTCTCTAACACCGGTCGCTGCCTCTGTCTCTTCTCCCCTCTCTCCCTCCCTCCTTTTCCCCCTCTCTCTTTCTCTCTGAGACTGGTTGCTGCCTCTCTCTCTTCTCCCTCTCTCCCTCCCTCCTTTTCCCCCTCTCTCTTTCTCTCTGACACTGGTGTAATTGTGTGTTGTCTCCTGGCTCTGCTTCTTCACAGCTGCACAGTCTGGACCCTCTGCTCTGAATTTGTCATGCAGCGCACTCCTCCACCAAACCGCACGACATCGTTCACGTTCATTCATTTTACTTTATTTAGGCTACAAACAGGTTCTGAGATTCATGGGACAAAAACTAACCGTTTAATAATTTACAATAATTTCCTTTTGAGAGACGGTAGCTTTTTTCATCTTGTAGTCAAACTTGTTCTCGGCTGTAAATGAGAAAACGAACACAGGAAATGAAGATTGGACTTGTCTAGACTCTTATTAACTGGACATTTTAATTTGTTTTGTAATTAGTTTGGACATTGCTGCAGGGTTCTAACTCATGTCAGCCTCACAGCAAGAAGGTCTTGGGTTTGACTCCCAGCCAGCGTGGGACTCTTCTGTGTGGAGTTTGCATGTTCTCCCTGTGCCTGGCTCTGGTTTCTACCAAACAAACACGTACAATAGCTACTAATCAATACTAAAAGTAGTATTGAAAATCAATAGTAAAAAGTCCCATTGACAGGACAGAAATGAACCTTTCCCGAATAGCTTTTGAACAGGGCTGTCCAAACTACGGCCCAGGGTCCAAATCCGGCCCTCAGACCAATTTTTGTTGGCCCTCATGCCTCCTCCTAAACTGGCCCAATTGATCAGGAAGTATTTTTACTACAAACCAAAGAGATTCTACCTCTGTAACCTGAATAACATCACATTGCATTGTGACACAGACCTAAAAATAATCTTCCAAGTGTCGTAACGTATCAGGCAGGTGGGACCAAGAGTACACGGGGAAAGGTTTACAGTGTTTACAGTTAGTGAAATAAGTGCAAACAATAAAGGTAGATCCGACGACGAGTGGGGAGCGGGGTGCGAGCCGGAAGAGCCAGGCACTCCACCCAGCTCCAGACTCAGGCAGGTGAGGGAGGGGAAGAAGCAACACAAGAGGCAAAACAAGAGGCAGGAAACACAGGGATCATGACACTTGTCTTATTAACGGTACAATGGCTCTGTCAAAACTGTGTTAAATGCACCATTTGACCCCCTGTATCAACACTTGATTTGTGGCCCTCTGCTTCAAAAAAGTTTAGACACCCCTGCTTTAGAAAGATGTTGAGACGTATCTTTCACAAGTATAAGACACAGACTAGTATGCACCCATGGACCACTATGAACGTGGACACAGGGGGATTACACAGATAGGACACATGGGAATATAAAAGAAAGTACTTACCATTTAATGCTGAAAATTACATTCTACTGTCTAAAGAAAGAGTTTTTTTATTATTACTGTGATATTGGTATTGATTATCGAGTCCTTTCCTTAGTATCGCAAATGTAGTACAATAGACTCCCCTGAAAATGAGGCTCCAGTCCCAGTGGGTGTTTCTGGGTTAAATAAAGAGGTGTATTTTCCGTTACACTGTACTGTGTACTGTGTGTGTCTGTTGTTTTGCAGTGCAGTTCTCACCTGTCTGTCGTAACAGATCACCACAGTTTAGATTCTCATTAGTCTCATCTGCTCTGTCAGAACCACTGTGCTCCCTGTGGAGAGGAGAGACGGGGAAAAGAAGGAGAGAGAAAGGGAGGAGGAGCGTGAGGGAGGGAGGAGGAGAGGCAGTGGAGAGAGAGAGCAGAGGAGAGAAAGGAGGGGAGAGAAAGGAGGGGAGAGAAAGAGATTAGAGAAAGGGAGAGACAGAATAAAAGGAGGAGAGGGAGGGAAAAGAGGAGAGGCAGAGTAGAAAAGGGGAAAGGGGAGGCAGAGAAAAGAAAGGAAGAGAGTGGCGGTGGAAGGGAAAGGGAGGATAGAGGGAGAGAACAAGAGAGAAGAAAACGGGGGCAAATGGAGATGAAGGAGTGAGAGGAGAGTGCGAGCAAATAGAGAAAGCAGAAAGAGTTTAGAGGAAGGGAAGGAGATAACAGAGAGGGGGATGGAGGAATCGAGAAGTAATAAGAGAGAAGAAAGACAATTAGAGAGGGAGAGAAAAATAGAGGAGAAGAGAAGGGAAGAAAGGGACAGAGAGAGGTGGGAGTAAGAATGTGAGGAA
The DNA here is from genome assembly GCA_019594935.1 of Periophthalmus modestus. Classification (NCBI taxonomy): domain Eukaryota; kingdom Metazoa; phylum Chordata; class Actinopteri; order Gobiiformes; family Gobiidae; genus Periophthalmus; species Periophthalmus modestus. The sequence continues at coordinate 22,243,577 of JAIEZT010000026.1, forward strand.
AAATAGGTGAAGAGTCGCTAACAGAATGGAAGAAATGCTACTTTTCCTTCTAAAAGCCTTGTCAAACCTTTATAACAGTTACTTTTTCATATAGTCTGCACTGAAATGAAGCAAAGGATCATGGTCTATGTAGTTTCCTATGTTTTAGCTACTGCTGCAACAAAACAATACATTTAAGCGAAGGCCTAGAGACTGTATATATAAAAGGACAGGCCTACCATGATATCATTGTGGAACCTTTGACGATATCACGATATTTCGTTTTTTGTTACAGCCTTAATAAAAAGACAAAAAGGAGAAAGAGAAGGAAGGGAGAGGGTGGAAAAGAGAGAAGTAAAGATGATGATGGAGAGAGACAAGGGGGTGGACTGATCCAAAATGATTTTCACTCGATACAAATATGTTTTATGTGACTGATCATAAATGCCATTCGTTTTGCCATATTCCACTATGAAAGTCTGGTCTGTTGTTCCATTCTGTTTTCTAAGATATAACAAATACAGATGAATTTAAGAACAACATAACGATTTATTCATGTATGGAATCTCTGTGTCTTGTGTGTTTGCAGTGCCAAACTTTAACAACGGCTTGGAGGCCAGTTCAGACTCAGATGATGAAGACAAGCTGCACATTGTGGAGGAGGAGAGCCAAGAGCCAGGGGCCGCAAGAGGCCTATCACCAGAGCAGTGTTACCCCACAACAGAGCCTGCAACGGGGGTAAGTCTGCTCCTCTGCCCCCCCTGACCCTCCAGCAGCGCCTGGAGAAAGAATAAAACACAGATCATATGAGCAGAATGTGTCTTCTCCCAGTGCAGCTGTATTGTATGAGCAGCTCTTGAGGTCAAAATAAATCTGCTATGTGCTGTCTGCATCTGATTATAAAGTGTTTTATTAACTGATAATCAGGAAGTGCATGTTAGCATGCTAGTTGTGGTTAGCTTGAGATGTAGAAAGTGCTTGTAAACTCATCGGGTGAATAATTTAGATGCTTGCAATGCATAAGGTACGGGAGGGCATCTGACGCACAGGGACAACAGTAGGAGAATGGGAGGGCATCTGACACACAAGGATATAGGAGTGAGAGTAAATGTAGGTAACAGATGTGGAGAGTGCAGTGCTTGAGTCCATATAAGGTATGAGGTCTCCTGTTTCACTGTTGCTGCAGCTCACTCGGGGTAGAAGTCACCCAGGAACAGAAGCAGATACAAGTCTTCAATCCGCAGATGTTGTGTCAGATGCCCTCCCATATGTTGTGGTTAGATAAATACAGCGGGAGAATGGACCTTAACACTGACTGATCAGGGAAACATTTGTACATATTAGAGATGTGGGGCTTTAGTCGCTTTGTCCACCAATCAGTTGATGGAGCCAAAACTTGTATTAGTGGACTATTTAATTTAATTTAAAAGGATTTATGAGACAACAGCAGAAAGCAGAAGCGAGGCAGCTGAAGATTTGGTATTTTTGGTATTTGTTTGTAAAAAGTCTGATTAAAACTCATGATTCACAAGTTTAATCTGTCTTATACATGTACTTTTTGCTGTATAAGTAGTTGTCCAGATATCGGTCCGATATATTGGGCCGATAATTGGACTGTTTAGCATATGGGCTGTCGGCCTTAATTCTCACAGGACAGGCCAATACTTTGTTTTGGTCGATCTGCTGCCTATATCAACACTTAAGTATGAAGAGATAACTGCACAGAACGTGACTACAGCTCTCTTATAGGTGTGTGGTGAAAAAGGACTTGAGGAGAATTGTAGTAAATTTAAATTAAATATCAGCAGAGCTTATCGATCATCAGTTGCTCTGGATTCTAAACAGCTGGTATCGCCATCAGCCATGAGAAAAGCCCATATCGGTCGATCTCTAGTTTTTGCATGAACTCCCCCTGCAGGTCTAGTCTTGTAGGTGCCGTGTGAGTCAGATGCGCAATAGGGAGGTTTCTTAGGGGAATACTATAGAATGATACAGGGATATTCAGTTTTATTTTTCCTGTCTGCGCAGAACAAAAGTGTAACCCAGGCCTCACCATAAATCCTCTTTAGACTCACAAAAGGCTTTGGCAGAAGCAGACGCTTTTCTGCTGGACTTCTGTCTCACCAGTTTAAATCACCTGTTTCCTGTCTCTTCTCCACATGTGCGTGATCATGCTAGGCCCTGGCCGTTTTGATTGTTAAAATGAGTTAGCGGTTTGTAAGGCCTGCAAGTGTAACAGTAGAGTGTAACATAGTGGGAAATAATGCAAAATGATGATTCTATGAGACCAGGACAGACATGTATTCATCAGAAATATAATGAAAGGGTTTAGGAAGAAGGGAAGGGTTAAGGAAGTCTTTAGAAACTCTTTTAGTATTGGCAAACACACTCTCCCTCTCTCTGAATGAGCAATAAGCAAGGCCTGATCAGGAAGTGTGCTTTAGCATGCTAGTTCTTGTTAGCTTGACTTGTGGAAAGCACTTGTAAACTCATCGTGGTGAATAACTAGGATGCTCGAAATGCATAAGGTAAGTAAAGGATTAACTGGATAAAAAGCATCTGACTCACAGGGATATACAGTGCGGGCAGAAAGCAATGCAAAACAAAACAGTATTACAGAACATATTTATGTTATCCTCCACAACCAGTTTGAGTTAATGCCTCAGGAAGAAGGTACAGGGCCCCGACCAGCAGACTAAACAGGTTTAAAAAATAATTTGTTCCCTTTTCAATTTTCTTGCTGAACTTGAAGAAATAATGCTCTACGGTATGAGAGTGTGCAGTGTCCTTTGGCATCTTAGGCAGAAAGGCCCCAGGGAATGTGCAATACTCACCATTACACTTTTAGGCCCCAGTGAATGTGCAATACTCACCTCTACACTTTAGGCCCCAGGGAATGTGCAATACTTATCTCTACACTTTTAGGCCTCAGGGAATGTGCAAAATATGCTAATTAGGGGAAGCCAGTGCAATATCATCAAATGTTGAATGTTTTTTTTTTCCTCTGATGAACTGCATTAATTGATGTGTCCACTGTGTGTGTGTGTGTGTGTGTGTGTGTATGTGTGTGCTATGTGTATGTTTTTATAGGTGGCATGAGTTCCCTTGTCCCAAGACAAATTTCTCCTAAGGGAGACAATAAAGGCTAATCTAATCTAATATTTGAAGTCATGTACAGAATAGACAGAAGTGCACCATTCAAACTGGAAACAAGTCTGCATCAGTAGTCAAGACTGAACCAGGACTAGACCAGGACTGAATCAGGAATAAACCAGTGTTGTAATGCAGGCGAGTTGGACCAAGAGATGCAGGACTCGGGGAAATAATATAGTGTTTATTTACAATAAGTGACAAGTTAACAAACAATGACTGTTGATCTGGCGAAGAGCAGAGTGCGGGGTGCAGGTCTGGGTCCGGAACGTGGAGAGCTGAGGGTACGGGGGTGCGGGCTGGTCCGGAGCAGGGAGCGGAGCCAGGGTCCGGGGGATGTGGAGTACAGGGACGGGAACAAGGCGAGCAGGGCCAGAGCGAGGAGCAGGGGTGCGAGGCAGGATCCAGTGACGAGATGTGCAGAGACAAGACAGACTGTACCAGGGCTGGGAAGCAGGGTCAGAGCAGAGCCAGGAGTGAGGGAGCTGGGACGGTCCGGGGAGCAGGATCTGAGGGGTAGCAGAATATCCAATGAGTAAGGCAAAAGTGAGCAAAAATACAAAGACTAGGAACAACTAGATAGTCACGTTGACACGCGGACGATCTCACACATCTCACACGATCTTTGGTCCTGGCTCCTCTTATTCCACGGCAGGTGGCGATGATTGCATGATGAGTTCCAGGTGCGCGCGGGAGGAGCCAGGCGCTCTGTCCAGCTCCGGCTCCGGCAGGTAGGGGAGGGAGCAAAACAGGAGGCAAAACAAGGAGCAGGAATAACACGGATCGTGACAACCAGGACTAGACCAGGACTAAACCAGGACTAAAACAGGACTGAATCAGGACTAAACCAGGACTGAACCATTATTAACCAGGACTAAACCAGGACTAAACCAGGACCAGGACTAAACCAGGACTAAACCAAGACTGAACCAGGACTAAACCAGGATTAAACCAGCACTAAACCAGATGGTGTGAATGCAGTTATATTCTGGTGTGTGGCGCTCTCTAGTGGACATGTTTGGTATAACAAACCCCAATGAAGAAGGCGAACTGCAACCATTGAAAGATTTATTTAGTGTATTAATTGTAACCATCATGAATCTCCTGTAAGTAAATATATCCAAACAAAATAAATCACTCACATTAAGGTCATGAGGTCAACTGTTCGTTTTGAAGTAAACTATAAATAGAATATATAGAAATTGATTAATGTGGTTTTAGTCAAGATGAAATTTTTTTTAGTGTAGTTTTATTCAACACAAAGGTCAGGCTGATGTATCATTCATTTATGTTTAGGTTATATTTGACAAAAAAAAAAAATTGTGTACTTTAAGTTGACTCTCTCTCTGTTTCAGTGAAAGAGGAGTGTGTATCGGAGGAAGGGGAGGAGGACGATGGAGATGAGGAAGCAGAGGAGGATGAAGGAGAGGCAGAGGAGGCAGAAGGAGGAGATGGAGAGAAGGATGCACTGGTGGAGGAGATTTTACAGCAGGGAGACACAGCCATCATTTACCCAGAAGCCCCAGAGGAGGAGCGAGGAGCAGCCGAGACTGGAGGGGCTGATGAGAACGGTAACTACAACTTAACGTTCATCCAGAAATTCATTCCAATGTGCTCATCAGTGGTATGTTTCTGTGTAGCTATCCATGGGTTTCTGAATGATGAAAAATTTGGACTGTTGCCAAAGTGATTAACAATTAAAAAAAATATATGACAGAAAGCTGAAACCCATGGATTGTGTGGCAAGGGTAGTGTTAAAGTTCATCCATTTTCACTGGGGTTAAACCTGTCAGGAGCAGTGGGACCCATCAGTGGGACCCATCTCCAGATCTTGAGCTAGTCTTGGTTAGCTGGAGGATTTGACTCATTGTGCATGTTTTGGGCTGATGGGGGAAACCGGAGTGCCTGGAGGCAGCCCAACCAGACACAGGTGAAGTCTCTAATCTGGAACCTTTTAACAAACCCTAGACCAGGAAGTGCTAAAATGTGAAAGACTACAGAAAAGGAAATTAATCTTTGTGTTTGTGTCAAAAACTGTATATATAAATGGACACAGCTAACTTGCTAGCCGCCACATTGACTCTGGCTCCAGTTCACTTTCTCTTGAAAAACGTTGGCCCATGTCTGTAACTGCTGCTGTCAGACTCGCAATTTTGGTTTTAAAATGTTTATATTAACCTGCTCTACATGATCCTGGTGTTTTATTTAGCTATTTTGTCCATAAATCAAGATGTGAAGATAATATGTTATATGTTCCCAGAGGTCTCTCCTGCTAGCATTAGCAACCGCTTTGATTGACAATGTTGCTAAGCGTCTGCTCCCTGCTAAATCAGTGTTGTGGGCATTACCTTCAACAGCCTCACTCCGGATTGGCTCTTTGGTTGCTATTGATACTCGTGGTCAGAATTCCAAATGTGGAACTCTGCTCCAATATCGCCTCCGTAACTGCCCCGATGAGCCGAACGCTGTAGGTGATGTCACACTCACTTAGTCCACTTCTTTATACAGTCTGTGGTTTATGCTTAATTTTCATTATAAATAAATACATGAAATGTCATTGTTTTTGCCAATGACAAATACATCTATTACATTTTACTACAGTGATTCACACTTACCTCTGTCCCCCTGTCGTAGGCACTCCAGATGCCCTCCCACTGCACATGTGCCCGTACTGCTCCAGAGGATACAAACGAAACGCGTCTCTGAAAGAACACATCAAATATCGACACGAGACCAATGACGATAATTACAGCTGCTCCCACTGCAGTTACACGTTCACCTACCGCTCCCAGCTCGAGAGGCACATGAGCCACCACCGGGGGGCAAAGGTGGAGCCACGCACCAACCAAAAGGTGAGAGCAAGAAACATGTGCAGGAAGCTAACCGTGCAACACTGACATGTTTAAGATTCTTGTACGGAAGGAAGTCCAGAATGTGAACAAATAGAACTGTGTTCTATTTGTTTACTTCCATTCATAAATATAAAAACAGTGCCATAAAATGAAACATGTAAGAAATTAATTAAAAGGAGCAGAAAGAAATCTTGGGTTAAATGCCCCATTTTCCAGACAATGCTTTAACACTTTAAAGCATTTCTATACATTTTTTTAAATCACAAACATGAATCCATGGCAAATAGATATTCACATTTTTCATACAGAGTTAATGAGCAGTTTTTTTAGTTTTTTTATGTGTTTCTTAAATGTATTGTTCTCGCTAAATCTCAGTAACTCCTTTCACAGCAGTGCTTCTTCCTATAACCTTGGTTTTGAATCTTTTTTTTTTTAAATTACATGTCTGTTCCTTATCACACCCTTAACAGTTTTAGGGCTGCAACGATTAAGACTCTAAACACACGCCAAAAGCCCTTTTATAACAATGACTGTGGCATAGTTTAGATCACACAGGAATGCCCTGGTTACAGCCAGGTGTTTCTGATTACACACACCTGGCTGCAGGGGGCAGAGTTTGGATACTTGTTAGTTAGACCAATCATACTGCTCCTTATTCCTCCAGACCCCACCCCTACTCCTCTCACTCTCCTGTTCACACCGCACTCACAGCAAGAGGGACTTGAGCGACTAGCTTCCATTCATATCCTCTGCTGGCTGGAGCAGGAGAGTAGAGCAGGAGGAGGCTGGAGGAGGTGGAGAACGGTGCGATGCAAGCGACCTGAGCGTAGCGAGCGAAGTCAACATTATGCAAATGCAGAGCGATATCACCAGGGCGACAGGCACTCAGTGAACACCTTTTACAGACACATGTGAGGCTTTGGCCCAGGCACTAAGCTCACTCCTAATTCCCCCCGCTGGTGGTTAACTCCCTGTAGAGAGCTGGAGACAACATGAGAGCCCTGAGCTCAGGAAAGTGCTCCACTCGCCCCACTTGAACTAGCTGTTATGGCGCCATTTTGAGAACTTTTGACGAAACATGACTACTCGACTATAAAAATCATAGTCATATTTTGATACTCGTAATGGTTATCCGCCCTATACAGACTCTAAAACACAAACACAAAGACCCTTTTGATAATGAAGACAGTGGCATTATAAAACCAAAATGTTTCTGTATTTCAACAATAATACACCTCATTCATAAATATTACAGTGTTATGCGAAGCCTTCCGTCGCCATATTTCAACCTTAATGTAGTTAAAATGTTCTCACTGAACTATTTGATTAGTCGACTACTAAAATAACTGTTTGAGGCAGCCCTACGTGTTATGGACGCCATTTTGAGAACATTTGGTTGATCATTTCTATGACAACCATCCCAAAAAATGTACTTCGGGTACTTTAAATAATAATACTCAAGTAGAAGTAAAAGTAGTGGTGAAAGAAAGTACTCAAGTGCAAGTAAAAACGTATTTGGAGAGAGTATTACTGAAGTAAAAGTACACGTTCGGATGTAACATCAGATTTATAATTTTAAGTTAAGGTAATTGGAAGGACACAATCTGGTATTTTCAAAGGATAGAAACAAAAATGAGACAAACTAAATCATATCTGAAAGAGCTGCAAGAAACACACATGTTCAAATCATTTCATATTGTTACATAAAGCTCCAGTCACTTTAGTCTTACTCACAGAGAGAAGAGGAACCACAACTTTTACTCAAGTACCAGTACTGTTACACTCTACAATATATTACTCGAGTAAGAGTACTGTAGCACTGTACAATATATTACTCGAGTAAGAGTACTGTTACAATGTTCAATATATTACTCGAGTAAGAGTACTGTTAAACTGTTCAATATATTACTCGAGTAAGAGTACTGTTACACTGGTCAATATATTACTCGAGTAAGAGTACTGTTAAACTGTTCAATATATTACTCGAGTAAGAGTACTGTTAAACTGTTCAATATATTACTCGAGTAAGAGTACTGTTACACTGTTCAATATATTACTCGAGTAAGAGTACTGTTACACTGTTCAATATATTACTCGAGTAAGAGTACTGTTAAACTGTTCAATATATTACTCGAGTAAGAGTACTGTTACACACTGTTCAATATATTACTCGAGTAAGAGTACTGTTACACTGTTCAATATATTACTCGAGTAAGAGTACTGTTAAACTGTTCAATATATTACTCAAGTAAGAGTACTGTTACACTGTTCAATATATTACTCGAGTAAGAGTACTGTTAAACTGTTCAATATATTACTCAAGTAAGAATACTGTTACACTGTTCAATATATTACTCAAAAGGAGTCAAAGTATGGGGTCTAAAACTATTCTGAGAAGTACAAATGTATTAAAAAGTTACTCAGGTGTAATGTAACTGACTACTACCCACTTCTCCTGCTTATGTCTCTGCAAAAGTAACTGGATTAACTTTATCATTTTTGCATTTTTTGCCTCTGAAAGTTTCCCTGACTTTGTGTTTTTTTTGTGCCAAATTCCTGTCTGCGCTGATAAGTCCACAGGTCGCTGAGGGTCATCTGAAACTCTAGACCGCTGACTTCTGACCAATCAGGCTCCTCCTCTACCCACCTGTGCTCCTCTTAACCAATCAGCTGTCTCCTCTCTCCCCACCCGCCCCTTTCACCTGAGCAGCAGTACCTGAGCAGCAGTACTTTTCCACTCACCTGGATCCACCCACTCGACCTGTAGTTACCCGGGCTGCGTCCTATTTCTCAAACTACCCTCCTTAAATGCTTCCATGTTCCTAGAAAGACAAACAAAGGACAGTTCTAGATTTTTGTATTGTTGCCTATTTTTTCTCTCACTCTTAAAATAAAATAGATGTCTGAGCTTAAAGGTACTGTACTAGGTTTTTACTGTCTTAAAAACATGAAACACACAACTAGTTCATTTTAAACGCTTTGCAGTGATACCAAGTTATTCCTCTTTTACCTTATGCATTCTGAACATCTTAATTATTCACTGTGATTTATACTGTGAGTTTATAAGCACTTTTCACAACTTTCAGAGACCAGAGTGGAGTTTCAACTAGCAACAACACGCACCTCCTGATTATGAGACTGAATGTCACAATATATCTGTACTGGGGCAAGACACATTTCACTCTAACACATGGGAAAAATTGGATACAGGCCCTTTAAAATAGACATTATATAACCAGGGCTGAGGGGGAGGGACTTGATGGGGCACTAGCCTCCTCTGGAACAGCCAATACTCCCCCATAGCTCCTCCAAAGATTTTTTGCTCCACTTTCATAGCACATCCAGTTTTGGCTAAAAATGTTGAAATGGTAACCAGAAATTCAAGACTATAAAAACAAGAATTCCATATTAGGTTTGTAAATCACTACAGGGGCTAACCACATTTAAAAAACAATGAAGAAAACATGGTACTAGGAGGTGGTACGCTCCATTGTTACAAGGCTCTAAATTAACATTAAATGAAGTTAAGCACACACATTGAAGACCTTTGCATCATTTCCTTGTCTAAACCATAGCCACCGTAATCTCTCATTCATAGAGGAGTGGGACTAAACATCTGGACTCCGCCCACAACCACATTGCAAAGCTGCTAAACCGGGCAGTTCCTGGAGGACTAAAGGGCAGAGTGAGGGGGGGAGGGGTAAGGAACAATGTGATAGGCCCAACTTGAAAACTCCGCCCCCTGCAGCCAGGTGTTTGTTAGTTTGCTCTAAAATTGCCAAAAAAGAAAAAAAAAATGACTAGGAAAAGTAGACAGTGCTTTTAAAACACCATACACACAGTTTAGTTGTGAAAAAACATGCTTGTATCTTTCTCTTTATTGTGAACAAAGAGACAGTATTCAAGGAGGCATGTTTCTTTAAGGAGGACTTGTTGTATAGTAATTGGCCGCAGCCGCAGTATTCCCCGACAGGTGTGATTAAACGTCCGCCCCCCTGCACTCACCTGTCGTCCCTCCTCCTCCCTCTCTCCTTTCTCTGTCCTCTCCTCCCTCTCTGAAACCGCTTCAGACCGGTTCCCTAACACATGCTTCTCTTTAGCCTTGTGTTTTTCCTGCAGTAGGTCGAACCATGTGGCCCTAAGCAGATTATGGTTCTGCAGATTTTTAACAACATTTTGGAACTAGCACGTTTAGGCTAAAAACTAAAGGAGACGTGGGTTGATTCAAGGTAGGATTTTGCATCCACTGTTTATTGCATGCAAGGCAAAGGCTACATGTATTTATGTAGTATAATGTCCCTGTGTTTCCATGGGGTTTTACTCTCTGTAAAAGCTGTTAACCCTGTAGTTTAGACTTCCACAAACTAGTGTTGTCGCGATACTAAAATTTCGATACTCAATGCCGATTTCGATTTTTTTTTTTTTTTTTTTTTTTTTTTACACAATACTGTAATTATCAACACAGAATAATAGTACTTGCTTGTTACACCACATGCCCTTAAACTAGTTCGGATAAAACTGTTCCAGAAAGGTCAATATTTGCTTAAATGAGTGTCTTCTTCTTTTCGATACTTTGGACAGCCCTACCACAAACATGCTCAGGTGATCTCATCTCCAATAGTGAGTTTGAATCTTTTATATTGAAACACATATTGAAATTGTTGCCAGAGAAATGACTATTTACTATCAGACCCTGTTGAGTTCTTCTCTGGAACGATAATGCCTAAAAGTAAAACTAGAAAGCTCACTCGCAAGTTCAAACTAGTTCACTAAATTGCCCTGGGGATTGGTTGATTGCTTCGTCAAATGTGGAAATTGTATAACTGCATTGGATCATAAGAGTGTAAGGTTTGTAGCAGTTCTCACTGTGGCCGTGTGACCCGGGCTGTTTAATTGTTGACAGAGTCTGATGCAAGTCCTGGAAGTGGAGCAGGGTTGGTAGTTTCAGAAATTGTAGTCGCTGCAAAATTTTAAAATGTAAATTTGCCAAAAAATTGAATCACCAAATTGAATTAGAAAATGTAATTAATAAATACATATATTGTTGACAGAGTCTGATGCAAGTCCTGTATGTGGCACAGTTTGAAGTTTGAGAAATGGTACTCACTGCAAAAAGTAAAATACTGACAAAAATACATGAATATATAAATAATAATAATAGAAGTACCATGAAAGTAAATTGTACTAAAATATAATGGCCAAGAGAAGGTGAGAGCATTTAGTATTTAAAACGCATCTTTGTATTTAGCAGCGTTTGGAGTTTGTCTCTGCAAAAGGTAAAATGCTAATAAATGCATATAATGAATTATGTAAATATTACATAAAAGTACTGTTAAAATCAGAATAAAATGACGTCATACTGATGCCAGAAGAGAGTGAGAGATACAGTTCATTTACCATTACCAACCTTTTTACACAAAATAGTGTATTACAGTCCAAGTATTTTTGTTGTATAATACGTTTTCAAATAAATCAGTGCAGAGTTTGAATTTAAAATTTGGTAAGTAATCTACTGTAATCACATTTTATTCTTAATGCAGGGAACAGGGCAGTTCTGATGACCGCCATATTTGTGCAATGTAAATATGTACTAATATTTTGGTTTCAAAGTGACTTCTGAATTGATATTATTTTATGATACATTTTTGCTTTCTCCCCTCCCCTCTACTTCTCTCACCCTCCTTCCCTTACTCCTTGTCTCCTTTTTCTCCCCCCCCCCCCCCTTCCTCCTGCTTCTCCTCCTCCTATTCTCTCTTTATCTCTCTCTTATCTCTCTCTCCCTCTTCTCTTCTTCCTCTTCTCCTCTCACTCTTTTTTCCTCCCCTCCCTCACAGAAACACACTCCAGGCTCAGGAGGAGGAGGAACAAGGAAGTTCAAATGTAATGAATGCTCCAAAGCCTTTAAATACAAGCACCACCTGAAGGAGCATCTGCGCATTCACAGCGGTCAGTATCACCACACTGTACCTGTGTGTAAGTGTGCAGCGGTCAGTATCACCACACTGTACCTGTGTGTAAGTGTGCAGCGGTCAGTATCACCACACTGTACCTGTGTGTAAGTGTGCAGCGGTCAGTATCACCACACTGTACCTGTCTGTAAGTGTGCAGCGGTCAGTATCACCACACTGTACCTGTGTGTAAGTGTGCAGCGGTCAGTATCACCACACTGTACCTGTGTGTAAGTGTGCAGCGGTCAGTATCACCACACTGTACCTGTGTGTAAGTGTGCAGCGGTCAGTATCACCACACTGTACCTGTCTGTAAGTGTGCAGCGGTCAGTATCACCACACTGTACCTGTGTGTAAGTGTGCAGCGGTCAGTATCACCACACTGTACCTGTATATAAATGTGCAGCTTCATTATCACTGTACAGTTCAGTAGCTCTACAATAAGTCCATATAAACAGTCACATTTTTCTGATAAATAAAATGGCAAAATCCAGATTTAAACATAAATAATAATTTCTCACCAACCTTGATTTGATCCTGTGATATACCACCGTATTCCCAATGATGGAAACTTATATGTTGAGCCATTATGCTTGGCAAAATAGACCTAGCCAGCTGTTTCCTGCTTATTGATGCACGTCACTCGTCAAGATACAAAATATTACATTTGCAGTGTATAATGCAACTAGCACTAGCAAACCCCAATTCATTAAATAAAGAGGGGTTAAAACGTGGCGTAGAGGTGCAAATAAATGTAATAAATGCAAAAAAATGGCGATAAACTGGAAGTAGTTTAGTGGTTACGCTAGCTTTAGCTTTAGCCTTGTCTCACAGCGCCACAGACTTGGAACACTAAATGTCTTTTTGTGATTTGCTGAGATCAGCCTTATGATTATGAGTATAATTATTATATTTCTTAAGATTAATATTAGTTGAGGTGATGTCAGACAAACCCGCTCCAAGGCAGCCCCAAGTGAACCGTGCACATAGAGAAGAGGCTATGGAAACACAACGCACATATTAAAGAAAAAATACAAAATGGATTTAAACTGCACATTTTCAGGAGCCTGTGCTCAATACAAGCATCATGGTCCTGTTTAGGTGTTTGACTTTCAGCAAAATTGTGAGAGAGACTAACTGAAAAACAAAAAAACTGTTGGCTAATGCTAGCTAGCTTGTGACTGTATTCTTATTTAAGAGGAACTTGTTTAACTGTAAAAATCAGCTCACCTGTTGTAGTTCCCTCTTAAAGTCAGATTTAAGTCTTAACAAAGCCGCAGACAGAGCAGAGCCAGCATCACACCCCCAGGGAATGACATCAGCTGCAAACTATCAATAGAATGTGAGTCTGAAATCTGAATCTGAAACCCAGCAAGTAAATCACCGTTTAGGTTAGTGGAATGCCGTAATCATAACTATGATGAAAAAATTCCTGCTATCCTGTATGGCTAAAGTATTTTTTGTTTAATTTTCAACCCCATTTTTATTAATATTTTTATAGTTGACTTTTAATTCATTTTTTCTCCTGCGTGTTTTCCAGGTGAGAAGCCGTACGAATGCTCCAACTGCCACAAGCGCTTCTCTCACTCGGGCTCGTACAGCTCCCACATCAGCAGCAAAAAGTGTGCCCCCGCCCACTTTCCCAATGGCCTCCACCATCCTCCCCTAAAACCCCACCAGGTCGCAGCTTCCTCCACCCACGTCGCCATCGCCCCTGCCAGAAACATGGACAGTAAACCACTTCAAGAACAGATCCCTGTCACGCAAATCAAAACCGAACCAGTGGAAGAAGATATTAAACCAGTGGTCGTCCCTCCGGTCAATGGGGTCAATAGACCGGTCGTAGGGACGGGTCTTCCTCAAGGCGTAGCCATGGTGGTTCCAACTGTAGGACTGATGTCGCCAATTGGGATTAACATCAACGATTTGCAAAACGTTCTTGGAAAAGTGTTGGTGAATGGAACGCAAGGAAAGCAAGGATTTGTAGTCCAACAGCCGCAGCAGCAAATCATTAGCTTACCAGCGTTTGTGGATCACGATGGGACTACAAAAATCATTATAAACTACAGTATTAGCCCGACCGCTGCTACGACGGCTAACACGCAACCAGCTTCGATAGTGGTGAAAAACAGCCCGCCAGTAGCATCAGCGGTCCCCATTGTAGCAGCGGCACCGATCCCAAGCAAAACGGAGCAATCATGTGCATCAGATGTACAAGAATTCCCAACCGATTTGAGTATTTCCAAAAAAGTGAAGGAAGAGCCAGTTTCGGAGCTGATTTCCTGACGATTTGGGAATTGTAATCAGCAAAACAGAATCTGTTGCGGAAATGCCAAAAACATCGGACTGTTTATTATGCGAAGAATGTCCGGAACATCTAGAAGCAGTTCACTTACTACAGCATCGTAAAGCCGCTAACTGTGAAGCCGTGGATAGCGCAGCGCTGGATCCGTCGTTCGCGGATTTACTTAGCGAAGCAGGAGTGGCGCTAGACGAACCCAGCCCGGCGGAAGACGTTTTGTCCGTGCTCAAAAACGCATTCGCTTCTGACTCGCGGCCAAATCACGCCGAGTTGGAAAAGATAGCAGAAAAGGTTAGCATACCTGCAGAGGTGGTGCGGAAGTGGTTTACGAAAATGAACAAGGGGAGAAAGACGGTGATGAAGAGTTTGGAACAAGCACAGGATCTGTCAGTTAAAGGAAAATCGAATCAGGTAGATGTGGAAATACAAGAAGATGAGCAAGAAAAGGAGGAGCACTTACAGTCTAAGGAGGATTCAACAACGCAAGAAACTCCAAAAGAGGAGAGTGTTCATGCTGAACCAATGGAAGAGAATGCAAAGGAGCACGATATTGCAATCCAAGAGGTTACACAAGAGGCCGATAGTGTAGTGAAAGAAACTGAAAAAGACTGTGAAATGGAGGTTAATTTAATTGCGGAAAATTCAAATAACGATGTAACAGGGAAAAATGCGGAAGATAAAACTCAAGAAAATTTGAAATCCCTTAGCACTTCCCCAGCTCCTTGTAGCCCCAAAAAGGATCCGCAAATAACTATCAAAACTGAACCAGAAGAGCCAAGTGCATCTGATTCCGCAGCTGAACCACTGGACTTATCATTACCCAAACCTGCAACTCCTGAACTCCCGACCGTAACGCCTAAAGAAACCGCGACTGAAGATAAATCGCCGAAAGAAAACGCCAAACCGCAGAATGCAGCACAGACTGTTCAACTCCTCCACAACTTGTCCAAACTGGAGACGACGCCGTTGAATTTAGCATGTATCAGTAAAGACCAGTTAGAGCCGCGGGCGTTGTACGTGACCACGCCCCAAAGCGGGAATTCAAACTTTGTCACGGCGACGCAGATCCCGACGCTGGTGGCCATCGCTGGGCAGGGTACAGTCGGGTGTCTCAGCGCCATAAACCCGGCCACTAAACAGAGAACCATCCTGATCCCGCAGCTTACCTATACCTACGCGCCCCCTGCTGGTAGCTCCACCGCAGGCAAGACTGTGCTGCTCAACGGGCACAAGGCGATCAAGGTACGTGGACAAGTTCACATTCACATTCTGAATGACTTTATTTGATGGGATAGTGCCTGTGGAAAAAAGCTCTCGGTTTTACATTGGTTAAGTGGCAGTTCATAGATAAAAGTTGGAAATTACATGAAGTAGAAAGTACAAAAGAAATCACTTTAAAGAAATCAGAGACAATTTACATGCAAGGAACACATTTTTCTCTCAGTTTAAACCACCACAGAATGAAATAAAGGTTTTGTAATGTACTTTTAGTATGCAAAATCAACTATTTAGTAATTTAGAGCGTACATTATGGTTGCTAGGTAACAGTTACGGAATTACTTGTGTATGTCATATCTGCTCCCTATGCCCAACCAGGAATTAAAATTACACACATTTTTTTTTTTTTTTTTTTTAACTTAGGACAATTAGATTGTTTTTTTCTTTTGTCAAATCTTGTTATCTTTAATAAGTAGTAACGGTAGTCATATGGACATTACGCTGGCGCTCAGAATGTGGTACAGGGTTGGAGTTTTTAGTTTCTGGCCGCCTTTAGGTTAGTCCTTGTTTTGAATCTGGCCTGCCTGTCACAATAACTAAATTATATCAACTTCATGCCACTGACAGACAGTCCCAGTGAAATAGGAGCTGCAATAAGTAAAGGCACAAAGAAATCTAAATATTTAGCTTCATCACATGTTCAGTAGCGATGAGTTTAATCTATTCTCTGGTTTTAGATTGAGAAAAAAGAAAAGGTGGTGAATGTTCAGAAGAGTGCGCCCCCTGCAGGAGGACAGGAGAATGATGACTCTAAGAAGAAGAAGATGGGAGACCAAGGAGTGTTTCCATGTGATCTGTGCAACAAAGTGTTCCAGAAGGCCAGCTCCCTGCTCAGGCATAAATATGAACATACAGGTACGGATACTACTACTACTACTGCTACTGCTGCTACTACTGCTGCTACTACTGCTACTGCTGCTGCTACAACTGCTACTACTACTACTACTACTACTGCTACTACGACTACTGCTACTACTGCTGCTGCTGCTACTACTACTGCTACGGCTGCTACTACTACCACCACCACTACCACTGTACTGATATTGTAGCCACAGCTGCCCTAACATAAACTGCTGCCAATCCGCGCCATCTGCCCTTCAGACCACTGGAGCTGCAGCGATTAAACAGAAGAAAATTGACTAATTGTCTCTTAAAATAAAATCTTTTTGATCATAGGAACTTTCATGAGCAAGTTCCACGGCACAACAATGATATACGATAAAACTATTTATTGATGATATGAACAGACGTGGAGACTGAGGAGAGACTCTTAGCCCAGTCGATTCAGGACAGACTATGTTGCCGGGATAGATTCCTATAAATGGGGGGTAATGCGAGGTGTGGTTGAGGTGAGCTGTGGTTCGCTTGAGAGGAGCAGGAGGAGGTTGAGGTGTGATCCTGCTCCTGAATCTCAGCTGAATCTCAGCTCTGTATAAAGAGAATCCACAATTTCTGCTTTGCCTAAGGACACAACAGTACTGGTTCAACTCGGGTTCGAACCAACTAGTCTTGAGCCTCAAATTTTTCACAATTTTATATTTCTTCTGTTTTCCAGGAAAGCGCCCTCACGAATGCACCGTCTGTAAGAAGGCGTTCAAACACAAGCACCACCTGATCGAGCACGCGCGGCTCCACACGGGAATCAAACCGTACGAATGCGACAAGTGCGGAAAGCGATTCTCTCACTCCGGCTCCTACTCCCAACACATGAACCACCGCTACTCTTACTGCAAACGCAACCCCTTCTCCTCCTCTGCATCAGTCTGCTCCTCCTCTGCATCCTCCCCCCCGGCCGAGACACAAGACCACCGCTACTCCTTCTCCGCCTTCTCCTCGCCACCAGAGACGCAAGGGAGGAGCAACGGCGACAGCAACAGCCCCGCCCCCACGCAGCGATCGGACAGCCAGGCGACCAGCGAAGAAGACGACGAGGAGGACGAAGAGTACGAGGAAGAAGCGATGTGCGTGGAGGATATCAGAGTGGTGCAAGTCGATGATACAGAAGGAGATGAACAGATCCAAGATGGCGGAGAGGAGGAGGAGGAGGAGAGCGGAGAGGAAATGGAAATAGAACTCGGGGAGGAGTCCGACGAGGATTCCGATGAGAACGAGGAAGCTGGTAAAGACAGTGACATAAGCAGCAGAGAGAAGGCAAAAAACGCCAAATAATTAAATGAAATCAGACGCAAACCGCAAGAGACGCTCTTAACCTGAAGTGAGACGCGGTTGGTTGCTTTTTGGCCCACTACTGTGTACAAACCGCGGCGTGCCTGAACTTGGAAAAATATGAATTATCAGTGTTAAAATTGTTTATAGAAGATTTTAAAGCTTACCCAATGACATTTTTAGACTTGTTACTGAAATATACCAGGTTGTTATTATAAGGCACGTCTATACCAAGCGTTACGGTAAATCGGCGGTTCAAAATTGGAGCGGCAAGATTCGTGAAGTAAACCATTTGTGTCTTTCTGTATATCGCAAAAAATCTTCCAATGTATTTTGACATGGTTTTTGTCATTGTATTTTTTTTTATTTTTTTTTACTGGCAAAAATCTGAAAACTGAAACTTTTAACTTAATTTCACATAACGCATTGTGCCATGAATCTAGCATTGCCAACCAAATTGTTTAACTTGGTTTTAACATGTGACTTCACCCTATTTCAAATTAAGTGTTAATATTGTCAGCTACCTTGACAGTAATGAAGGGAAGTTTTTTTGCCTTGTTAAATAGTTGAAAAATACTGTTGAATTGATTTTAAAAACGCGCATTTTTCTGGAATTTAGCCCAGTGTTGAGTCACTCCCCACTCAGTCTTCTGGTTGTGCCTTGGGGCAGATTGACAAAGAAGTGGCTACCATTCTCTGCCATTGGCCTTTCCAACCACTAAACAGTCAAAACTACAGGTTTAGCAGGTTATTACTAAGGCTGTAGTCCACTAAAATTCTTGTTGGACTAAAGACATGTGCTGTAGATCGATTGGTTGACTAAAAAGGGGGCGTGTCAAACTCTCAAAACTATTACTATCCCTGTGTATTTGACCCAAACTGCACTCACAAGACTTCACCTGCAGGGGGAGCTCAACCTAAAACGGATGCATGCAGGGAAAAGTATTAGGAAACAATGTATTTATATAAAGACAGATTAAACTTGTGAATCATGAGTTTAATCTGACTTTTTTATAAATAGTCCTAGTTATTTCACTGCAAAACCAAGTAGAGCCATGATATTTTGTGATTATATAAACTAAAAAGCAGCCTTCTGATCATATGAACTATTCTGTTGCTTAATCTTGAACTACCGTACCGTAATGCCTGGTATAAACGTGCCTTTACTTTCCTGTCTTGTCTTGTTTATTTTGTCAGTGTTACTAATCTTGTTCTTGCATTTTAACCTGTAAAAAAGTGGTTACAGATTTCTATACCTTTTTATTGCCAATGAAGTTTTGGTAAATCAGTATTTTTGAGTTGAACGAACAACAACCTCTGCACTACAGTATTCCTGGTTTACCGACGGATACGCGCCTCATGCATCAGTGTTAGTATAAATGTGCACTAGCTAGCCACCTGTGTCCGTGTTAGCGTGTTTTTTTATTTGTTTTGTGTCTGTGCTAGCTAGCCTTTTCACACTGCAAAACATGTACTATCAAAATGAGTTCAAATGACTTGCTTTTAAAATAGTTGGACACGAGGAGAAGTAGTTGATATGGTGACGTCTAAAAGGTATTCAAATAAATAATTGATTTTAATGCATTATTTTAAATCTATTTACCAGGAATTATTACAAATTTTAAATATATTTCGGTAATTCTTAAGATAATTTAGTTTCAGATAAGGAGAAAATGCATTCATGGGTTTCAACTTCCTGCTGAAGGGCCCATTTTGAGGACTTTTAACCATTCAAAAGATATGCATCTGAAACCTCATCTGGATAGCACCACTTCTCAGTTCAAGTATTAACCTTCTCTAAAGTTGCTAAACCTACTCAAATCTAGGTTTGTATTTTGAATTCAAGTGACTTTAACTCGTTTGGTCGTAATATTTTGCAGTGGAGTTTTGTCGATGGGACTGTTAGCCTTAAAGATAACAAACTTTCGGGGAGGGGAGGGGGCTTGGGGGGCGGGGATAGGGGGAAGGGGAGAGCGGGAATTGTGTTACCAAATTATGTCCAAAAATTATCAGGGAAAAACATAAAGACTAAAGCCAGCGTCAGGTTTCTGAGCTGTAGCAACGTTTCACAACGTTCTCAAACATGAAAACGATTTGAGTGGAAGTCAATGGAGAGAGGCAAAGTGGAGCGTTTAGCAATATCTGGTGGTGAAAACAAAGATTACGATTGGACAACTTATATATGTCAATGTGTAAAATAGAAAAATTATAATTAGGGCTGGGTGATATAACAAGAAAAAAATTAAAGGTTCTATATTCTGTAAAAGTTGACTCTTGTGATCCATGTTATAATGTTCCTCCTCAAAAACATGTTTGGAGTTGTGTTTTGTTTCATTCACACATCTTTGAATAACTCTTAATCATTAGTCTGTATTTCTCCAATGCTCAGAATGCTCTGTTCCTCCTTGTGATGTCATGAAGTGGTACTTTTCAAATTAACAGCTCCTTTTACCTTAAGTTCAGTAGTAGATCGGCAATTCCAGGACTGAAATGATCCAAATGATTCTAGTGAAGGTGTATGGAGTTAAAAAACACAGTGGAGCACTTCTTGTAAGCCATATGACATCACAAGGTGGAACACAGTGTTTTCAGTTTGAGGGAAGAATTCAGTCTAAATGTGCAGAGTTTGTGTGTTAAACATGTGTGAATGAAACAAAACTCAACTCCAGGTCTGTTTGTGATGAGGAAACATTAGAACAGAGATCAGAAAATAGTGTAATATGGAACCTTTAAGCCCCTTTTTTCCTCACATTGATTGATCTAGATTATGTATATTTGTTTATTTTAATTTTGACAACCATATTGATCAGTTCTAGATGTTTAATCAGTGCACTTTAACACAAAAACAGTCCAGTTTCTGCTCTAAACCACAGACTTTTGGCTGTAGACGTCTCCTTTAAAAACACCCAGGCTGATCACTGACCACAAGGAACGACTGAATCTCTATTAAAATGTGAGCCTTAATAATACCTATAAATAATGTTGAATTTGAGCGTTTTGGTGACATCTAGTGGCAGACGTCAAAAAATGTAATTATTCCAAAGTGCATAGTTTGTCCTCTCTAGGTATCTGTAGAGTGGATTTCATTTTCATTTACTAAAGTGACGCTACAATTTGAACATAATATTTAATTAGCAAACAAAGCCATAGTTTTTATACATTCTGAACACAGGGACAAGGACACGCACACTCCACTCTGAGATCAGGAGTCAAACCCACAACCTCCACACTGAGGAGAGGAGACGAGATAACCACTCTGCCTCTCTCATTGACTTCTGTTCTTTCCCCTGTACCTTCTCTCTCTCTGGTTTGGGTTGAGGCGTCTGTGTTTGCCTCTGTGGGTTAGCCTGCCCCCTGCTGGCCCGCTGCCTTATGCAAAGACCCTGTGCTGTTAAAATGTGCCATTGAAACAGTGTTGGTTTGGTTATTTTTGCTTTGGAATAAAATGTGATACTATTTACAATACACAGCCAATAATGCATCTATAATTTGCAAAAAGAAATTAGAATCCAAGTAGTTTTAATCTGTTTTCATTTACTTATTAAGCAGTTATGTATTTTAAAGATCCTATATTATGAAAAATTTATTCTTGTGAGCTTTTAGCCATGTTCTAATGTTGTATCCTCCTGAAAAAACACACCTGGAGTTATGTTTTGTTTCATTCACACATGTTTGAGTAAGACTTTATTATTAGTGAAAATGCTCTGTTCCATCTTGTGATGTCATAAAGTGGTAGTTTCAAGTTTTAACAGGTCCTTTTACCTTTAGTTCAGTAAAGATAGGAAATTCCAGGTCTGAAATCAGCCAAATGATTCTAGTGAAGGTTTATGGAGTTGAAAAACACAGTGGAGCATGTCTTGTATTACCATATGACATCACAAGGTGGAACAGAGTGTTTTCAGTTTGAGAGAAGAACTCAGCCTAAATATGCAGCGTTTGTGTGTTAAAAATGTGTTAATGAAACAAAACAAAAACTCCAGGTCTGTTTGTGATGAGGAAACGACATTAGAACAGAGAATAGTGCAGTAATTTAAGACAATATATTCACTAAAGTAAAACGCAAACCCCATATAGAAATGCCCCAACAAGTCAGATAAGAAAATCATTTGGATCACCGCCTCTTCTCGTCTCCATGGAGATGACTGAACGTTCCACAGTAGGGCATTAAACCAATCTACCCAGCACTCATTTGTTTACTATTGTTTCTATTGCTAAAAGTATTACCTCAGAAAACATGTACTCTTACTGTGAGTATGCTCGCCTCTCCAGAGATCTGACCTATAACTTGGCCTGGTGGTTTTATCTCTCGTATCGGTGGAGATAAGTTTAATGCCATACTGCGGAACATTCAAGGCAAGACAATAACCTCTACGTAGAGCAGAAAAGTGACATAGTAGAGCTTTAATGTGACCAGTAAAGATGGCTGATGAAGGCCGTTCTTATGCATGTGTACTGGACAATGGTTTAGCGTTTTATTCCAAAGCCGTTTTTCCTGTGATGTAGCCAGTATTATTTCTGTTGAATTATTGTTACTTACACATTTGTCATGTTTACTAATGTTTGTTTATGAAGAAGTCTTTAGAGATTCAACAGGATTCACGCAAGTTATAGTTAGCAAAGTTTAGAGGAGCAGACAGGAGCAAAAACGCCAAAACTGAAGCAAAAACTCCAACAAAAACTCCAACTTACAACTCAGATTAGCAGGTCTGGGGTGCATAGAAGAACTATGTCAGTCTGGGACTGAATCAGGACTAAACCAGGACTAAACCAGGACTAAACCAGGACTAAACCAGCACTGAACCAGGACTAAACCAGGACTAAACCAGGACTAAACCCCTCTCAATGATTGTGTGTATGAGAAAGATGCAGGACTAATCCAGAACTAAACCAGGACTATGCTCCAGTAAAGAAGAAACCAGGTCCAAAAACTGGTCTAGACCAGGACTAAACCAGGCCCAGACCAGGTCTGAGCTGAGCCTAAACCAGGACTAAAATAATACGACTAAACTTTTACAATCTATAGCAGAATCTCAGCTCTTCATTAGGACTAAACTAGGACTAAACTGGGACTGAACCAGGTCTAAACCAAGAATAAATTTACAGAGGCAAATGTGTCTTAGGGGGTTGAGGTGTCACCTTATTACTGGGAGGTTGGTTGTTCAAATTCAGTCCCATGTCAGCTGGAAGCATTATTGTTAGTAGTAGGAGTTAATGCAGTAGTAGTAGTTGTAGTAGTAGTAGTACACCAATTACTAAATATTGGCTTTCACTGTTGCAAATATTAAAATAATCCTTTATCTTTGACCCTTTTAAAAACACTGTTCCTGTCTGCTCCTCCTAAACTTACCAATACTACTCCAATGTCGTTTCGAAACTGGACGCGCAGCCAATCAGATCACAGAAGTAGATCATTAAAAACCCGCCCCTTTTCCAGATAAGCCGCTGTGATTGGTCGATTACTGACATTTTACACTTGTTGGACTCCACTAAAGTAATGACCAATCAAAGACCTTCATTTCGACATAGGAACAATCTCTAAGAATTTGAATAAATAAAAATAGGGTTTGCTTGTTGCTCACTTGACAAACATTAGTGAATGTACTTTTACCGAAACAGTATTTTGATAATTTTGTGTGTTTTTTTTCTCAATGGCAGTATTGGTTCTCCCTTTTCATAAATAAATGTATAGACTTTTATATTTACAGGTCAACTTTTTTTTTTTTTTTTTTTGTATTTTTCGTTTATTTATTTGTTTAACAGTGTCGTGTACAATACTCTCAAGTTGGAGTCAATAATATATTTTAGTACAAAAATACAAACTTTGATCTCTTTAAATGTGGTTCTGGGGGGTGGAGTTTGTAAAAGCGAAATTTCAAGGTTTTTTTTGCTATTTTGAGTTGAATTGGGTGCATGGTAATTGTTATTATATTGGCTAAAGTTAAGAAGCAGCTACTGTGTGTGTCAAAATACAACCCGTTTAACCTTTTAGATTAAAAAAAGGCAGGTAAATATTCACAAGGTATTTTATATTACATTAATATCTCCTCTTTACTACCCCATAGAAGAAAATATTGCCCCTTTAAATTATTTTTTTCTTTAAATTTCTTTTTTTTTTCCCCAGTGAGCCAAGCGATCTGAACAATCTGCTTATTAGAAAAGTTATAGAAATTATAACAGCATTTTATTTTAAAGGGTAGATTATAACAATACTAAAACATAAATCAGATTTTAGAAAATGTAACTGTTTTAAAGTTTGGGCTATATGTTACATCACTGAATAAGAAAACACACAGTACGTCATCACATTCTTCCATAGACGATACATTAACAATAAACAAGAGCCTCTGATAATCAAAGTTTTAAAAAATCTTGAAATTTCCCGGTAAAAAAAACTAAAAATCCCTCTTGTCTGGTGCATCTGCTTGGACTGTTCTGTGACTAAAGGCATGGTTTGAACTGAACATGTGTTTTTTCCTCAAAGCCAAATGTAAACTTTATTATTCTTTCAGTTGTTTTTTCCTCGTGCCAATCGTGTCCCGTCACGCTGCTCCTCAAACCCACTGTTTTGTATTTGATAGTTTAGTTTTAATGACTCCACCAATAAAATGTAAGACTGCATTTCAGATTCACTTTGGTTATTGTCCCGGTTGAAGAAAATATCATTTGAATTCTGCAGTTCTTTGGGAAATGTATTGTCTTGTTCGGAGTTTAGACCTCTACAAACATGTTCTGAAATGCCCCTGCGTGTCAGATTATGTCAGATGCCCTCCCTGAGTCTCCATGGGGTTTTATTCTGTGTATAATCCGATAATCCTGTTGTTTAGACCTTTACAAACATGTCCTGAAATGCATGGGATTCTGATTTCTGAGTCTTCTCTCAAATATGAATGTCCCTTTTAAAACTAATTACAATCTAATTATAAAATATTTGAGGGGAAAAAAATGCCCAGATTTCATTACAGCTTAAATATGGTTTATACATGGCAACAATATCATCACAATCTATCTACATGAGGTTAAATACGTTATATACTTTTAAAATATATATATATATTACACAGAATGCGTAAACTATCCTTAGATCCCAGCCTAGAACAGAAATGTTTTTCAAAAGTCACTCCCGTTTTGTTCCATGCTCTTATTTTGCAGGGTTTTTTCACTATTTTTCCATGCTCTTGTTTTGAAGGAGTTGTTGCACCAGAGACTTGAGTTCCTGCAGCTCAGATCTGATGGAGCTGATGTCTCCATTCACACTGGAGTTTACTTTCTGAGGCGTCTGGACTCTGTGGCAGAGAAGAGAATTCAGATTAAAATCATAATAAATAAATGAAGTGAATCCAGATGTAAATGAGCATGTTGAGCGCTCATGCATTTGTTCACAAGCAGGTCATGTGACTCACCCTGACGCCTCTTTCTGCAGAGACAGAAACTCGTCCAGTGTTTCCTGAAAAGAAAAATCAAGATTTAAAAAGAAATATCAAATCGAAATAATCAAATTCTATCAGTGACAAGGCCTATTCTACAGCTGTATTTATCCAACCACACCACAGCACCTGGGAGGGCATCTGACACACCACATCATCTGCAGATTAACTACAGACATTTGACCTGCCCCCATCTCAGTCTAACACTACAGGCACACAGGAGGATGGGAGGGCATCTGACACAAGGACACAGGATAATTATCTTATAATGGCAGGGCCTCTGACTCACTTTGACCTCTCGTGTGATGTATGCGTGCTCGCGGTGGTGGGCGGGGCAGGGGGCGTGGTCTCCTTCAGCAAGCGGCGCACAGTGGGTGGCGATGTAGGTGTGGTCGTAGAATCGTCTCAGAATCGGCAGAGAGTCCAGGAGCTGCAGGACCACGGCCGCCTGCTGCATCACAGCGTTAGCTTTAGAGTTATCATGGACCCTGGGACAGATGAGACATCACAGCGTTAGCTTTAGAGTTAGCATGGACACTGGGACAGCTACTCTTGCCCAAGGACACAATCACAGCATTGATCTGTGGGAGCTTTAATTGCACCACCAACCTGTGGATCAGTGGATCATTCATACTAGGCAATGTGGGTTAAGTGTCTTGCCTAAGAACACTGGTGCCCCCCTGTGGCACCTAGTATTCTCCGCAGTCTCCCATCCAAGCACTAACCAGACCCTGCCCTGCTTAGCCTCTGAGATCAAACGAGATCAGGCTTTGACAAGAAGGTTTTAGTCATGTCATTTTAAATAAAGGCATAATATAAAAATTACATTTTAACGCAAAAAAAAAACTACATTTCTTTAATCTGCTTCAAATCGCACATTTACTGACAGAGGATTGGCTGTAGACATCTCCATTACAAACTAGAGCTGATCACTGACTATGTCACGATCCATCCATGTCCTCCTCCCGCACGCACCTGGAACTCATCAGTGCAATCAACGCCACCTGCCGTGGGATAAGAGGAGCCAAGACCAGACACTCAGGTGCAGATCGTCCGCGTGTCAACGTGACTATCTTGCTGTTCCTAGTCTTTTGTATTTTTGCTCACTATTGCCTTGCTCATTGAATATGTTGCTACCCTTCAGATCCTGCTCCCTGGACGGTCCCAGCTCCCTCGCTCCTGGCTCTGCTCCGACCGTGCTTCCCAGCCCTGGTACAGTCTGTCTTGTTTGTCTCTGCACTCCTCGTCTCTGGATCCTGCCTCGCACCCTGCTCCTCGCTCTGGCTCTGCTCGCCTTGTTCCCGTCCCTGCACTCCACGTCCCCGGACCCTGGCTCGCGCTCTGCTCCCTGCTCCGGAACTGCCCGCACCATCATACCCTCTGCTTTCCACGTTCCACCCCTGGACCCTGGCCTGCACCACCTCCACTTCTCGCCACATCTACCTTCATTGTTTGTTAAATTATCACTTATTGTAAATATACACTGTAAACCTTTCCCCGAGTCCTGCATATCTTGGTCCAACCCGCCTGCATTATGACACACTAATAGAAATGACTGAATCTAGATCTCCATCCCTGAGGTGCAGGAGGTCACCTTACCTCTGGAATGTGTCAGTCACCATGGCGATGAGCAGGTTGATGCAGAGGATGGAGGAAGCAGCGAGGAATGTTCCACAGAGCAGAGGAGCCATGACTGGGTCCAGTTTCTTCATGGAGCTGTAATCGTACTCATCCACCAGAGTCATTCTATAGAGAGTGAAGAGGAGGTCTCCTACAGTCTGCATACTGGGGAGTGATCCTGTAGTACAAGTACATAAACACATAATTCTGTCAACTGAACAAAAGCTAAATGCTGTATAAATGTTTTTTTTCCACCTTTCTTGTGATTTTGTACTATAGGATTACTATAGGATTTGTGTTAGTAGTAAACAGGAAATATCTATATTATAAATGACCTCCAAAGATGATCCAGAAGCTGCAGGCGTACGGTATGAAGATCTCCACATACAGGAACAAGAATCGCATCACGTCTGCAGCTACTTTCCCCAACATCACAATAAAAGGACCCATCAACCTGAGAAGGAGAGGAGGAGAGGAGGAGAAAGGAAGAGGAGTACATCACATCTGCAGCTACTTTCCCCAATGTGACGATGAAAGAACCCATTAATCTGAGGAGGAGAGGGACAGAGGGGCAGAGGAGAGAGAAGGAGGAGTGGAGGAGAGAAGAGTACAGGGTCAGAGGAGCAGAGGAGGAGAGAGGAGCAGAGAGGGTCAGAGGAGCACAGGAGCAGAGGATGTAGAGGTACCTGAATGCTCGGACATATTTCATGAGCCGGAGCCAGAGGAAGACAATGGCGACAGAAAACAGACGAAGAGTTGTGACGTGGAGAGAGTCACTTGGTCTGATCACATCTGCCACATGCACCGCTGTGGACACACCCAGGAGGCAGTACACCAGCCAATCAGAGAGGTTCCTGCAGACAGACACGCCCAATCAGAATGAGGAGGTGCTCTGTGTTAAAGCAATGCCAGTAAAGCTAAAGCAAATATTGAAAACAGAATCGAACACACAGTTGTCCTGGGGCAATGGAGTCTGGGAGCAAACCTGCTTAGACTGCTGCCCCCGCGCCTTGTGGTCCCCCGGAGGAGCCCGTGTCTGGGATAAGCGGAGTCCCTGCTTAGAGAAAATGGAAAATGGATGGATGGATGGAAAACATTCATATGAGAGAGGTGAGCTTGGAATGGCACTAACAGGATTTAAACCTCAAACCTTCAGGTTAATGGGCAAGTGTCTGCACCTACTGAGCCACTCCAGCCTGATGTGTTAAATAATGTGTCCAGTGCCGTTACCACAGGTCGTGACAGTAGTTTCCTCTCATGTTCTGCACAGACTTCAGCTGATCCTCCAGGAAAATACGGTCCTGAAAACAAATGCTAAATTAACATACAAATTATACAAGTTAATATAAAAATAAACAGTTGACCTCTGACCTGGGGCCACATGGGATGGCAGCCACGCAGGTCGTCATGGATACGCCGTTGTTCCCACTTCTTCTGGAGGCGGAGCTTCCTGTTGGAGCGGTGGATGTCGATGACCTCCCGAAGCACCTCCTCCAGAGTGAAGAACAGAGCAATGGCGGCGAGGAGCAGGCGCCACCAGTCCTGAAATCAGCAAACACTTTTAACAAAAACACATCTGAAATCAGCAAACACTCTCAACAAAAACACATCTGAAATCAGCAAACACTCTCAACAAAAACACATCTGAAATCAGCACTTTCAACAACGAAAATGTCAAACTTTGATTTAAGAAAAACAAAAAAATAAGTCATGTCACATTTAACAGTATTATTCATTCACTCCATACTCCATACTCCATACTCCATACGATTATTTCAGTAGTCAACAAGTCAACAATTATTTTCAGTCAGATAGATAAACACTTAAACCAACCCCCAACACTCACACATCACATTCATATTAGGCAGTGCGGGGGAAGTGTCTTGCCTAAGGGCACAACAACAGTTTGCACTAGAGCCACTGCTGCCCCCACTGCGGCACCTGCTGTTCTCAGTGGCCTCTCATCCAAGTCCTAACCAAGCCCAACCCTGCTAAGCTTCTGAGATCTGACAGCATCAGGTAATTACGAGCAGGTATGGCCCTGTACTACCATGTCTGTGTTTTCAGTTTGTAAAAAGTGCAGTGAAATGACCTGTGGCGGCGCTCGTTCCATCATTATATAAAAGTGTATAATCATAGTGTAGTGACTGAAGCAAACCTGCGGCAGCACGTATCTCTGAGGAGAGTCTCTGGTCACAGACACAGAAATGGCCACCGTCGTCCAGGAAACGTTAAACAGGAAGTTCAGGATCAGAAGAAGCCACGCCCCCTTCCTGGAAATGTAAAGAAACAAATGAATAATACAAACAGGCTCACAAGCTCCACAGTATGTGTGTTCTAAAGGAGCCCAGGTAGACTCTCTCTATACTCTAGAGCACAGACCGTCCATAGAGTTTCCATTTGACTTCGATGAGTTTGAGAAACACCGGGTTCATGATGAGGTCCAGTTTGCCCTGATGCACCACCACCTCCAGCTGAGACAGGGACAGGGATGGATGTGAGCGTTAGGCCATGTTATAATGTTGTTACCTCCTCAAAAACAAACCTGGAGTTGTGTTTTGTTTTATTCACACATTTTTTATTAGTTTGTCTACATCTCCAACACTCGAAATGCTCTGTTCCACTTTGTGATGTCATGTAGTGGCCTTTTACCTTTAACTCAGTAGAGATTGGCAATTCCAGATCTGAAATTACACAAATGATTCCAGACAAGGTGCATAGAGTGTACAAACAGTGAAGCACATCCTGTACCACATAACATCACAAGGTGGAACAGAGTGTTTCCAGTTTGAGAGAAGAACGCTGTCTAAATATGGAGGTTTGGGGTGTTTAAACATGTGTGAATGAAACGAAACACAACTCCAGGTCTGTTTGTGATGAGGAAACAACATTACAACATAAATCAGAAAATTGTGCAATATGAGCTCTTTAAATGTTAGACTCACAGGAGACGTGGGGTCCCTCAGGTCGGTCTCTGTCACAAACAGCAGAAGTTATATTAGTAAAGGGTTAGTGAGCTAGTGATGCTGTTGTGTTGATTGTTCTAGTAAAAACACATACTATGCATTTCCAAGTATTTCACATTTTCTAACATAAAAGAATATACTTTATAGACCACACTTCTGTTTCCAATGAGGCATTTAGTTGTTGGAGCTCCCTCTGCTGTCAGCAACAAGAATTAACAACCATGAAACAAACTAATGTAGTTCTTATCCTCTGGGAACGTTGTGCTAATAGAGCCATGCCAACACAGATTAGACCGGGGAATGAGAAAAAACACACAGGAGAAATAAAGAGTTTTACCTGTGACGTAACTAAACAGGTAAAAGGTGAACAGAACATTTTTGAGGCCCAGAGAAGACAACTTTGGATTAATGGACTAATGAGAAATGCATAATAAGTGTTATTTAATGCTTCCCAACCCACTAACTAACTGCACATTTTCATAATTTGGCTATAGATAAAACCATGTAGCACTTTTGTCCTCTCAAACTCATAGGTTGGCAGTTTGATTATAGCTTCCCCCCATGTTATGTTGTTATGTTGGTGTGTCCTCCAGCAAGACACTTCAGCCACCTTACTTATATATATGAATGTGGTATGAGTGTGTGATGAGTGATGGTTGGGAAGACACTGAGTTGAAACATGAGGAGTGAATAGATAAAAAGTGACTGTTGTGGCTTGTTAATGTCTGCCTGTTGTTCCCCACAGTGTCCAGTAGGTGGCGCTCATACCTTTGCTGTTTGCATCCAGTGGCTCTGGTTCCAGGAGGTTCAGGTGGAAGTACTGCTGTCGATTCATCGTGTCGTGAACGTGAAACTGCCTCAGAGCCAACTCAGCCTGGAAAACAAATAATACTGCTGTCTGTCAAATACAAATACACACCATACGCAGACATTGTGGGGCAAAGCAGGTTATTTAAGTGCCTTGCCCAAGGACACAACAAAAATATTCCCGTGGCAGCTGGGCATGAATCGCCCACAACTGTATCTAATCTATCAATGATGTTTATGCTGGGAGCAGTATTTAAACCAGCAACCTTCGATGAGCCAAACACCAACTGAGCCACTGTTGCCCCAAACCTCACAACTACTGTCTACTGCCACAGCTGCCCAGGGACAGACTAACGGCAGTTCTACACCTGTGCCCCTCCCTCAGATAAAACACAGGATATTAAAGGAGATGTGATGCTGTAGATGACAGAAGGAGGCTGCTGTTACCACGGGCGACATGTGTGTGATGAGGGCGGTGATGAGGAGCTGACCATCACAGTCTGTAAGCCCCGCCTCCGCGCCAAGCTCCAAAAGCACACGGGCCGCTTCACAGCGCTCTGGAAGAATGAACAAGAAAGCAACTGGTTTACTAAATGCATTTTCCCTGAAATAATTTAATGAATTTAAAGAGGGGGTGTTATGCAAAATCAACTTTCTGGAGCTTTCTACCATGTTATAAGGTTGTTCCCTCATCAAAAACACGTCTAAAGAAGTTTTAGATGTCATCCATGCATGTTTGAGTAATCTAGCATTCTCTCGGGCCCTGTTCAAACCATCCTCATGGTTAGCAGTACGAGTCTGTATGAGGCTCCTCCCACAAGCCTACGCCACCCCTGCTCCCACACGACAGTTCTCCATAAATCTACAATATACTACAACTTGACAAACCTGATGTGATGTGCAGTAGTTTCATTAGCGGGATGCACACTAAGAGTGTTGTGATTCGCTCTGAAGGACCAAGGACTTTTAAAACTACAGACTGAACGAGCCAAAAGAACCGAGAGTACCTGAGGGTGTGTTCACACATCACCGATCACCACATCAATATTGGGAGTAAACCTAGAACTAAACCGCAACTAGACCATGAGCAAACCAAGTCTACACTGAAACCAGGACCAAACCAGGACCAAACCAGGACCAAACCAGGACCAAACCAGGACCAAACCAGGACCAAACTAGGACCAAACCAGGGCCAAACTAGGACCAAATCAGGACCAAACCAGGACCAAACCAGGACCAAACCAGGACCAAACTAGATCCAAACTAGGACCAAACCAGGACCAAACCAGGACCAAACCAGGACCAAACCAAGACCAAACCAGGGCCAAACTAGGACCAAACCAGGGCCAAACTAGGACCAAACCAGGACCATACCAGGACCAAACCAGGGCCAAACCAGGGCCAAACTAGGACCAAACCAGGACCAAACCAGGACTAAACCAGGACTAAACCAGGACCAAACTAGAATCAAATCAGGGCCAAACCAGGACCAAAACAGGACCAAACCAGGACTAAACCAGGACCTAACCAGGATCAAATCAGGGCCAAACCAGGACGCAACCAGGGCCAAACCAGGACTAAACCAGGACCAAACCAGGGCCAAACTAGGATTAAACCAGGACCAAACCAGGACCAAATGGGGACCTAACCAGGACCAAACCAGGACCAAACCAGGGCCAAACCAGGGCCAAACCAGGACCAAACCAGGATCAAACCAGGGCCAAACCAGGGCCAAACTAGGACCAAATCAGGACCAAACCAGGGCCAAACCAGGATTTAACCAGGACCAAACCAGGGCAAATGTGAGCAAACCCTAAAACCTGTGGCCTGGTCTTACCCATGTTGGCGGCCAGCTGCAGAGGCGTGCGGAGCTTATAGTCCACAGAGCTCAAAGAGGCTCCATGATGAACCAGGACTCTGATGGAGGAGACAGCATCACACTTAGCAGCAAAATGAAGAGGAGTCTGGGTTTGTAACAGCGTCCGGGACTCTGGGTCAGCTGAGGAGGAGAGAGGTTGTGGGTTAGACTCCTGATCTCTCAGGAGTGTGCATGTCCTCCCTGTGTTGCATGGCAGAGTGGTTATTCTGTCTCCTCCTCTTAGTGAGGAGGTTGTGGGTTAGACTCCTGATCTCTCTGAGTAAAGTTTCTGCCCTGTGTTACTGTGGCAGAGTGATTAATGTACCATTTCTCTGTAAGAGGAATAGAACCATTTCACTGTAATCCAGAGCTGCGGCCACATGGAGCGCTGTGACCCCAAACTGATCTGGAGTCATCAGGTTTGAACCACGATCGAGGAAAAAGCGCATCACATCCACACTCCAGGCACGGGAGATCTGTAGGGTGCAGTATACAGGAGATAAAGACACTTTAAATTACATTAAAATAATCATGTTGTTTATATTTTACCTCGTGTAAAACGGTCTGGCCAAAGCGGTCGCTGCTGTTTGGGTCGGCTCCATCTAAAAGCAGCTCGTCCAGAAGATCCAGGTCCACCTGAACCAGAGGAGGAAAATAAAACTGTAGATTTGATATTTTCAGACCATATATTTGATTTGACAGGGCCACAGGCAGAGACAGGACCAGGAGAAATAACTACAAAGCCAGCCACCTCCTCTCAGTGTGGTCACTGCACTGTTTCTGTCTACAGATTATTCAGTGGAAAATAGACTACTCTTTCTTTTTATAACGCCATATTAAAACATAGTCTGTTGTCACCTGGTCTGTGTCCTGGTTGTGAGCTGCCAGTTCTCTGAAGTGGTTCAGAAGCTTCTTATTCAGGATCTGGGTTTGGTCCTGGTTTAGATCTTGGTTTAGATCCAGGTGTAGATCCTGGCTCAGGTTCATGCTTGAGTCCACTTCATCCTCTGTGTCTCCAGCCAGTCCTCTGTATCGCACCTCAGGTGTAACTCCTGCATCACAAAACATGCATTCACATAATACTATTATTATCCAGATATGTTTTAAATATGAATAAATGTAAAAAATTGAAAAAAGAAATGTCAGCGTTTTACCCAGAAGTTTGTTCCTCCTCTGTCTCCATCGGCCGCAGGAGTACGAGGCCCAGCGAGCGGCTGACTTCACCACGGCACGAACTGTTTTAAAACTCTGGAGACAGAGAGAAGATCATTAATGTCACTGAATATTTTATGCAGCCTTGGGGCTGGCTAAGTTAATAATAATGCACTGGATTTATATAGTGCCTTTCAAGACAGAGCATTTTATAGTGCATTATTCATTCTCTCCACACTATAGGAGCCAGAACTGCCCTGGGGCAGCCTGACAGAAGCGAGACTGCACATGCTGCTCGTATCACACCTTTGAATCAAAATAAACAGGCTACTCAAACTTAGTCGCAGGTGTGATGCATAGACTGTATGGTGTAATAGCTGTCCCTTTAAAAATATTCTATAAAACCACTTCTGTACTCACCTGCCCTGGGTCTTGAGTTTGCTCTTTATTTTGATCTTTGGAGATGTTGAAATTTGCTTCTGTCATTTCCATCTCCAAACCTGGATTCTCCACTCCCCAGAGTCCAGAACCAGGGACCTGAGAACTGCTTACTCTAATACGATCCATCACACTTGTACAAATGACTCTCAAAAAAGAAAAGTACCAAAGTAGATGCCAATTTTGAGTCTATTTTCTAGGCTACATCGTTTGTTCCTGGCACTAAACCTCCGTGTGGCTAAGCCGGCTTGCTAACTGTGTTTCTTTAGCTTTAGGTGAAAACAAAACAATAAAATGCTTCATGATAAATGTCTGGGTGTTGGTTGACAGAGTTCAAAGGTCACAAAGGCTTATCTGATAAATTACAGCAACTCACGCAAAACCTATAGGACTAAACACAGAATAACGAATACAGTAACTGCTGTGTTTCATCACAATATTGTATTGGCCAATTATTTAATACACATGGAGGCATCGAAAATGAATGAAAACTATGGCTCGGGGGCCACACACAGCCCTTTGGGCTTATTAATCCGGCCCGCTGAACAAGAGCAGATTATATTAAAATAGGTAAGAGTGAACCTTGTTCAAAGTTTTTCTGCTGTTTATTTAACTGAAATGTAATAAATTAATTATTAATTTAATTAATGCATCATAGAAAACAATTTGTACAATGAGCCTTACATATTCATGCTTTGCTTCATGTTACAGGCCAAATCTCTAATGTAATATATACATATATACACTCACCTAAAGGATTATTAGGAACACCTGTTCAATTTCGCCTTAATGCAATTATCTAATCAACCAATCACATGGCAGTTGCTTCAATGCACTTAGGGGTGTGGTCTTGGTCACGACAATCTCCTGAACTCCAAACTGAATGTCAGAATGGGAAAGAAAGGTGATTTAAGCAATTTTGAGCGTGGCCTGGTTGTTGGTGCCAGACGGGCCGGTCTGAGTATTTCACAATCTGCTCAGTTACTGGGATTTTCACGCACAAGCATTTCTAGGGTTTACAAAGAATGGTGTGAAAAGGGAAAAACACCCAGTATGTGGCAGTCCTGTGGGCGAAAATGCCTTGTTGATGCTAGAGGTCAGAGGAGAATGGGCCGAGTGATTCAAGCTGATAGAAGAGCAACGTTGACTGAAATAACCACTCGTTACAACTGAGGAATGCAGCAAAGCATTTGTGAAGCCACAACACGCACGACCTTGAGGCGGATGGGCTACAACAGCAGAAGACCCCACCGGGTACCACTCATCTCCACTACAAATAGGGAAAAGAGGCTACAATTTGCACGAGCTCACCAAAATTGGACAGTTGAAGACTGGAAAAATGTTGCCTGGTCTGATGAGTCTCGATTTCTGTTGAGACATTCAAATGGTAGAGTCAGAATTTGGCGTAAACAGAATGAGAACATGGATCCATCAGGCCTTGTTACCACTGTGCAGGCTGGTGGTGGTGGTGATGTAATGGTGTGGGGGATGTTTTCTTGGCACACTTTAGGTCCCTCAGTGCCAATTGGGCATCGTTTAAATGCCACGGGCTACCTGAACATTGTTTCTGACCATGTCCATCCCGTCATAACCACCATGTACCCATCCTCTGATGGCTACTTCCAGCAGGATAATGCACCATGTCAAAAAGCTCGAGTCATTTCAAATTGGTTTCTTGAACATGACAATGAGTTCACTGTACTACAATGGCCCCCGCAGTCACCAGATCTCAACCCGATAGAGCAGTGGTCCCCAAACTATGGCCCGCGGCCGGGTACGGCCCGCCTCCACATTTGGTCTGGCCCCCTGAACAATACCAGAGAGTATTTTGGAATCAAAAGGATTATAAGGAAGGAACACAAGAACTTTGAGAGACTGATCATATGAGTCATTTAAGTAAAAGATTCTGCTCTGACAACTAAGCTGATCTTGGACCTGTTAAGATTGTGCACAGCACAACAGAAAGTTTATGTTCCAAGGACTTTTTTTCTGTGAAGAACCCAAGGAGGGTAATTTGGTTATTATTTATTTCATTAATAGTGTTATTTATTTCCTGACTTTTGTTCTGTGAAGAATCCAGAAAGGGTTATTTGATTATGTGTGGCTTTCTGGAAAACAATACATTTTTACGTTTAGGCACTCCTGCAATCGTCGTCACTTTTTCTGCTACAAACTGACCCCAGCCCCCATTAGAGAAGCGAAAAGTTATGTGGCCCCTCAAGATTGGGAAGTTTGGGAACCCCTGTGATAGAGCATCTTTGGGATGTGGTAGAACGGGAGCTTCGTGCACTCGATATGCATCCCACAAATCTCCATCAACTGCAAGATGCTCCTATCAATATGTGCCAACATTTCTAAAGAATGCTTTTAGCACCTTGTTGAATCAATGCCATGTAGAATTAAGGCAGTTCTGAAGGTGAAAGGGGGCTGGCCCCTCTGTCAAGTTTTAAAACCCATTGTGGCCCGTGTGTTAAAAAGTTTGCCCACCCCTGGGCTAACTGCATGCATTATTTTTGTATTACCACACAGCTAGTCCAGCAACAGTTTATCGTGTACAAGCATGTTGCTCAAATAAAGTAAATACAAATACATTTGAAAAAATAAATTATCATTCAGGATTTGCTCCATAAACTTGCCATTATAATATTACAACTTAAAGTCATTTCAACTGACAACAATCTTGTATTTTGGAGTGAAATACCACTGAAGTACCACTTTCTGAACCTACCTATGCTAACAGAGGAGATAATGAACTTTGTGCCAGTTTTTGTTTCATGTGGATAGACCAAGTGATTGATTACACAAATATTAACCATAACCATCTGCAGTCTGACAGTTACACAGCAAACTCCACCTGAGAGTTCAGACCTGTCTCGGCTCAGGTTAAACTAGATTCTACAATGTGCTGATGTCTTGTGAGCACATTCTCCTGTGTTCATTCTACAGTAACAGTACAGTAATATCTCTCCTGATCAAAGCACATCACAACATGCAGGAGGACATCACACACATAACACCTGCAGATTAATCAGCAAAACACTAAGGAGAGAAAGTCTTGAAAAAACACTTTTATTTTTCACCAATCTGTGTTTAAAGCTGTTCATAATTTACATTTGTCAGACATAAAATTATACATAAACTTAGTGCATTTTGGATTGTCTCTCATATAAACACACTTACAGCTGAACTTCTATGACACAAGTTACACTTGTCTGAGCACTGACGACCTGTGTCAAAAACCAATAACTGTTGTCTCTTGTGATGCTGTTATTTCTATTGTCTTGGACATGTTTTATTAAATATAGGGACGGAACAATAATCAATGTCACAATGTTTATGTTCTGTTTTAGCTACTCCTGTAACCAAACAATGCATTTAAGCAAAGACACTTGTAATTCAAAATATATTGTGACACTTTTAACAATGCAATCACATATTTATGTTATTGTGACATCCCTAATAAAGTTACATTCAGGCCTTTCTGTCTTTCTCCCTCAAGTCTTTGAGAGCAGTGGTACATCATATACTGTCCTAATCAAACACAGTGGTTGATATAATATGATACATTTATATCTAGGTTCATTCAGACCAGTGGCTGATGTAAGATAGATCATTTATAGTAGAGTTCATTCAAACCAGTGGTTCCCCATACAGTCTCTGCTCCAGGGCAGGGAACAGACCCAGCACCACTCGGCCTGACACAGAGGACATCGCATGTGACTGCAGCCTCCTGGAAAACAACATACACATATTGTGACTCATATAAAATGATCTTTTGAAAGGCTGAGCTTATTTTACGCTTTTGTTGTTTTGGGCTGAGTTCTCTTGTCCAGTCATCTCACTCTTCTTATTAGCTCCTAATAGCTAAACTAATCCAGGAGCTGAAGTGACCCTGCTGGGAGCTAGTGCCCTCCAGTGCCTGTTTCGGACCCTCCACTTTATACAGTGGAGATGATTTACAGTAAACCAATGAAAACAAGCCTTTTTCTGTGTGTTTTACCGTTCTTCTGCACTGGAGCAGAGCACTGGGGACAGGGTTTGGTGGATTCTTTGATAAACAGCAGTGAGTCTCTGTCCCAACGCGCCCGCAGAGATGCCTCGCTGTCCACCAGGAAACTCTGAGGACAAAATAAGCATTATAAATCTGCCTAAAACACATCACCTGTAAACGATCACAGACATCCAATCAGGAACTGTGCTGGTCCTCACCTGTTCAGTGGGCGGGGCTTGTGCATCAGTCCCTGCTCCTTCTGCAGTAGGACACGCCCCCTGGTGGTAGTCCTGGCGACAGTCTCTACAGAACACGAGGCCACACCCAGCTCTGACATCACACTCCACCCTCCGCCCCTGTGCCACCAGCCCCGCCCCACACCCGGCCCCGGGACACAGCAGACCGCCGAGCCCGAGTAAGCACTGCTCTGCACCGAAGCGGAGGTATCGGTCGTACTGCGAGAGGAGAAAAAAATTGTTAAAATATATTTACTATAGTATGCAACAAATCAATATGTCAGCAGCTCACATATCCTTGCAACTGGTCAGTGGAAATACCACTGATTTTTGTTTTGATTTCATACCAAGTGGTACTATGGTAAACATCTCAATGTCGATGCATTGTAAAATGCATTGAAATTTCTCTAATATAAAGAATGTCACCATAGCGACATAAATCTTGAACTAAGCCAGTTTGTAGTAGTTTGTTGATCTAAAAACATATGTGCCACTAAAATATATGCTATGTATTTCAAAAAAATGACAAAAGTTAAAAAATCTGCTATTTTTGAAGAGATTTGAAGTTGTGATATTTTAGCATGAGCATCTACTTTTCAATACCTCAATCTGTCTGGATATATCAATATATCAATATACAGACGGCCCATCACTATTAGTAACTTCATTAATTTGCATAGATTGATGGTGATTGCAGATATAAATGATAAAAGTACAAATTTCCAAACTACAGAGGAAGTGTCACCTGCTCTTGTCCCATGATCCTAAAATGATGAAGCTCTTTGATCAGAGAGTCTTCACAACCGGCTGAAACAAAAACAAAAATACATAAAGAAGGCTCATTTAATACAATTTTCTGACCAAATTAACTGAATTTGAAAAGGTAAAAAAAAGGGGTAAAAAGCAAGGTACAAAAAAAAAAAAGAAGAAAAAAACAGAACAGAGGCGTTGACTCCATTAAACCTAAAGACAGAGGTCATAGGTCAAGAGTAATAATGGCATTATGAGTTGTTTACTATCAGCATTCGTTTCAACACTGTAGATCAGCTCAGCTGCTCATGTCAGCTGAACACTAGTGGTAATATGTAGTAGTACTTGTAGTAGTAGTAGTAGTAGATTCAGGTCGTAGTGGACGTACCAGGGCAGGGCAGTGTGTACCCGAGCTCCTCATGGTAAACTAAACTGCCTCTCGTTTAGTCGCGTCTGCGCGTAACCACGGAAACAGTCCAGACAGATCACATGACGTGCAACGCAGGGGAAGACCACCACCATGTCCCTGGAGAAAAATATATGCTTCTTTAATATTTTACATTTTACCTTCCTTAGTTATAGTGGCATTTATTATCTGGAGCCTAGTCCTAGCCCTTTATTTCCACTTTTTTATTTGCCACTCACAGGACGTCCAAGCAGGCAATGCAGGGGACCTTTCGGCTGTTCAGAGTGACTAGGTCCAGAGCCACAGAGCGCTCGTCCTGGGAGGTCGGGTGAGACGCACATTTGAAGAAGAACTCCTAGAAATTACATTAAAAAAATACTTTTATCACTGTGTTTAAGACACAACACCGCCGCCTGGACTATTCTTTTTGTCTCTCTCAACATAATAAGCTTGAGAGCTAAATTAAAGACGCACTATGTAACTTTTGGAGATATTACTGTTGGCATTTAGCTTTTCTCTCTCCATATAGACAAGCAGATGACACCACCATGCCAAGTTACAGGTCAGATCTATGGAGAGGCGAGCCCATTCACAGTTATAACACAAGTTGAAAGGTATTTCTGAGCAGCAAAACACCTGTAACTAAATAAAAGCAACATAGATGAGTTTAATGCTCTACTGTGGAACACTACTGACAAAGCAATGACATCTCCATGGAGATAAACATGTGTAGACCCCTCACCAGAAAAGTTACATAATGCACCTTTAAATGAGGACTAAAATAGACATTCATTAAACAAAACAATTACCTCCATTCTAAAGAAATGTTACTCCAATAACACGCTGAACCTTCATTTATACGTCATCTAAGGTTAAACTTTCCACACTGAACACTTTATTACACCAGAGTAATCATGAATGCAAATATCTGACCATCCTGCAGACCGTAAAAGGAGAGGAGGGCTGTTAATGTTAAGGTACACTTAACTCACTCACACTTTTCGTTTGACCCAT
The DNA here is from genome assembly GCA_019594935.1 of Periophthalmus modestus. Lineage (NCBI taxonomy): Eukaryota > Metazoa > Chordata > Actinopteri > Gobiiformes > Gobiidae > Periophthalmus > Periophthalmus modestus. The sequence goes on from JAIEZT010000026.1 coordinate 22,283,914, forward strand.
CCTTCAGCGTCTCTGGATTAAACCTGTCTGGAGCAGTGGGACTCATCTCCAGATCTTGAGCTGGTCTTGGTCAGCACTATCTTAGCTGAATTATTGTGCTGCGGATCAATGGGGGAAACCAAAGTGTCCAGAGGAAACACACCCAGACAAAGGGAGAACATGCAAACTCCATACAGAAAGGCCCAGGAATCGAACCCTTAACCTTCTTACTGTGAGGCATGAGTGCTTATCCATGCTGAATAAGAACAAACTACAAAGCTACATTTAAAACTGCTGATTTCCCATGATCCACAGGCTCTCCATGGAGATATGCCGAGGTTTATTTTTGGGTTAGACCTGAGTATAGTATAGTGCTGTTATAGATCTGGTTTATATTTGGTTGTACTTGGCACCTGCTTGTTTCCATGGAGATGTTATTGCTTTGCCTGAAATGTCCTACAGCGTGGCATTAAATGGATTTATCTTGCATTCAGAAAAACATGCATTATTTCAGTCAGCGGTGTCAAGTTTCATTCCAGGTAAAACAATGACATATCTATGGGGACAAACAGGTGGCAGAAAAGTTACACAGTGCCCCTTTAAACTGTAAACATAAGACACGAGTGCTCACCGCGCCTCCTCCACTGCAGCCGTCTGAGAGACAAACTCCACTGATCCGACCTGGAACCTGCACGTCGTCCCAACAGGAGGGGCCCTGGGTAGAGAAGGAGAAAAGACTCATAAATAAGGCTTTAAACAGGCACATGGGGTCACAGAGAGCTCAGGCAGAGGAACAGGTTATGTCATATGTCATGTCAGTGTGTCCCAGGGCAGCTGTGGCTACAATAGTAACTTACAGCAGAGTGTGGAGTGAATGAATAATGGACTGTCAACGGTTTTGAGTGTTTTGGAAGGTGCTGTATAAATCCCATGCATCATTATGATCATGAATCCTCTGTCAGTAAAAGCATGTGGTTTGGACAAAATAAAATAAACTCAACACGATCTTGAGTCATTTTTTTTGTCACTCTGGTTTTAAGAGAACAAAGACTGTGTTTTCTGACCTGTGTGAGCGTGAGGGTGGACTGTTGGCAGGTTTTGCAGCAGACTCTGAGCTTCCCTTCTCTCACTCCTCCACATCGTTTACAGAAGACGAAGAACGAACTGCGCCCTGAGGAAAAACAAAGCAAAACTGCTAGTAGACTACAGGAAGTAAACGTGGAAAATAGATATGTACCAATCTGATGTTATGGGACAATATATGTTGTGTTCACGTGACATCGGCACATTGTAGAGTCCCTCTCGTTTAATCTGAGCTGGAGACAGGTCAGATTACAGATGTGTTGACCTCGTTTATGGTTAATAACTCTGTAATTACTGGGCCTATTCACATGAAACAAAAACTGGCACAATGTTCAGTGTGTTCTCTGTCAGTACAAATAAACAAAAGTCAAATGATTTTTTCATAATATCTTCAGAAAGTGTTGTTGAAAGGACTTTAAGCCATAAGATTAATATAACAAATGTGCAATTCCAAACAAATCATGAGAAGGTTCAACATTTGTAGATCTTAAGTTTGTAGATTTCATTTAAAAAAGTGAATCTCCCATAGATTTATACAGACCCCGCCCTCCATGTGAAACTCTGACATCATCAGATTTTAGATTAGAACATGAACACAACCGATGTCACATAATTATCCGACCTGTTACACCTGCACTCGAGTGTCCCGGTTATGAGCCTTATCCCAGTTATCACAGTATTTCAGAGAAGCAACTATGGCAACTATGGCACAGATATGGCTTTTTCAGCTACTTCAGCAACTCTGCTAATCTTAGGCTTTTTAGTTCGTTTTACTAGCAACAAATAAACAAGATATAGAAGAACACAAGAATGTAGAGCACTGTCACAGCTTCAGTAAAAGGCCCACAATGTCAGACCTAGAACTACACATACAGTCACAGAAATTCCCCTGATGTTACACAGTGGCTTTAATCTCCAGTATACTGCTATATTTAGTCTAATATAAAAGAATATTCTTCAAAAATCCTTGTGAGAAGTTTGAGTTTGAGTTTGGGTGGCTGCTTCGATTCCCACATGTACGGCACACTCATCAAACTCTCACAAAACCACGATACTCAAACCAGGACACTCCAGCACATGTAAACACAAAGATTTGTCAGTCACCTCTGCTCTCCTCCTCTGCCCTCAGCTCCTGTGGTCGGTCTCTGGACTCTGGCTCTTCAGGAGGGCTCAGGTCCACACGGGTCAGACTCACGTAGTCCTGGTTTAGACCCTGGACTGGATCCTGGACTGGAGCCTGGTTTAGATCCTGGTTTAGTTCCTGGTCTGGAGGTCTTTGGTTGGTCCGGGGCAGAACCACATGAACTGTACTCTGCTCTGGGAGATCACAACTCTGATGAAAAATAACAGTTTTAGTTCTGGTTTAGTTCTGATATAGTCCTTGTAAGTTTTAGTTTTAGACATATTTTGGTCAAGGTTTAGTTCTTTAAATCCAAACCAAATTTTCCCGCTATATTTATCCAACCACAACACTACAGGCATATAAGAGGATGGGAGGGCATCTGACACACAGGGATACAGGAGGACGGGAGGGCATTTGACACACAGGGATATAGATACCCTGAGAGTGGCGCCATTGAGCAACTCTCTTCCAGCGAACAGGACCCTGAGACGATCTGATTGGACACCCAGACGACCTCCGACCTCTCGCTTCAGGTCACAGACTTTGGCCTCGTCCTCGATCTCCACGGCGACGGGAGCTCCCTGGTTATAACACACCCACACTGAAACAAACACATGTCAATAGGGCTGCACGATTAACCACAATCAAATCAAAATCGCAATTTAAGAGGACGCGATTAGCAAATCACAAAGAGTGCCAAACGTGACGTAATTGTTGTCAGTTGAAAGGATTTTAAGCTGATCCCAAACTAATGAGGAGGCTCAACATTTGTGGATCTGAAGTTCTGAGATTTATTTAAAAAACAGTGAATCTCCCATAGAGTTATTGATACTTTGCAGTGACATCACGCTGGGGCTGTTCAGCATGTCTACGGTGGAATATTGAGCAGTTACCATGGTGACGCAATGCACACATTAGTGTCACTGCCAAAAAGTTTTAATATGGTCTGAAAAAATACAAAATAGATTTAAACAACACATTTTCAGGAGTCTGCGATCGATCCAAATGTTCGTGGTTCTGTTTAGGAGTTTGATTTTCAACAAAAAGGTGAAAGCAAAACAAAAAACTACTGGCTAATGCTAACTAGCCTGTAATTCTATGTGTAAGATTCTTGTTTAACACTTCAAATCAGTTCACCTGTTGTAGCTCCAACTAAATCCACTCTTTAAGGTCAGATTGTGTTAAAATAAAGCTCAGATTAAAGCCTGACAGAGTTTCAGACAGAGCAGTGCTTACAGTTAGCGTCACACCTCCAGGGAATGTTAAAGAGGGAGAGAGGGACTACGAATGAATTTCTGAATGAAAACATGTGTGAGTGAAACTAAAACACAACTCCAGATCCATTTGTGATGATGAAACTCAGCTCTGTTCATATATTTAGTGAGTTATTGAGCCGAGTCCCACTGTAAAGAGCTGTTCTAGTTTCGCGGCTGGTGATTGGTCGGCTCAGGTCGTGGTCCCGCCCCTTTGTTATGAACGAGACCCGTGGATCTAAAGTCTGTTTTTATTCGTACTATCACACAAAATGTCTAAAACCAGACACCTTTAAGTACAGACAGAGCTTTATAAAGAGTATGACAAGCAGAAGCTACAACTGTCTCATAGCGTGACCCTAAAAATAAAAAAATACAACAAAATAAAACACCGGTAAATCCCGCTGCGCACGTGCATAACTAACACGTATAAATAAGCCTGAACGTTTTAATACTATGCGATTTAACTGGATACAATATGCATAAAAGCGACTAAAAAAGCACAGAATAGTACCTAGCATGTTGGTTTCTCTTCGCCCTTGAGTGCAACGCTGGTGCCGCGGTGTATCATGGGAGCTGTAGTCCAAAAGTATTCTTCTTTGGGACAGACGGAGAGAGACGTGATGCTGCCCTCTGCTGTTTTTTTTTTTAATTTTGTGTTTTTTTTTTTTTTGTTTTTTTGTCGTTTTGAGGCTGAAGTCTAAATTTCGGCACAAATTCCAAAACTTGCCACTACAGGTGCAAATACTCAGTTTATGTTGTTACATTTTTTGGTCACAAATATTACTTTTTTAAGCATTTTGAATTGTTTTGTCTTCTGTGAATAATTGTGTAAAGTGCAGATTTGTCAGATTTATGAGATTTGTGAAAATTTGCCAGAATAATTGTAAAAAAAGTGTATTACAAATGATGCGACCTCGTAAAACAGAAAACAGAAAAAATGAATAAATAAATAAATATTAATATAATAATTGTCTCTTTAAGATAGCTTACAAATGACTATACTTTATTCTATTTCTATGAAGCTTTTCTTGCTGTAATTTACATTATCATACATTTTTATTCATTCTTAATTTAGCTGTTCATCCATATCTATTTTTTTACAATATTAAGAATGGGGGAAAATTAACTAAATAAACCATGTGTTTGAATGTACTTAAGTTTAGCTTAAAAAGGCTAAAAGAAAGTCTTCAGTTTCATTCATTTATTTGTTTAAAAAACTCTGGGACAGTGAGCTATCCGCGTGTGAGCCGTGCACTAAGAGAAACAAAAACACATTGTCACGTTTTTAAAATGTCAAAATTCAAAAGTCAAAACTTAAAGGTAAAGCTCCTGGACGCTGCACAGACCCGGTTTCCATGGCAACATTCAAAAGGGGCCTGGAGACATGTAAACAAGACACTATATTATCAAAATGAGCTTTAAGTTACGGCTGAAAGGACTTTAAGCCACAATATTAATATGACAAGTCTGTGGAGCTCGTCCCAAACAATGAGAAGGTTCAATATTTGGGGATCTGACATTTGGAAATTCATTTCAAAAACAGTGAATCTCCCATAGTTATACAGGCCGTCATCAAACTCCAGAACGTGAACACAACCGATTGATACTTTGCAGCTGATGTCATCACCATTCCCTGGGGGTGTTATGCTAACTGGAGACACTGCTCTGTCTGAGGCTTTATCTGAGCTTTATTAATACAATCTGACCAAAAAGAAATGACTTAACTGGAACTACAACATGTGAGCCGATTTGCGCTGTTTAACAAGTCCCTCTCAAATAACGTTACAGTCACAAGCTAGGTAGCATTAGCCAACAGTTTTTAAGTTACTCACTTTCAACTTTTTTGTTGAAAATCAAACTCCTAAACGGGGCCATGTATCAGTCACAGGCTCCTGAAAATGTGGTGTTTAAATCCATTTTGTTTTTTTTGTTGAGTCTTCAGATTTTAAAACTTATTTGGCTGTGTTTGATAATTAGTGCATTGTGTCACCATGGTAACTGCTGAACATTCCGCCATAGACACACATGCAGAACACCCTCAGAGTCTCACCTTAAATAAATACTTATAGTACTTTTGTCCCTCCTCTGGTATAAACATGTGTCCAGGCCCCGTTGAGACAGGACACAGGAGCTTTGTGCTCTGGATCAGTGTGTGCAAAGCCATAATGACACTTCAATAAAAAACAACAGAATCTGACACAGGCAGCGAATAAACACGAGCAAGACTCTCCATCCAGTTTAAGGCTGTGAAATCACTCAAATAAATACATGTGTCAATAAATAAAAATATGAATACCTCAAATTATTATAAAAAATAAATTATCTAAATAAATAAATAAATAAATACAAGATAAAAAATAAAATGGACAAACACACTGAAGGGCACCACATTACAGTAAGAGACACATTCTTCAAATTGGTTTTAGTAAACAGCTGAACGAGTTGGCGAGGTTCAATACTATTCAGAGTATTTGAACTTACTGGCAATAAATAGAAAATAAAATAAAGAAATTGCATACTACTTTGGGCAGGCCATGTCCAGCCAAAAATTTGACCTCTGAAAGCTGTAAATGCCCGACGTATTTGTAATGTTAACCCAGTAACTTCACAATCATTACTGCTTATAAGGCGAAGGTGTGGATAGAATTTAAAATATATTCCAAAGAGAATGAGGACATTTGGGGTGCTGCCAAATGATAACCAGCGTCTTATTGTAAAGTGGGTCCCAGATTTGGAAGATCTGCTACATTCTCAGATTCAAAAGAATAAGGACATTTGTAAACCACACATACATTAGAATGGTCTGACATTTAAATTCAGCTATATTCATAAAACAGGCAACATATGGACATTTGGCAATCGGTAAATTAAAAAGCAAGGGATAGTTCAGTGTTCTGTTTCGATGGTTCACTCGGGAGGGAGTAGAATAAAACAGAGGGGATGATCTTCAGTAACTTAGTTCTTTATCATTATGGATGGGGTCTTGCACTTTATATCCAAACTATGCAGTGACTGATGCTCTAAACAAAATTTTGTTTTTTCTATGACAATGAAAAAACCTTAAATCTTTAGCAAATGGCTGGTGCTAAAATAACTCCTACAAGAATGTGTAAATTGAGAAGAATGAGTTGGGGAGGGTACTGGAGGTCTCCCAGATTTGTAACATTTGCAACATTGGCTCAGGCAGCAGAGTGGTGTTTTATAACCAGAGAGTTGGTGGTTAGATCCTTGCTCTGACCTGTGCATACTGTTAGTGTCTCTGGGTATTCCTATGTATGAAAATGAGTAAGTGTCATCTCATGTATCAGTAATCATACTTGCAGACTTTTTTTGTTAAAAGTCAGTTTTAAAAAAGGAAAGCAGGTTGTAGCCAAATAAGGAGGTCTCTTTGAGTGTAATTTGTGCACTGTCCTTAGGTTAAATAAATAAACAAATAAATAAATAAATAATATAATGTGTTAATGATGATGGTGGTTGAAGATGCCATTGGCACAGATGGGCAGACACATCAGCCCAGGGCAGTTGTGGCTGCAGTAGTAGCTTAATGACTTGTGTGGGGAGTGAATGAACATTGATCATGCTCTTTGCTTCTGTCTCCTCCAAACTGGACGTGTCTTGAATTGCAGGAACTTCTGGTATTTACATTTTATTATTATTATTATTATATTTTTTTTTTTTTTATATTGATGCTTCAATAATTATGGGGTTTAGACATGATTTTGTCCACCAAATATTGAAAAAGCCAAATATTTTCCAGTTTGATACTAAAAGTGAAAAGTTTGTGTACCACTGACCAATCCTTATGTACCAGTAAGTCATAGTTTAACAAAACACTGGAGTATCCCTTCTCTTCTACATAAGACAAACTGAAGCTTAAGTACATACAGTGAGCATTCATCCTCCCAAGGCCATTATTTGCATGATCTGAAGAGTCTCATTTTATCCATTGTAAAAAAACATAAACTTAACTCCCCACAGGCACTGCCAAGTCGACCCAGTTCTGCTCCTATGGACTTTAAACCATCCACAGAAACATCCTCTTGGTCCACTTTATTTCTACGTCCATCTAAAAACTCTCCTCCTCCAGTCTGTATGTGGCGTCCATGTTGGATCTGTGTTAAATGAACCACTCCTTCTTGCTCTCCTCGATGGTCTCCGTAAACGCAGGATCGCTCACAATGATGGCGGCGTCCGCGCAGTCTGCCGCCTCTTGACCTTTGGCCTCGTTGGTGTGGTATGAGCCTTTGTGCCGGAACAGGTGCCGGATCAGGAAAACCAGGAAGCAGAGAACCAGGAAGATCACCACGGAGAGGATGCCTGTGGAGAGAGAGAGGGGCAGTGTGCAGAGAGCTGGAAGAGACTGAGGCATTTGATGGACCTACTTTAAAGGAACTGTATGAAGCCAGAGAGTTTAAAAGGTTACTACAATCACAACTGAACCTATGAGTCCAGAGCCTGAACCTGCAGAACCTGTGCTGGGGTTTAGGTAGTGACGATTCAGATCAGAGAGAGGCATTTTGGATTTAAACTAACTGGATTTCAGCACTGAGACTGGCAACCCAAATAAAAGGCTCATTCTGCTTTTAGGTTGGAAATCGTCTAGAGAACCAAGACACCAAATAAAAGGGACATCATGTGCAATGCTTTTGTAACTAAGAATAAATCATCATTAGAAATGTTATCAGTAAAAGTTATATTTGATTTGAACATGTTGACCCTCTCTGGTAATACAGATATATACTTATAGATCACAAGCTCTTCACACTAACTTACCTCCAATAACAGCCGAGTTTCGATCTGATCCATCAGAAACAGCCTTGTCATTGTTTGACGGAAGGTGAACTGCAGCTGTGGAACAACAAGTAAAAAGTAAAAAGTTATAGCAATTCTTAAAAGTATAATGATATATTTGCAAACTAAAATCCTCCTTCATCCTGAGGGCTGAATTTATGAAAGGTACTTCAGTGACTGATGTTTTTGTGACAGTAAAGTTGTATTGTATGTCTCGTACCTGTCTCCACGTGCCAGGGGTCGTCCTGCGAGGCGAGGGGGGAGATGGTGAGGGGGGAGGCTCCACAGTTGGATGGGACCAGGATCCCATGGGTGCTGATGGGTGAGCTCTGTCCCAACCGGAGTGCTGCCTTTAGGGGGGCCAAATGGTTAAACAGGACTCTAGACAAACAGCCCACGAAGCCCGGAGTGTTGTAGCGTTCAATCAGGACCGGGTCAATCTGACCTGTTTCTGAAAAATACACACATTTGTACATTTACATTCTGGAGTTCAAATATTCCATCCCAAAACATGAGAAGGATGTCGTCATCAAATTGAAATTGCAATTTGAATAGTCCCAATTAGCAAGCTTTAAAACTGTAACTGCAATTAAGTAATACATTTCCTCTAATCACTGTAAAAAGCTGCTTGCCCTGTAGTTTAAGTCTGTACAAACATCTGCTGAAATGCATGACATTCTTATTAGTTTAATTTATTTAGTTTATTTCCATTTTCTCTCAAAGGTCAATATTTCTGGATGGGTTTAAAATGGGAACCTTGAACAGAATTGTACTGTAAAAACAGGCAATGAATTGAATTCAGTCATTCAGAACAAAATTTCAGATTAAAACTCACCAAAGACTTTTCCAAGGAAGATGCTTTTGATGAGGTTGAACTGAGTGTCAGAGGCAGCGGGTAAAGCGTAGATGGACTCTGGGTAGTGATCCACCTGTGTTCACAAGAGAGGGTTATGTTATTACAATTTTTTTACATATACAGATACACTGTTACAGACACAGCTGCTTGACACCGCTGCAGTCCCTCCTCTCACCTGCAGGCGGACGTCCCGGAGCCTCCTGGACACTCTGACTGAGTGAGGCTGACCGTTGGCCAGGTTTCTGTGGTTCATGTCAATAGTGAACGGCTCTTTAAGTCCCCCCAGACTGTAGCGGATCTGAAGGGTTCCTGAATGCAGGAGGAAAACAAAATTGGGTCAGTTTTTTTTTTTTTTTGTAGTAAAATGTAAAATTACAATTTCAGTATGTTTTTTTTGGCCAACTGTCCATTTTGTTCAATTTCTTTCAGAGATAAAAAATATTACATTACATTTCAGTTTAACTGACATGCCAATCTGCTCACTCACACACTACATTCACACTGGTGGGTGAAGTGTGCAGCCCAATGACACAACAACAATATGCATAAATTGAAGCCTCCAACTTATGCATTAATTGGCTTTGGGTAATGCTGATATAGATAAATCTTGCAGTCATACCGTTGTGCCTGAGGACCACAGCGAGGTAGTCCTGTGTTCTGGAGCTGACATACACTAGGACAGAGGGGGCGCTAGAGGTGCTGAAGCTGAAGGACAGCTCCTCCTGGGTCAGGTTGGTCTCTGGTCCTGGACTCTGCTCCGACAAGAAGTCATACCGCACCAAAGTCCCCGTCTCAAAGTAACCACCCACATCTACAAGATACAAGAAAGAGAATTTAGTCGTCTGCATTTGACCCAGCCTTCAGGGCCTCTGGGTTAAACCTGTCAGGAGCAGTGGGAACCACCTCCAGATCTTGAGCTTGGTCAAGACTGTCTAAGCTGTGAAACTGGAGTGGTCAGAGCAAACCCACCCAAACACCAACCTCTGCTGTGAGGCGAGAGTGCTGTTGTACTGTTGTAAACAAGGAAAGTATACTGATAAATATTTGCACCAATTATTACGTAAAAGACTTAAATGTAGGCAAGTGATGAGTAACATGCCCAAAATGTCTAAAATCCATTCAAATAACCATTTTGTGCCTCCCATCTCCTCCCCTATATGTACAGTTTTGTTGTTTTTTTTTTTAAATATTTACTATTTGCCCCAATGACATGATCATGTGTCTTACCCTCAGTGCAGTAGGGCCTGTATATAGTATGTTAGCATTAGCATTAGTGTGCACCCTTAGCATTAGTGTGTTCTTACTCTCAGTGCTTAGTAGTGGGTCTGTATACAGTATATTAGTAGCATTAGCACCCTTAGTGCAGTAGGGTCTGTATACATTATTGCATCTTACCCTCAGTGCAGTAGGGTCCATCATAGGCTGTATTGGAGCAGTCGCAGTGATATCCGTTGTACTGTTCCACACACCGGCCTCCGTTCTGACAGTGAACCCCAAAGCTGTTGCAGTGCCCCCTACAGCCCGCGCTGACCCCTGCTGTGACCTCTGCCCTCTCCTCCAGGTCATAGCTCACCCCGTTAATCCTCAGAGCTCGCATGCAGCCGAGGAACGCTCTCTGCCCGCTCGACGCACCTGGGAAAGAGATGGGTATAAAGTAAAGGCCACAGACAAATGGAAGGGTTTCTATATCTATATCTTGTATTTTTCCTCCATTAGTTTCAAAGGTTCAAACAAATACATTTACATTTACTGACAAACAACCTAATATAGCACACTACTTTTTCATATTTTTATTCTCCTACTTGACGATGACAAAAAATCTCAAAATCTCAAAATTTATTTGCATTGTCTCGATCACAATATTCGGACAAAATTTCAACCACATATCAAGAATGAGCAAAAATGTGCCTGTAAATGTCATGGATAAGGTTCAAAATGTAAATGGATCATGTCAGAAATATTCCTTTATACCCATGTTTGGGAAATTACACTTGATTCATGTTTTTGAGGTTTCCAATCCATTTTCCATCCCTAAACAGGCATCACTGTCATTTTGCAGAGGGGTCCCTGGTCAGTTGAACGTTAATTTTGGCCATGAGTTGTGTGTTTTAGTCTCTCACCCAGTATAAGTAGTATGTTTTAGTCTCTCACCCAGTATAAGTAGTATGTTTTAGTCTCTCACCCAGTATAAGTAGTATGTTTTAGTCTCTCACCCAGTATAAGTAGTGTGTTTTTTAGTCTCTCACCCAGTATAAGTTGTGTGTAGACCTCCGGGCGGCTGTTTCCTTGTGGGAGGGGCCTGGTCTCTCGGTGCTGTCCGTCCAAGCGCAGTGTCACCTCCTGCTGGTTCTTCTCTAGCTCCACACGGTGCCACTGATCGTCATTCAAAGGAACCGGAGAGCGGACGACCACCTCCATCTGAGAGCTGGCCGGGCCAAAGGAGAAGGAGACCACAGAGGAGGCTGCAGGCAGAGAGCCCAGGGGGTTAGGGAGGCTTAGTGTGAGGAAATATTTTAACACAGTTTAAAGGAACTGTGTAAGTAGATTTTAAATTCCATAAATATGACCCATTTGTGTCCCTAGATATGATGTAATTGTGATTGTGGCCACGTTTTAAAACCATGTGCAGGCTACATACAGTTCCTTTAGCCACAGTGCCGTCTCTCACATGGAGGTCAGTGTTACCTCTGAGCTGGACGTGGATAAGGTCATTGGGTCCAGAGTTTTCGAGGAAGACTCCGTGAGAAGAGGAGGTTCTGAAGTAAAAGGAGATGTCTGTGCTGTGGTCAGATCTGAACAAGGGGAACATCATGTGTGCGGCTGGGCTTGAGAACGACGCAGAGTTCCAGAAGTTTTCTTGAAAAAAGAGCAAATATTACAATGCTGTACTTAAAACAACACACTAATGCTGCTAATATTACTTTTACTGCTTCTGCTATCATTTACTATGCCATTTTACGGAAAATATCAAAAATATTTAACTTGATAACTAAAAATTTACAACATTTACACTTTTTTTTCCTATTAGGGTGAGGCCCAGCTCCTGCTAAAACCATATTATTTAGTGTATTTCTTGTGTGTCTTACTGTCTCCTCTGCAGCGCAGTGGTCCAACAGTGAGTTTGGCCTCTGACCCTGCTCTTCCAGTGTCTCCCACCTCCACAGCGCTCACTGGGAGGTGATCTTTGTACATGAGCAGACCCGTGTCCTCCTTCCTGAAACAACAGTGAGAATATCTGCATTAGGGCCACACATGTGCAGAAGTAGATATGATCCCCTTAGAATAATTAGGTTCTATCTGATGTTTTTGTCAAAATAGAGTTATTCATATATTTTTGTTCCTGAATACCTTCTGTAGTGTTTTATCCAGATTTTGTAGCGTTTGATCATTTTGATTATATATTTTTTTTTCATATGAGCAAAAACCCATTTGCCAATTTCACTGTTGCTCTATGAGGTCAGAACTGAATATCTCAGAACTATCCACACAGAACCTTATAATTCTAAAGGAACAAAGTGAGCAGATAGGTCCAGACCAGGCACGGAGGTCAGCATCGCAGTGGCAGTAGTGAGCCGCATTGGTGCAGTTGTGTTCGATTCCACAGGAGCACTTCTGGATCCCAGGCCCAGAGCCGCCCCAGTACGAGTGTCTCTCATTGGACCGACCGACCCATGAGGTGAATGGGACGCCATCTGGACACATAAAACATGTTAAAGTCACAAATATAAATATACTTCTGTTAGATTTCCCCTTATATAGGAGTTTGAGCTCCCAGAGGGACATCACCTGGGGTGTTGAGGAGGCGGGACATCCTGCAGGCGTAGGCCACATACTGCTCACAGTAGTCTGCACTGTTTGTGACTGACAGGACCTGAGAAGAAAGAAAACACATATATGTTTTGTCATGTTACAGTGAAGAATCACATCAGACATAAAGAGTTAATGCTATAGTTTTTTTGCCAAGTAACTTGACGCAGAGCAGTCAGAGCAGATATTGGGGTAGTCAGTGCCATATTGGATCTATCATATGGATTTTCCAGGGCTTTTCACTGACTTATAAAGGGAAGAGTCAAATAATCTAAGAACTGAAAGCTTAAAATCACCTAAGAACTGATTTAATAATGATATTTGTACAGATAATGCATGTTTCAATTGTAGTTTACATTTGTTTATGTTTTGTTTGGAGAGGACATTTTGGACATTTTGGGAGGGATGCTGTATCAGAATAGTACCAGTAGATGGAAGAGTTGATCTACAGCACTAATCTCAGACATAACGTTTGAGGCTTTTGCTCTTGGATATTTTACAAAACAGATATTAAGTCTAATCTTTAGTGAAACTGTGAAAATGACATTTGTAATTTCATTTCTACAATAAATTAAATCTTCTATGTATATTTGTCATTTTTCACAGTTAAACCAAAGAGTGTTAAGTGGAGTGTTTAGAGTTTAAAGTTGACCTGCTCATCAGTAACATTGTAGTCAATGTGGAAAACAGCCTTTCCGCTCTGGTCTGGTTTGGGCACTGGGCTCTGATCTGAAATATTGTTCTTCAAAATGGTCCAAACTTCGTCTTCTGGAACAAAAACATGAAAATATAACTGTACAGATTTGGAGAAGCATCTCCTTGATCAGAATCTGTTCAGAGACGTCCTATATCTTGACATTTAACACTTTTCAATGTATTCATCATACAAACTGGTGGTGTGAGTTGCATTCCCATGTAGTGTCATTGTAGTGAACCATATTTATGTGAACAAAATGAAGGCTTGTGGTCCTCACCTGTCATTTCGCAGCTGACCCTGAAGGGGGCAATAGGTCCACTCCCGTCCGGGTCGATGAGGTAGGTTCCTGATTCTTTCCCTCTCAGTTTGTACTCTTCACAGGACTGTTGGTACAAGGCTGTAGATCACAGGACACAGGAGGAGATATGAGTGATGTATTTATGAAAGAAGGAGGTTTCTGTTTAAACTACTGCATATTTTGCATTTAGAGTCACGCTGCTGTGTTTCCTGAGTAAATCTGTCATTACAAAACAAACTCGGAAAAAAACAGGTACATATTTGTGTTGACTTGAATAACAGAACCAAATTAATCAGTAATGCTGTATTATATTGCAAAATGTGTTGTTTTAAGGTAGTCAGAGAAGCCCCCGGTACAGAATGGCAGCCACATCCCCGCTCCAAGGCAGCTATAACACAGATCTGCCTTATCTCCATTCACTCCATAGTCTGACAATGAAGTGAACAAATATGCAACAAACTGTTAAACTTCAGGCCAATAGGTTACACTCATGTTCTACTATTAGAGGTTTGAAAGAAATACACGCATAAATGTTGAACCTTCTCATTATTTGTTTAGAATTGGCTCTACAAACTTGTCATATTAACTTATGGCTTTAAATTTTTTTCAGCTGACAACGATCACATCTTTGGCACCTCTTTTTGAAGACACTGTAAAAAAAAATATTAGACTTTTGTTTATTTAAACTGACAGAGAAGACGTTGAACTTTGCGCCAGTTTTTGTTTCATGCGGATAGGCCCAGTAATTACAGAGATATTAACCATAAACAGGTCTATACATCAGCAAACTCCACCTGAGAATAGAGGTGACAGAGCTGCCACAGTTTAATAACAAATATAAAATACCACAACTCTGATCAATATTTAGCTTGTACCTGACTGTAAAGCAAGAAAATAAAGTCACCAGTAGAAACCCAGTGAAGAGCGACGGCACAGAGACACTGCAGACGCACTCACGTTTATCACTAATACAGACTCTGGATCAGGCACAGATCAACTCAACCTCTCTCTCCTTAAAGAACATAACTCTGAGTGTGTGTGTGGAGGGGATTCATTATTGAGGGGTGAGTTCAAGTGTCCTTTATCTCCTCCTGTCGTGAGCTAACAATCTACCTAAACTCTGTCAGCTGAAGCAACAATGGAGAAAAAAACTATGTTCAGTTATCATTTTGCAGTTTAAGACTAATTTGGGCTAAAATTAAAAGCTCCATGGACAAAAAATAAGCCAAAAAAATCCAACCAAAGAAGCACATTTAGTCTGTTGTTCTGCCTCAGTGCAGTGTCGAATGTTGAGGGGCATTTTTAAAATAAAATGATCAGAGTGCATTACATCTATTGATACTTTGTAGTGACATCCTGCTGGGGGTGTAGACATTTTTAAGAGCACAAATCAGCTCTGTTATTCGTCTGTTATAGTTCCAACTAAGTCAGTTTTTTCTGATCAGATTGTGTTCAAATAAAGCTCAGATTAAAGTCTAATTTGAGTGACAGAGAGATACAGTAGTGCCTTCAGTTAGCATCACACCCCCAGGGAATGTTGATGTCAGCTGCAAAGTAACGATTCTGACCTGTCCTCCAGCTCTTTTTTTAAACTAAAAGGAGTCTAGAATATTGTGTGGTTAATCCAGAGCAGACTCACGCATGTGGCAGATGGCTCCTCTGTACCCGGTGCTGGAGCAGTTACAGCTGAAGGAGTCCCAGGTCTGAGAGCACAGGCCTCCATGAGCACACGGGTTTGGCACACACCTGGAGGAAGCATCGACAAGTTCATTCAATTTATCTTTGCAGAGGCTAAAATCACATCAGCCCAAAGTCACCTCACAGAGCTTCACAAAAGAGCTGATTTAACCAACAGAAAGTTATAAAATGAAACAATAAAACAGATGAGACAAGCAGATTAACCAGCAACAGGAAATGCTCTAGACTCTAACTGCACCTCGGAGCCATCACCATAATTAAGACTGATAGACTCGTGAACCGAGAGCTTTTGCTTTACACAGACTCTCCAAAAGAACCACAAGAACCTCAAAGTTACTCCAACAATAAACTGACTGGTGAACTCTGTCATAAATGAAAGGTTACCCAGTTAAAGGACAAATGCCATGAGATAACGCCATTAAATCCAGTTAGTTAAACCCTGTCTTGAGTGTCTTGTAAATATATTTTACTGGTCTAAAACTCGGTTAATATGGTTGTCACAGAATGTTCACATTCAGTGGAGGAGTTCCAGGTCCACTCCCTCGTCAGAAATCATATTAAACTCTAGAAACAGCATCATATCTCAGCCTCAGAAAGGAGGAGAGACCCGAGGAGCAAAACATCTAGTTCTCTCTTCCAAAATCTGTGGCCTTATTTTGACATGATTTAGCCTAAGTTTTTGTCATTTTAGACAAATAGATAGATAGCATTAGGACAGTTTTAGCTAATCTTCATCTTCACCACCTACGTCCTCAACATCATTCCACCATTTTACAACAAAGGTTAACTTACTGAGGTCATGATTTCATTCAGTTAATTTATTATTGCCTCATTTGCATATTTCATGTTAAAGTACCATCTGTCTGCCATTTATGTCCACAAATAGGTCACTGTCACGGCTCAAGTCACTTAACCTGCTGTTCATCCTGTCCATATGCTGCATTGTTCATAATAACAGTCAGAGCCACTGTACAGAACAGGGCTGTTGCGCTTTATTTTTGTTTTATTTTATATAATTATACTTGCACAGTGTTGTGTTTAAGTCTATTTTGTAATTGATTTATTTTCTTTTTAGAGTGCCTATTTCTGTTCT
Source organism: Periophthalmus modestus (assembly GCA_019594935.1). Classification (NCBI taxonomy): domain Eukaryota; kingdom Metazoa; phylum Chordata; class Actinopteri; order Gobiiformes; family Gobiidae; genus Periophthalmus; species Periophthalmus modestus. The sequence goes on from JAIEZT010000026.1 coordinate 22,300,595, forward strand.
CTTGCTGTTCTTAAACTGTGCATTGCAACACTGGACTTACCCCACTGTGGGACAAATAAACGTCCTCTAAACTTGAATGTACAACTTCAAATTTATCAATTGCTTGTAATGCATTGGTAAACTTGTACAGCTAGTGAGGATGTTTAAGTGATGTTCCAGTTATAGTTATAGACAGGTTATAATTACCTGTCCACAATGGCGCACATGTCCAGGCTGACATTCTCAAAACTTCCCATCAGCCCCTGCTCCACAGCTTTGAGGTCAGCCAAATGATCATCAATGTGGATCATCTGCATACAGCCCTGAAAGGAGCGCTGCAGATTCAGGCTGTTTGTGCGCTCAAAGTATCCTGGAACAAAAAAAAAGACTTTAAACAGAGCCAGATGAGCAGAACCAGAGGAGCAGAGTCAGAGGAGCAGAGCCAGAGGAGCAGAGCCAGAGCCAGAGGAGCAGAGTCAGAGGAGAAGAACCAGAGGAGCAGAACCAGAGAAGCAGAGCCAGAGGAGCAGAACCAGAGGAGCAGAGCCAGAGCCAGAGGAGCAGAGTCAGAGGAGCAGAACCAGAGGAGCAGAGCCAGAGGAGCAGAGCCAGAGAAGCAGAGCCAGAGGAGCAGAGTGAGAGGAGCAGAGCCAGAGGAGCAGAGTTAGAGGAGCAGAACCAAAGGAGCAGAGCCAGAGAAGCAGAGTGAGAGGAGCAGAGCCAGAGGAGCAGAGTTAGAGAAGCAGAGCCAGAGGAGCAGAGCCAGAGGAGCAGAGCCAGAGGAGCAGAGTTAGAGAAGCAGAGCCAGAGGAGCAGAACCAAAGGAGCAGAGCCAGAGAAGCAGAGTGAGAGGAGCAGAGCCAGAGGAGCAGAGTTAGAGAAGCAGAGCCAGAGGAGCAGAGCCAGAGGAGAGGATCAGATGGAGCAGTGGACATAGAGGAGAGGGTCAGATGAACTGTTACCTCCAAAGTAGTAGGCGCCGCCGGTCTGGATCTGGATGGGGATGGCAGTTCTAACAGTTGAAGCTTCGTCTCCATCCACTGTGAGCATGGCGTAGTTCTCCAGAGCGTTTAAATGGACGTTGTGCCACTGTCCATCGTTCAGACCAGAGCCTGAAGAGAACAAGGACAAACACTTCAATTCTAATGTTTTAAATGATATCTGTCATACACTGAAAACTGAAGACTTCTTTTGCTCTGGTAAAGGTTTGGTAAAAGCTCATTTGGTAGTGTTCGTCCTCTGATCTCCTTACCTACAGGCTGGTGGATTGATTCCAGCTTAAGTGAATGCTACTGTTGCGTCCTTGGGCAAGACACTTAGTAGGAAGTAACAACAGCAGCTATATGTCATGGCACCACCAAGATCGGACAGTTTTGAAGATGGCTTGCAGTTATGCTATTTCCAGTCTGTGGTCATAAGCTAATTGAGTAGCCATAAATGCCCTGGGTTTGACTATTGAGAAACGCTGTTCAGTTTAGCAGCTTCAACTCTCTCAAATGTTAATGCTACTCATGTGTTTACATCATGATTTTAAACATGAAGTGTAAATCTGAAAGCAACTGAAATACTTCTTCTTCTTCATCTTAGGAGATTTTAATCACTGCACACTTGAATATGCACTCCCTGGCTTCTGTCAATATGTCAAAGTTGGTACACGGAAAAACAATATTCTTGATAAATGTTATGGGAGTATTAGTAATGCATATGCTGTCAGAAATTAAACCACCACTGTCAAACTCAGACCATAACACGGTGATGTTGATTCCCACATTTAAATCTGCTCTTAAAAGGAGCAAACCGGTGACTAGAACTGTCTGTGTTTGGCAGGACAGTAGTATAATGGAACTTAGTGGATGTTTTTGGGGTACAGACTGGGACATTTTCTATCAGAACAATAGCATTGACAGTACAGCTGAAGCAGTGACTGGTTACATTGACTTTTGTGTTAAAACTGTAATTCCCCATAAAAATATAAAGGTATATCCAAACAATAAAGACTACATCAGACATTAAAAATTGCATCAGACGTAAGAAGCAAGCTTTCCGGTGTAAAAACACCTTGGAGCTGAAAGCAACTGACAAGGAACTGAGGTGGTTAATAAGAGAAGGGAGGGAAGAGTGGGTCAGGGATGTACTTAACACCAGAAATTCCCAAAAACTGTGGCATGTTATTAAAGACCTAACCAATTTAAAAACTGACAGGAGTGGGCTGCTTGTCCTGAATGAACATGAGAAAGCCAACGAGCTTAACCTTTTTTACAAACGTCTTGAATCTCAGGACCCTTCGGGACCTCCAGACTGGTCTTCAGTCACAGACTTTAACTCTGCCCAAAACAGTCTTGTTATTGACCCAAACGGGGTTACTACTATCTTCAAAAGACTGGACACTAAAAAGGCCAGTGGGCAGGATGGGATTTCGCCATTCCTCCTTAAAAAATTTGCTGAGGAACTGACCCCAGCATGGACCCCTTTGTTCCAGCTTTCAGCTGACACTGGACTGATTCCGACCATGTGGAAAAAAGCAACTATTATTCCTGTACGAAAAAAAAACCTTCTCCAAAGGAAAACAATGACTTCAGACCAGTGGCTTTAACATCAGTGACTATGAAAGTGTTTGAAAGCATTATGCTTGATTTCTTAAAGAGGGACGTGAAAGATCATTTAGACCCTTACCAATTTGCATATAATGATAACAGAAGCACTGGTGATGCTCTCATTACAATTTCACACTTAGTTCTAAAGCATCTAGAAAACCCCTCCTCTTATGCTAGAATATTATTTATGGACGTTCAATACTATTTTACCTAATGTTTTAATTAACAAACTGTTGCAGATGGGTGTTAACCACTATATTGCTAACTGGTATCTTGCTTTTCTCACAGATAGACAACAACAAGTTAAAATCAATTCTACACTATCTGATATTCAGGTTATAAGCACTGGGGCCCCCCGAGGTTGTGTGAGTTCGCCTCTCCTCTTCACACTTTACACAAATGACTGCAAAAGCAAACAATCAAACAATTACATACTAAAATTTTCTGATGACACAGCTATTTTTAGCTTACTTGATAAAAGCACAGACATTGGTGTCTATAAATTTGAAATTGAACAAGTGGTAAAGTGGTGTGAAGAACACAATCTTATCTTAAATATTGACAAAACAAAATAAATGATTTTTGATCCAAGATCTGTTGGTGATCACAGTTTTGTTGCAGTTAAGGGTCAGAATATAGAGCAGGTGAGTTGTTACAAATACTTGGGGGTGTATTTTGATTCTCAACTTAACTAGAGCAAGCACGTGGAATTTGTTTGCTCACGAATCAGTCAGCGCCTGTACTTTTTAAGAAGATTGAGGGTGTACGGAGTGGACAAAAATGTAATGCTTCTTTTTTATCGAGCATGTATTGAGTCTATTATCCGTTATGGGATATCTACCTGGTTTGGCAACCTATCTGTCAAATTGAAAGCTCAAATCCTAAGCTTGACGAAAAGGGAGGGTAAAATAATTGGCATGGCCCCCTGTCCTCTTCAGGAGATCTTTCAAGACACACTAGTGAAACTGGGGAGTAAAATATGTAATGACCCGACTCACATCCTCCTTGAGTTAATGCCTCAGGAAGAAGGTACAGGGTCCCAACCAGCAGACTAAACAGGTTTAAGAACTCATTTGTTCCCCTTTCAATTTTCTTGCTGAACTTGAAGAAATAATGCTCTACGGTATTAGAGTGTGCAGTGTCCTTTGGCATCTTAGGCAAAAAGGCCCCAGGGAATGTGCAATTCTCACCTCTACACTTTTAGGCCCCAGGGAATGTGCAAAATATGCTAACTAGGGGAAGCCGGTGCAATATCATCAAATGTTGAATGTTTTTGTTTGTTTTTTCTCTCTGATGAACTGCATTAATTGATGTGTCCACTGTGTGTGTGTGTGTGTATGTGTGTGTTATGTGTATGTTTTTATAGGTGGCATGAGTTCCCTTGTCCCAAGACAAATTTCTCCTAAGGGAGACAATAAAGGCTAATCTAATCTAATCTAATTTTGCGGATAATTGATCGTAATCATTACATCCTTCAGCTCTAGTCGAGTCTCACCTGAGGAGATGTCGATGTGCGTGTTCTTCTTCTGCGTGACGTTCATGTACACAGTGACCCTGCCCTCGGACAGCCCCACCTCCACCCACCCGTCTGCCAGAGCCGTGAACAGGAGCAGACCATGAGGATTCCACGTCCTGAAGAAGAGGCTCACTGAGAGGGTGTCACTGTCTGACTGCCCAGGGAGAAGCAAGAACGACGACGAGTTAAAGAAGACCGGGAACGAGTCTGAGTCTGCGCACGAGAACGTCAGGTTACGCTGTAAAGAGAGAGGAAAGCGATCAGGAGTCTAATTCACTACCTCCTGACTGCGAGGAGGGGACAGGGTAATCACTCTCCCACACTCACAAAGCTGGAGGTGTCGACCCTCTTCCTGCGGATGAGGGTGGTGATGTTTTCTTTGTTGTAGGTGATTCCTTCCATACAGCCCACAAAGTTATCACGACCTGAACCAGGTTTAGCAGACACAGGAAGCCCTCCGAACGTGATCTGGGAAACACAGAGAGAGATTAAACATTTTATCATAAACTTTTGATAAATTCGACTCATGAAATATTGCAGCAAAGAAGATTGATACTTTGCAGCTGATGTCAACTGTATTGCCAGGGGTGTGATGCTCTCACCTTTTTGTTGAAAATCAACCTCCTAAACAAGACGATGAACACTCGTGTTGATCATAGGCTCTTGAAAATGTGTTGTTTAAATCCATTTGTATTTTTTATTTATTTTCTATATTTTTTGTTAGTGTTTACTAATGTAGGCATTGTGTCACCAAGGTAACTGCTGAACATTCCGCCATAGGCATACAGGCAGAACACCCCCAGCCTGATGTCACTACTATCAGTAGGTTGCATTCAAATGACATCAGCACACTGTAGTATCTCTGTAGTTTAAACAGAACTGGAGACAGGTCAGAATTCTCAGGTGGAATTTGCTGTTTCACTGTCAGATTGTAGATTTGTTGACCTGGTTTACGGTTAATATTTCTCTAAAACAAAACTGGCACAAAGTTCAACGTCTTCACTGTCAGTATAAATAAACAAAAGTGAAATCATTTTCTGACAATAGCTTCAGAAAGTGGTGCCATTAGTCAACCCCAAAGGTGTGATTGTCGTCCGGTGAAAGGACTTTAAGCCATAAGATTAATATGACAAGTTTGTGGAGCCAATCTTTCATAAATGTACATTGTATTTTCTTAAGAAATATCTAAAAGGTAAATAAAAAATTGAACCTGATTATTTCTATTAGTGAGTAGACCTTAGAACAGGGATGGGCAAACTTTTTGACGCATGGGCCACACATTAAAATTTGACAAAGGGGCTGGGCCAGGATATATACATGTATATAATACATTAGAGATTTGGCCTGTAACATGGAGCAAAGCCTGAATATGCAAGGCTCATTGTTCAAATTGTTTTTCAAATGCATTACTTGAATTAATAATTAATTTATTACATGTCTGTTAAATAAAGACAACAGAAAAGCTTTGAACAAGGTTTGCCCTTACCTATTTTAATATAATTTGGTCACGTTCAGCGGCCGTGTGTGGCCCCCAGGCCGTAGTTTGCCCATGACTGCCCGCCCTATTACTACAAGAATCTGCATTTTAACCATGGTCATTTTAGCTGCTCCTCATCTGTATTAAATTGTATTGCCCTATTGATACTTTGCAGTGATATCACGCCGGGGGTGTTCTATATGTATCTCTATGGTGGAATGTTTAGCAGTTATCATGAAGACACAATACACACATTAGCAAACACAACACATTTTCAGAAGTGTGATCACCACGAGCGTTCATGGTCCTTTATGTTAAGGCTCAGATTAAAGTCTAATAGAGTTTCTGACAGAGTAGTGCTTTCAGTTAGCATCACACCCTCAGGGAATGTTGATGACATGAGCAGAAAAAGTTTTTTTTTTTTTTTTATTAAATAACAACATATGTTTTTTTTTTTATTTTAGCTTCCTCCGTCTGTATAAAATTTTACTGGCCCACAGAATGTTGGGATCTGAAACCCAGACTGTACCAAAAGTCCAGGTGAACACTAAATACCACCGAACCCGAGTCCAGTCCTACCTCGTGGTCTAGGTCCAGGTGGTCAAAATCTCCGTTGGTCCTGAAGCTCTGTGTGTGCTGGTCCAGGGTAAAGTTCACGTTTCTTCGGAGGCGTTCCACCTGCACCGTGTGCCAGTGATCGTCATCTAAGAGAGAGCCGCTGGAGACCACCGTGTGGCCCTGGATCGAGCCGTACTGACTGCTCCCTGTGGACAACACAAGGATTCTGATATACTGCAGGAGCACAAGATTTCATGTTTGAACTCTGGAAATATACGTCACTGTATTGTATTGATACTTGGCAGTGTTCTGCATATTTGTTTATGGTGGAACGTTCAGCAGTTTCTATGGTGACACAATTAGCAAACAGAGCCAAAAAAGTTTTAAGATCTGAAAACTCATGAAAAAAATGTAAATGGACTTAAAAAAAACTAATTTTTAGGGAGCCTGTGATCAATGCAAGCGTTCATGGTCCTGTTTAGATTGTTGTAGTGTCAACAAAAAGGTGAGAGAGACTGAGAAACTGTTGGCTAATGCTAGCTAGCTGGTGACTGTAACATTATTTGAGAGGGACTTGTTTAACAGCATAAATCATCTCACCTGTTACAGTTACAGTTAAGTCAGGTCATTATGGTCAGATTGAGTTAAAATAAAGTTTAGTCTAAGAATGCCTCAGACAGAGCAGTGCCTCCAGTTACCATCACAACATCAGTTGCAAAGTATCAAATGCTGGGTTTCAAATGACATCACAACATTCTGTTGTATTTGAGATGTGTCTTGTCCCAGTACAGATATATTGTATAAGCAGCTTGTGAGGTCAAAACAAGTCTGTGCTTTCTGCATCTAACTGTAAAGTGTTTTATTGTTTGATAAGCAGGAAGAGCTCTGTCCGTCCCCACACAGCGTCCTTAGAAACACTTACCCAGGTTGATCTTGAGCAGCAGTCGTGCACGGTGCAGCTCTAGAGTGATGTAGTCTCCCTGCTGACCCTCTCCGTGAAGAAGAACCCCGTCTCCTGCTGTGGTCCTAAACTTCAGAGCAATCGAAGTCCTTCAGAAACTTTGACTTTTTGTTCTTGAATCGGTACGAGATCACACTGTGACCGTCGAAACTGATCACATCACCCCCTAGAGACATAACACAGAAATAAATAAGTAAATGTTGCACATGAATAATGGGTGTGGAGGGTCTGACCTCTTTCAATATTATCAACACTTCAAAATATACCGCACCTCTTTTATTGCCTACTTACTTTTTCTCTTTAAAAGTATGTTTTAATGCAATATGCTCTGCGGAACAGTCACCGCCCTCTTCCTGGTTCAGACAATTTCTCATTAATTTTTCCCATAGACATTTAAAAAAAAAAAGTATACTAGTATTAAAGGTTTGAAAGCTCAGGGCTAATCAGCTTCATGGTAACAAATGAGCACAAGAAGTATAATTTTATTTAAAACCTTTCTGAAACTTTATAAACCTCAAAGTTACTAAAACATTTGGCTGAGTCTTGCGTTTTAAATGTGCTTTTTGGACTTAAAACAACCGCGTTATGGATATTAATTAGAATGTAGCTGGTTAGCCTCTGTGATGCCTTTGAACTCTTCCAGGACCGGAGTGTGTGGTCACTGTTGGGCTGCTATATTTGCATTTTATGTAAGTGTGAAAAAGGCTTAAAAAGCAACTTTTCTGTTTTTGCATCATGTATTAAGCATTTATTTATGACAAATTCAGAAAAGAAGCCAAGAAATGAAAGTGAAACTGTACCATACACTATATATATATATATAAATGGACATAGCTAACCTGCTAGCCGCAAATAAGAAGTGAGCATGGGTGCGCTTCCGGCTCCATCAAGTCTGGCTCCAATTCACTTTGTACTGAGAAATTGTTGCCCCTCTCTCTGTAACTGCTGCTGTCAGGCTTCTTATTTTGGTCTTAAAATGTGCACATTAACCTGCTCTGCAGCACCCGCTCCCTGCCAAACCAACGGTGAGGGGGAAAGGGCGTTACCTTCAACAGCTTCGCTCTGGATTGGCTCTTTGGTTGCTATGATACATGCAGTCAGAATTCCTAATATGGAACTTGGCTCCAAATTTGCTGCTATAACTGCTCCAGCCTCAATGAGCTTCATTTGACTGGAGCTGAACGCTATGAATGACATCACGCTTAGTCCACTTCTTTATACAGTCTATGAACTGTGCCAGCGATTCTAAATAAGTGTTTTTGGTACATGTCTTTAGTTTACCTCAAAACACTGGTGACATTTACTTGGCAAGGTAAAGGTCAGATAAAAACAATAATCAGATAGTCCAATAACTAGATCTGACGTGTGGTGTGTGTTTACAGCAGGAGAGAATTCTGATCATCAAAAACACCTGATGACACGTGTCAGTGAATCAGTGGATTTTTAGAGGAACTGTTGTGTTTGAAAGACGAAGTACAAAGACTTTTAAAATAACTCTTTCTCTTTCATTTTGACATTAGTTTGCCCTTTGTTGCACATTTTTTCTTGCCAAACCCTGCACAGGTGTGAACAATCAGAAAGAAATCATCTTACTCACATGACATGTAAATGTTAACATTTCAATAATCGGATAACTTCAGAAATCACGTCATGATCAGATGTTTGTGTAAACACAGCCAGTGAGTATGAGTAACCACTTTCTCCCTTGTAGCCTGTTTTGACATTATCAGAGTTGTCGTCAAGGTGACTCACAGTATGCACAGCCGTACAGCTCCAGTCGAACTCCGATACGCCCGTCTCTCCGAGACTCAGGGACGAGGCGTAGGAAGCGAGCCACGATGGAGTGCTGCAGCTGGTGACGAACCACGCCCTCACTGTTCACGTTTCCTTCAAATGTCTGAGCACAACACGCACACAGACAGAAGAGAGTGAAATGATGCTCTTTACCATAGTATCACAGGCACAGGGTCAGATGTGCAACTAATACATGTATATGAGTCTTGATTTTGATGATATCATATTCTCAGATGGAGGGTGGGGTCTATGTAAGTCTATTCAATGTTTTTGAACAAAATATCCAAACTTATCATCCATAAATGTTGAACCTTTTTATTATTTGTTTGGGAATTACTCCACAAACCTGACAATTTAATCTTACTGCAGTCACAAGTTAATGACACCCCTTTGTGAAGTCATTGTGATAAATTCTTTGTTTATATATACTGACAGAGAAGACACTGAACTTTGAGCCAGTTTTTGTTTCATGTTGATAAGTAATTACATAAACCAGGTCAAACATCTACAATACTTGGGCAGTGACAGGGACCACATGAACTCAATTAGCTCTTCCTCGGTTTCAGGTTAGGCTCATAGTTAAGTCTTAGAATATTGTTTATTTTGCTATTTTGTCTTTAATAAATTATTTTTATTTAAATTAATTGTTGTAATGTCACCTGAAACCCTGCCATGAATACTGCACTTTTAGTTAGTTAATAGTTAATTAATATAAATCGATGTTGGCCTCTCCTCACCCAGATGTTGCCATCCTGCAGGTAGGGTCTCCAGTTCCTCTGGCTGTCGCTGTACAGGAGCCGGTACCTCGAGGTCCAGTCTGAGCTGCCGTACCTGCCCTGTGTTGCCACGGCAACCACCTTCCGCCGTCCCCCGAGGTCCACCTGTAACCACGGCGACCGGTCTGAGTCCAGGGGCACCCATCCTCCAGCTCCTGACCAACAAACACGAGATAGAAGATTAACAAAGACCTGGTGCTTAATGATGGTTTTCAGAGAGTAGAAAGGATGTCATTATGTCTTGCTATGAGTCTATTTCAGACAGAGCAGAAGAGTACTGGTTCCTTAAAGTATTTCATAGTTAAAGCCCCTGTACCTGACTTTTTCCCATGTATTTAAGCAGTTATTGCAGTATGTAAGCAGTTATTAAGCACTATTTAAGCAGGACAGATATATTGTATTAGCAGAGGTCAAAATAAGTCCACTGTGTTCTGTCTGCATCTAATTAGAAAGTGTTTTATTGTTCGATAATAGGGATGTTCACGTTGTTGTTAGCTTTACCGTCATGGCAAAACTCTGGCTTGGTTTCTGAGGGTTGTGAAAACTATAAAACTATAAACCCATCACAGTGAATAATTATGATGTTCAGAATGCATCAGGTAAGTGAGGAATAACTTGGGACCACTGCAAACTGTTTAAAATGTTACTAAACTAATTCTATTTTTCATGTTTTAAGACAGTAAAAAAAAAAAGGTACAGTGCCTTTAAGAAGAAATTACACAGAAGACATTACAATATTTACACAGTGCTTCTAAACATCCTCAAATATGTGTGGTGGTAAGCAAATTCTGTAGCCACAGCTGCCCTGAGTCAGATTGACAGAGACATGGCAGCCATTTTGCACCAACAGCCACTGTGACTAGACAGACACAGTCACTCAGCAGTGCAGGGGAGGGTGTTACAAAATGAATAAATCAGTTTGGAGAAATGTTACATGGTGATTCAGTGCAGCATCTACTCCTCCACCACTCCTCCAGCCGGTGTCACGCTCTGAGTGAGTGACAGGTGGATTTAACCAATCACAGTCTAGCATGAACTCTCTGGCTAAGGAGAAAGCTGTAGCTTAAAGGCAATAAATAAAACCCACTCAGAGACAAAGTTGTCAAGTCCACTTCTTTATAGCAACTTAAGGCTTTTTTTTTTTTTTTTTGTGCAAAATCGCCTGCATGGTTTGTGTTTTTAGGGCTTGCTCCAAAGAGGGATATGTCGTAAAATAAGTGATTTTTATGCTTTTTTCAGTGCTTTTTCAATTTCATTGATGCTTTGCAGCTCATGTATCAACATTTCCTGAGGCTAATTGGAGGCACTGCTCTGTCGAAAGCTCTATTAGACATTAATCTGAGCTTTTTTTTTAACACAGTCTGACCAGAAAGAGCTGACTTGCTTGGAACTACAACGGGTGAGATGAAGTATTACCATAACAGTTTTCCTTAACAGGACAACGAACGCTCGTATTGATCACCGGCTCCTGAAAATGTGTTGTTTAAGTCCACTGTATTTTTTCTTCAATTTTCAAACACTTTTTCTTCAGTTTTTGCTAATGTATGCATTGTGTCTCCATGGTAACAGCTGAACATTCCTCCCTAGAGATACATGTAGAACACCCATAGTGTGATGTCAAAGCAAAATATCAATAGACTCCTTAAATTACTGAAATACAAGTTGATAAACCCTGCTCAGAGGGGGACTGACTCTTCCTACTGAACTACATAATCACATACTAATCAGAGAGACACGTACCTTGGTTGCGCTGTAGTTTTCCGTAGCCGGCTCCATAATCTCGACCAAAGACAGAGGAGCTGCTGAAGAAGCTATAGGGCAGAGGGGTGGCCAGGCTGTCCTCGCACCTCTCTGTGAAACAAAACTGGACTTTAATAAATGCTATCACTAACGGAACCACTTAGTTACAATTAATTCCTACTTTAAGTAAGTCTACAAGTGAAAAAGCTTTATGTTGACAATAAGAAACAATGTGAACGTTCATGTTTCTTGCAGCTCCTTCAGATATTATTTAGTTTGTCTCTTTTTTGTGATCTCTGTTGGTTTCTGTTCTGTTGCATGACGAACAGGCGCAGAGGCACGGGAATTGTTCTGTAGATCTTGAGTGTCGGTTAGAGCAATACAGTCAGGTTAAAGGAAGCATCCAGCAAAATTCAAAACAGAGTCTAAAGCAGAGTCAAGTCGGTCGTGTCTAAAGCAGTGTCTGACAAGGTGAGATTGCCCCAGTGGTTACACATTCCTTAGATGAAAGAAGGCTACAGATAAGAAATGTGGCCTTAACCAAAATGACTAGAACATACCTACAAAACAGAATGTTTTGCACCTTTGTAAGAAAGTAAGCAGTGTATTACATTTTTTATATTGTCCACATCTATTCAGTAGAACAGATTTTGTGCATTAGTTAATGTTTTGCCCTTAAAATTACATGAGCTTTGCATTATAAACAGATATCCAGACAGTTACTCCTACAATTACTCTTACCTGAGTAATTTCTTCAACTACTGCATAGTACTTCGAATTGAGTAATATTATTTTGACGGAATGTTAGTCTCACTTGAGTACAGTACTGCTCGTATAACTGGGAGGAGAGGATCATTTACTATAATGTACTAATCTATGTTTTGACCATAATAAAAAATACACATGATTACACGTTATTGTACTGCTGCCATTATTTAGAAGATACTATGACCACTCCTCCTTGTGTAGTTGGGAGTTCTTAAGTTCTTTACACGAGTAACTGAATAATGAAGTGTCATGTTTCAGAAAAGTCAATGCCCTCTGTGGAACACACACTTGCGCTGCTGCAGGTTTGGACATTGTTAAAGTTGTGAACAAAAGCAGATTTATTGAGTCAGTCATTAAACTCTGTCAGATTTGCATTTGGTTCAATGCAGTAGCTCTACTTTAGATTCATACTGCAGCAGAAAGTGACCTAATAATGCAGAGATCTCAAACTCAAAACAATATTTCTTAAGAATAAACCAGGTCTTATCAATGAACAGTATGATGGAAACCAGGTAGGACTAAACCAGGTCAAACATACGACTAAAGAGATTAAGAACTACACAGAAGTCTAAAGTGGGAATCTTTCAGGACCAAGGACAGTACCAGGACGTGAACCAGCAAAAACAGCACTTGAGGTGATTTCATACACTTGTGCTGGGTTGGTTCTGGTTTGAGCTCAGTTTAGTCCTGATGCAGACTTGGTTTGGTCCAGTTCTAGTCCTGGTTTGGTCCAGGTTTAGTCCAGGTTTAGACACAGGTTTAGTCTCAATTTTGAAGTGATGTTCCTGGTTTGGTCCTGGTTTGAACCCAGTTTAGTCCTTATATAGACTTGTTTTGGTTCTAATTTTGGTTTAGTATAAATCTAGGTTTAGTTTCAGAGATTTCTAGATTTAGTCCCACTGTGAACGCACCCTCAGCCAGCTCTAATTTAGGAATAAACTAGATAGTAAACCAGGACTACACCATGCAATCTAATTAGGACTAAAGTGAATTTAAAGAGATAATCCAGGTCAGATCTAGCACAAAACCAAGACTTAACATTATTCCACAGCAAGAGCCTATGCAATTCATCTTACACGTCATGCATTATGATTTATGAGCTAACCACGCGGGCCTCTTACAATTTTCCCAACCTCTGCGTCTCTAAAACATGCATACACTTTACCAAATACAAAAAAAAAAGCGCACATTTGTGAATTTTAAGGGCGCTTGGACAATTTCACTGCACCTAATCACTGTGTGTCATTTGCACTGTTTGTTATTCCCCCTCACCGGGCCTGGATCCGGCACACCAGGTACTGCTTTAGTCTCATTGTGAACGTCCCCGTGCCCCCTCCTTGTATGTGCGCTGTGGTACTTACGGGACGCTGCGGCAGAACTCCTCAGAGCGCACACTAACGCCAACATGAACAGCATGGTCATACAACTGGAACAAGCACTACAATGTTCTGGCTTTGGCGTTGGCTAAAACAGAGAGAGACAATGGTCCAGCTCCTCTGCCTCCACCTCAATCTGAAGCGATCCCAACCCAAAAAATGCGCTTTGTTTTACAGGGGAAAAAATCCACAGCGCGTCTCGCCCTGTTCGCTGATTAGCCTAAATCTAAACATGTGCTCCGCGGGGAATAAATGATAATAAACAAGCGCAAAACGGATGAATGGCTGTGCTAGCGTTCGTGATGCTAGCTCAGGTGCATCTTCTTGTTCCACAAACACACAGCTCCAGGAGGACAGAGCCCCCTCCTCCAGCCGGACACCCCCGCCTCTTACGCGCGAATGGTACGACCCGAGGCGCACAACAATGAAGGGCCCAGAAGTGAGGAGGGGCCGCGCGCAGGGGCCAGGTGGGAGGCAGAGGGGCCCAAACGCGGAGAGGGAGCTGAACAAGGCCCCCAGGGTGATTTTTTTTTTTTTTTTTTTTTTGAGGAGGAGGAGGAGGAGGAATCAATAAATCACAACAGTATAACAAAAGAGGCGTTAATTTGTCGAGATGAGCTGCAGTGCACGTGCAAACAGCTCCAAAAAGAAAAGACATGCATATAGGGTTTTACCTAATGCTGAGAACCTTGTTGAAAAAAAAGGGGGAAAAATCGAAATAGTTGTTTTGGACATGTTCAAAAATAGAATATCCATGTTATTGGTCCACAGAAACATAGAGAAAGTGTCAGCAGTCACCTCCAGTCTCTTTCTCTAAAACCTTCAAATCAGGCTAGAAATTTAGGGGTAATAATGGACTCAGACTTGAACTTTAACAGCCACATCAAATCAAAAACATCTGCAGCTTTTTATCATCTACAAAACATTGGAAAAATCAAAGGTATACTGCCAAAGCCAGACTTAGAGAGACTTATCGTGCATTTGTCTCCAGTTAGACGACTGTAACGTCCTGCTCACTGGCCTCTCCAAACGAGCCTTAAGACAGCTGCAGTACATCCAGAACGCTGCTGCTCGGGTCCTGACCAGGACTAAACATGGGAATCAGCATTTCAGTTTTATGCAGCTAAAACCTGGAACAGTCTTCCTGAAGATGTGAGACAGACCTCGACTTTGACAATGTTTAAATCCAGGCTCAAAACAGTTTTGTTTATCTGTGCATATGACTGAAAGGTTTTTATTCTGCACTCTTTTGTTTTAATGTTTTAATGTCAATTTTATGATGATTATTTCCATGTTCAGGTTAAAGTCCTATATACAGGTTTGAAATTTTGAATTGTATTGTTTTGATTTGTGTGATTTTAATGTCTTTCTTATCCTGTAAAGCACTTTGAATTACCTTGTGTACGAATTGTGCTATACAAATAAACTCGCCTTGCCTATGTTGTCTATAATCAAATATCTATGTGTTATCTGCTCTTTTGTGGTTCATTTTAAGGTTCATTCACCTACACGTTTACAGACGCATTTCAGCACATTAAGGTTAAGATATCTGACACAGACAATTCAGTATATTTGGTTTGGGTTTAATACTCTGCTGCATTTTGAATAAATTAAAATGTGACAAGATGTGTTTGAAAAGACAAAATTCTGAAATTTCTATTGCGATTATAATCTGCAGATTATCAGATGGTCGAACGAAAAAGCAGATCAGGAGAGGACAACTGCAGACTGGGCCTAGAGCTTTATTTCCCCACATCTGGACTCATATCAGACCAAGGATTACAACATTGTGATTTGACCAACAGTAGAACATTATCTTTCTCCATGTTACAATCATTAGTTTGAAGTTAAAGTAGTGATGGGAAGAATACTTTGTCTGTCTCTCTCCGTCTCTCCCTGTCTCTATCTTTCTCTCCGTTTACCTGTTGTAGAGACCCAACTCTAAAAATCACATAAAGAACAGAATTCTTTTGTGTGCTTTATTGGTCAAAAATCAAGCAGAACTAGTGAGCATTTAAGATAAAAATGGAAAAGGATGATTTCACCAGAATATGCATGAAACCTGGGGCTTTTCTTAGAGTAAACACTATTATATTTGGGAGTACATATTATTGTATCTAATGTATCTCCTTTTTAAGCCAAACTCTCCACGTTACGCCACAAGTTTGGGTCTAACACAGGGCCAGACGGTGCAGTGCTCTGTACTATTATTATTTCAAAGGGGAATGATTATACAAAATTGCCTTTAATGAGCTTTATTATATAATGTTATAATGGTGTTCCCTCATCATTAGCTTATTTGTATTTGTGTGATTTAGACTGATTGCTGCATGTTTGAATAATCCCGTATAATTCTGCAATCAAGGCTGGAGTCATTCTGTTTTCATCTACCCCCTATCCCCGCCTACTTCCTTTTATGTAAGCACTTAAAAAGTCTTGTGACCATTTCCAACAGTAAAAACAAGTAAAAAGTAAAATGCCACCATGAAAAGGTGGGGCCTCAGATCAGCGATTTTGAACATGAAGTTAATGGACCTTTTCTATATTTACACTGTTTTAGATTAATATTGGCCTTTTTTTCCCTACAAGCTTAAAAAAAGCAGTAATCAGGCCAGTATTCAAGTCAGGGGACAAGCTTCTAGTCTCAAATTATCGCCCCATAAGCATCCTACCAACCATTTCCAAGGTCTTTGAAAAAGTGGTAGCAGAGCAACTTGTGGAGCATCTTGACTCCATTTCAGCATTAAACTCTTTCCAATTTGGTTTTAGAAAAAAATATTCAACTGAGACTGCTTGCTGCTACTTATTAGATGACATCAAATCTAGCCTGGATGGTGGAGGAGTGGTGGGGGCAGTCTTTCTTGACTTACGGAAGGCGTTTGATACAGTTAACCATGACTTACTCATCAGCAAACTGTCAAACTTCCATCTCAATATGAATACAATAAAATGGATAAAATCTTACCTCAGTGGGAGGCAGCAATGTGTAGTAGTGAGTAATGCTACATCTACCTTAAGACCTTGCAGCATGGGTGTGCCACAAGGCTCTATTCTTGGCCTCCTGCTGTTCACACTTTACATAAATGATCTTCCTTCTGTGTGTAACGTTAATATAATCATGTATGCTGATGATACTGTGATATATACTCATGGTAAAACTGTCAAAGAAGTTGCTCAAAAACTGTCAGAGGAGATGACTAAGGTTTCTGCTTGGCTAAAAAATATTCTTGTCTCACGTTAAATATTGACAAAACTGTTTCTATGTTTTTTACAAATCGTCTCAAACCTCAACAGTATCCTGAAATTCTGATAGAAGGGCAAAAGATTAATAATGTTGATCAGGTGAAATATCTAGGAATTATTCTGGAGCCAAATTTATGTTTTAAAAAGCACATTAAAAAATTTATAAATACTATAAAATTCAACATGGCCAATTTCAGATACATTAGAAACTCCCTGACTACTGAAGCCTCAGGCGTCTATCTAAATGCAATGATAATGCCACATTTTTTATATTGTATAACAAGTTGGTCACAGGCTTGTAAATCTGCTTTTAGGCCTTTAGAATCATTATATAAAAGTGTTATCAAGATCCATGACAAGAAAAGTCGACTATTCCATCACTGTCACATTCTTGTGAAACATAGGTTGTTAAGTTTTGAAAATCTGATCATGTTTGCAAATGTTCGTTTCCTGTTTAAAATCATTCATGATTCTGCTGCTCCTCCACTAAAACAGTTTGTGTCTCTGGGCTCTGAAACCACCTCCCGAGCCACTCGATCCACTGTGCGTGGCGAGTGCAGGATCCCTAAACGCAGGACGGCATTTGGAAACTCAGCCTTTTCATGCGTGGCTGTCCGTCAGTGGAACATGTTACCAACAGAGCAGATCACATGTACAAACTATGGCACATTCTCACGCCTGGTGAAACAGTGGCTCCTCTCAAACCAAACCTGTGCCCATAATGTGGACTGATGAGTGTCTGGAGAGAGTGGGATGTTCTGTAATGAATGAATTGTATGATGATTTTGGAAAAGGATGATGATTTTAAGGTGTTGAGAGAATTGGGTGTGAATGAGGATACAGAACTGTTCTGATGCTCTGGTCATTATAAAGATATTCACTTTGTATGTTTGATTTTATGAACTATAACATCAACCTGCCCAGGGACTACAGGTGGAAATTAGCACTAGCGCTATAACCTGGTACAATGCATCTCTCCTGTTTAGGTTAATGTAGATTGTGCACTGTCCCTGTCTCATTAAATAAATAAATGAAATGAAAATGAAAATGAAAATGAAATACAATGAACAAAATGTAAAAGTGATGAATCATTGTTATTTCTTCTGTTTGCTTTGGTCTTCCTGTGTGCCTTCATGCTTTGGGACAGCTCTTGTCTGGTGAAGATCTCTGGGCAGATGTCGCAGGGGATGACCCGTTGTTGTGGGTATTTGAGGTTGTGATAGTTCAGAGACGATTGGTTTGTGAAGCTCTTCCCACAGTGGTCACAGAGGTACAGCTTGAGCCCCGAGTGAAGGACGCAGTGTAACTTAAAGGTCAAATGTTTTTTGTACGATTTCGAAGTAATTGAAATAAGATATAATTTGTACTAAAAATCATTAGTGTGGCGCGTCACACTAAGGGGAAAATGTTTAGGAACCAAGGGTCAAGCAAATCACTGCCCTGTTTGACCTGTGTTGTGGTCATCTTATCCACATTCTTGCTGAACATAAACCTCCTTCAGAGAAAATGGAGGATGGAGAGGAAAAGACTTTTCAACCAACAATTGTTATTTATCAACTTTTGCACCTAGTGTCATTTGAACTGGGAAAAGTATTAGTAGTAGTCATTAATGCTCTAGGCAAGACAGACAAGATTGAAAAATGCAGCTCTGACCTTAAAGAATTATCATTCATCTCCATTCAAGCTCACTCACCTTTATAATAAATTAAATCAAGTAAAAGGATGTGTAGATAGGCCTATTACTGGATAATTCCCAAGACAAAAATAGAGGTCACAAAAGAAACTGGCAGACATTGAATACTTTAGATAAAAACAAAACCATATATCACTGTTGACACACTAACAGTAACTTATTCACCTCATTTAGTCTAGAAACATTACAAGTTATATGAAATGTGTACTCATTCACTATTTTTGGTGGTCTTGCGAAGTATTGGACTCCTAAATGTGCGCCAGGCAAATGCGTGGAGCCGCTGCTTGTGTGTGGAAGTGGGCTGGGCTTGAGCTGTAAACCAGTCATAATCTTTTTATAATTGATTTGGATTATTTCGAGCCAAGGCACAATATATATATTTGCAGTTAAGAGATTAAAAACATCCCCAAACTGCACTGACACAATAGACGTTTTGAAAGACCCTAGTCTGGACCTGGATAGGGGCAGAATAGATTTGCTTTCTGTAGGGGGCAGCATGAGCCACACTGCACAAAGCATCAGAGACAGAAGAAGGATGGTTCTGCTGATGGAGAATTGTGCGCAGCTGTCGTGAGGCGATCAGATCTTATAAGACCACGACCACAGCAGTGCAGGTTTGTGCCTCTTCCTCGCGCGTGAACTGATACATGACAGCGGCACAGAGGAGCGCGCGTCACGGGCTCATCGCGCTCAGCCGCCACGCGCGTCAAAGCCTGTCACGTGTTTTCATGTTTATCCATCGCGCTGGGCGTTTAGATGCAGTAATAGAGCAGTTCACTTATATTTCATGAAGCAGCAACAGATGATTGATAAACAAATGTGTAAATGTTGTTTATTTTTTCATTGTACACAAAAAGAGTCCAGATGTATTGAAGTTTTCTGGTGAAGGGTACGCCCACATCATCTCCATGGAGACGAGCAAGTGGCCACCTTTCACTGGACAAACTTACATGGTGCATCTTTAACTTTTATTTTTTATTTAAATTCTTTAACCCGCCGGTATGTCCCATTTTAGTTTCACACTAAACAATATTTTATTAACCAATATGTTTACATACTCTATTCTCTTGTATTTACAGGCGCTTGTTACAGCTCTGATCATGTCACAGAAGAGTGAGCAGGAGGTAACACAAAGCTCTCCTCCTAAACACCAGGTCGTACACAGCAGAGACCGGCCTTTCAGCTGCGACCTCTGCACAAACACCTTTAGTTGCTCCACTCAGCTCAAACGGCACAAACGCTGGCACACTGGAGACACATGTGACCGGCGCAGGAGGAGGAGAGCACAGCCCGATGGTCTGATACTACAAGGAACAACACATTCAAGTGACACTGCACTGAAAACACAGAAGCGTATTCACAAGAAGAGCAAACACAACAGTAAGACGTATGAGTGTGAGTACTGTGAGAAGCCATTCGGACGGAGAAGTCAGCTTAGAGAACATGTCTTCACCCACACCGGGTACAAGCCGTTCAAATGTGACCAATGCGAGAGGACATTTACCAGAGCTTTTGACCTTAAACGCCATAAAGTTATCCATGTGGAAAAAGGATACAGCTGTGACGTTTGTTCTATGAAATTCCTAAATGTAAATTCTCTTATAAAACATCAGAAGAAGATTCACAGCAGTACCCATGGAGCAGAAAGTCTGTCCAGTTGTAACAATAGTAGTAGGCCTTTTAAGTGTGAGTATTGTGAGAAATCATTTATACGGCGAAGTCAACTGAGAGAACATGCTTACACTCACACCGGGTACAAACCATACAAATGTGACCAGTGCGAGAGGACATTTACCAGAGCTTTTGATCTGAAACGCCACAAGGACATCCATGTAGAAGAGGGATACAGATACACCTGTGATATTTGTGGGATGAAATTCCCACGTGCAAATTCTCTTAAAGTACATCTGGGGAACCACAGTGAGAAGAAGCCATTTGGTTGTGCCAACTGCAAAGCCACCTTTGACTTTTTATATGAACTCAAAGAGCATCAGTGCTCACATCCCGGGCCAAAGTTTGGTAAATGTGTTCGATGTGGAACTAGATTTTCCCAACTGTCAAATCTCAAAAGACACATGCGTTGTCACCTGGGACAGCCAGCGTACCCATGTGACCAGTGTGGGAGGGTTTTCAATGACCCGTCCACTCTACGAACTCACCACCTGGTGCACTCCGGCTCCTATGCCTGTGATAAGTGTGAGAGGAGTTTTATCACAGAAGAAAACTTACAAGAACATAGAATCATACACACTGAAGAAGAACATTTTCCAGCTGTGGAGTTGTCTACTGTTGAGTCTATAGATAATTTACCTGCTCAAGGAGTGGACGATGTTTGTGCTGTAGAGGTGGATAGTTTTCAGGTTGAAGAATTTGAGAGGTCGTGTGAAGTGTGCTCAGAGACATTTAATACCAAAGGCCAATATTATGAACATCTCCAGAACCACGAGATTGAGCTTGTTGTGATCTAACACAGAACAAACTACACAAAACATAATACAGTATGTCTTTGAGGTCATCTAAATTCCACTCACTACTGATTAAAAAACTAACACAACCTAAGCTGCATGCTATGATGATGTAAACACGAGTTTGTGGCCATATCAGTTTATCAAAGCCTGATCTGGTCAGATTTCATAAGCTAAGCAGGGCTGAGCCTGGTTAGACTTGGATGAGGGACTGCTGAGCGTACTAGGTGTCACAGTGGGGCAGCAGTGGCAAATACTGTTGTGTCTCACTTCACACACATTGCCTAGTATGAATGTGGTGTGTGTGTGTGTGTGTGTGTGTGTGTGTGTGTGTGTGTGTGTGTGTGTTTGTGTTTGGAGAGACCAATTGGCAACCTCACTTCCGTCAGTCTGCCCCTAGGCAGCTGTGGCAACATGTGTAGCATGCCATCACTGACTGAAATAGATGCATTGTAATAATAATAATTGTGCGCTTTCTGCCCCTCTGACCACCACCAACACTCACACAACACAGAACACATTCATATTCAATGTGGGTAAAGTGCCTTGCCTAAGGACACAACAGTTGTCAGTGACAGTTTTTGGCACTAGCGCCCCACTGTGGCACCTGGAATTCCCTGTGGTCACCCATTCAAGTACTAACCAGGCCCGGGCTTGCTTAACTGATCTGACGAGATCAGGCTTTGATAGGCTGGTATGGCCACCGCTGGTCTTAATTTGGCTTCTAAGAGGTTGGGCATACAGTATACCAAGAAACCTGTTAGAAACCACAATAAACTGGAAAAAAATACTAAATACTGTAAATGTAATACTTCAAATAAAAGCAAAGGGTGGTTTTAAAACACATCATTCCACAACATGGGCATAATGTTCCTGTTGGGTCAGACAGGAGAGTGTTTATCTGTTTACTTTGGGTACATAGAATAGCCAAAAACGGCACTCAAGCAAGAGAAACGTTACTTCAAAATAATATTACTCCAAATAAAAGTACAAAGTAGGGGTCCAAGAAATTACTATTAATTAATTTAGAGTAAAAAAGTATTTGGGAAAAGTAGTCCTCAAGTAAGAGTAACTTAAAGAGCTGTCTTTAGAAGAACTGTCAGAATTTACCATCTGATTAATAAATTAAATCTGATGTAATTGGAAGAACAAAACTTTTTTAAAAATCTATTATCAAAAGACAGACACAAAAATGACAAAAAATATCTGAAGGAACTGTGTAAGAAAAATGTTCAAATCATTTCATATTGTCAACATAAAGCTTTTGTCCCTTGTAGACTTACAGTGGGAAGAGTAACCAAAACTTTTATTCAAGTAAAAGTCGTTACTTCAATAAAAATATTACTCAAGTAGGAGTAAAAATATCCTGCTGAAAAGTGCTTTGAGTGCTCTCCCAACTGCTGGTGGGACATGATGGTGCTGGTGGGACATGATGGTGCTGGTGGGACATGATGGTGCTGGTGAGACATGATGGCGCTGGTGGGACACGATGGCGCTGGTGGGACACGATGGTGCTGGTGGGACATGATGGCGCTGGTGGGACAAGTTGGCGCTGATGGGACATGATGGTGCTGGTGGGGCATGATGGTCTTGAGGCCTGCTCTCTGGTTTTGCCAAACAGAGGTGAAGTGTTTGCTCAGTCACCTCCTCATTTCTGCAGCGTCTCTGATCCTGCTGTGGTGTCTGTGTTACTTCAAGCACAAAGACCCTGGGGTTATTCCAGTCCATTACTCTGCAATGGTCTGATAAGGTGCTCTTGAAATGTTTAAGGTATACTGTGCAACTTCTCTGGTGGGCATCAACTTCTTGCAAGCTCCATGGAGACTAGCACGGACAGCCACCGAGCCAAGTGTCGAGTCTAAACTAAAATGAAAACATGATTATTAATTTTTTTGACATTTTGATTGCACTGAAAAATGTGTGTCCTTAGAGGGCATGCATGCATCTCCACAAAAAAATAAAATAAAAAGAATGAACACCTCCAGGTTCCCATGAAATGTTGTTCCTCTGGATAAAACCATGCAAATATAAATAACTCCTTATTATATATTCTTGGACATAATTTCCCCCAAGTATGTTTTTAAGGCTGCTGCTCTTACCACCCTGCTGTAGGAGGCAGTGTGAGCTCCACTTTGCAGAATCTAGCATAGAAACAGGACGGGACTTCTGATGGAGAATCCTCTGCAGCTTTTCTGTTTGTGATCACGTTTGTGTTCGGATTATGACCACGACAGTCCAGGTGCGTGCCCTTACGAAGCGCTATTAAACAGGTACAGCAAGATCAGGTAGCACAGTGTAATTGCTGCATAGCGTGACCACATTATAATGAAAAAAACGTAAAAGACCACAGACTAAACGTGCTCAGTTTTCCCATGTTTGGGATTGCACTGGGCGTGGAGATGAAGTAAATGCCCTGTAGTGAGCCATATGCAGCGTGTAGAGTCAAATCCATGAGTGAAATGTACAGCTTGGTTATCATTTCACAGGAGCATATCTACAAATGAAAACTGTAAAAAGAAAAAAAAAATCTACCAGCAGATTCCTTGTGTCCTCTTTCTCTATTTCTATAAGTTTTATACCTGTTAACTTGCCTTTTGTTATTGTTCGTTGTTGTCACCTCAAAATTCCCATCTACGTCAACTTAGGTCTCTAAAAAATGATAACACCATTTTAATTGTAATTTTACGGTGTTATAGTGTTTTATATTTAAAGCATATTCTCTAAAAAACACTCTCCATCTTTAGCTCACCTTAAATGCCCACACCAGAGACAAACATGTCAATTTAGCTAGCATTTTAGCATTTTTTTTTTAGCTAGCATACACTATTTCAAACATGTACCTAACAATGCAGATTTATGTAGAAAATAGAGGTAAAAAATGTATATTTAAATGGTCGTTTATATGCTAAAATCAATAAAATCAGAGAGATAGTAAAGTTTTTTTGTTTTTTTTACAGATTGAGAGGCGTTTCCACTGTAACTGCAACCACCTAAAACAGACATGTCAAACTCAGGCCCGCGGGACACAAATGTTGTGTATTAGACCGGGCCCACCTGTTGTCGCATCAGTTTATCGCCTGCACCTCTAATACTATGAATGCCCAGAATTCTTTATAAATATGTCTGCGCCAGCCCCAACCGCTTCTGTTGACACATATTAGCATCTGCTATCTGTCACCTCATTCAAATTTAACATCCCTGGCATAAAACTTGACTCTACGGCCATGCTAGCAACATTAGCCCAATCCTGGATTAGCATTTATGATATCCATTTACTTAAAATAGTTTATTAAATGGTCTGAAGTCCTAAAAAATAACAGAAAAGCAAATGAAACTGAAAATAGGAGTGTAGTTTGTTTTGTCACCCATTTTAGCCTAAAATGTTAATTGTTATTTAATTGTTAACTCAACATATGATTATCAGTGTCTCTCAAACTTTTCACATCAACTACCACCAAAGACAAACAAAGTTTAAATCTGTCAACTGGACAAATTGCTGTAGGAGTGAAAATGTTTACTACATTTCCACTGTACATTTCCACTGTAGTGAGAAACACTGATTTATATGAATAAACATGAATCTATTTTAAGACGAGAAGCTTAAGAGACAAATGTTTTGCAATTTATTCAGGACTCTATTTTTTTTGCTGTTAATCTGGTTGGTTCTTTACTCTAATCCGACTTCATTACAAGAGACATTTATTTCTTCCTTTGATGGGAGGTAGTCCAAGTGATGATAGACTACAAGACATTGCTGCTGATTTAGTAATATTGACTTAATCAACTCTTTTCCATTTACAGATGTCATCTACAGCTCAGATCATGTTGTCCTGTGAGAAAACGTCTACACAGAGCTCTTCTCCAAAACATGAGGTCGAACACACAAGGGACAGGCCTTTCAGCTGCGGCCTCTGCACAAAGACCTTCACCAGATCCACCCATTTAAAACTGCACCAGCGCACCCACACCGGAGAGAAGCCCTATATCTGTGAGCAGTGTGGTAAGAGGTTTGCACTGTCCAGCTGTCTGCTACGACACAACCGCACCCACTCTGGGGAGCGGCCGTATCAATGTGACCGCTGCGACAGAGCCTTCTCACAGTCTTCGAGCCTCAAACAGCATCTAAGAGTCCAGCACAATGTGGAAGAGAGTGAGATCTGCAAGTCAGTCGCACAATCCTCGAAACTCTGTAGAAAAAGAAGAAATAAAGATGAACCTTTCACTTGTAAACACTGCCCGAAGTCATTTAAGAGAGCGTACCATCTTAAAATGCACATGAGGACCCACACAGGCGAAAAACCATACAGCTGTGACGAGTGTGGGAGGAGCTTTGCACTGTCCAACGCTTATATAAGACACCGGCGTGTTCATACAGGAGAGCGCCCTTACAAATGTGACCAATGTGGGAAGGGATTCGCACAGTCGGGAACACTCAAACACCACCGCTGCCTCCATGACACCACAGAAAGGCCATATAGATGTCAACACTGCAAGAAAACCTTTGAGCAATCCTCTGAACTGGAAGATCACAAATGCTCTCTCAGCGGAGACAAACATTTCAGTTGTCAGCTTTGTTCAAAGACATTTTCTAAACCATATGAGCTCCAGAAGCACACTCGTGCTCATACAGGAGAGAGACCGTACAGTTGTGACGTGTGCGGGAAGAGCTTTTCATCGTCCAGTAATGTTAAAACACACATGCGAATCCACACAGGAGAGCGGCCCTTTAAATGTGACCAGTGCGGGAAGGGATTCTCTCAGTTAACTCATCTGAAACAACACCAGTGGATCCATGGAGACAGAGGGAGTGTAGAGAGGCCGTACAAGTATAAAAGAACCCTTAAACCATCATTAAAACTGAAAAAACAGACGTGTTCTCGGACCAAAGATGTAGATTTATCTTGTCCATTCTGTGCAAAAGACTTTACAAGACCAAATGATCTGCAAAAACACATTAGGACCCACACAGGGGAAAGACCGTACAGCTGTGAAGTGTGTAAAAAGAGATTTGCTGTGTCCAGTACTCTTGCCGTACACAAGCTCATTCACTCCGGAGAGCGGCCCTACAAATGTAAACAGTGTGGAAAAGGATTCTTGCACTCAGCCGGTCTCAAACAGCACCAGTGGGTTCATGAAACCAGAGAATGTGCAGAAAGACCGTACAGCTGTGATGTTTGTGGGAAGAGGTTTGCACTTTCAGATACGCTGCAGAGACACAAGCTCATTCATACCGGAGACTGCCCTTATAAATGTGAACGGTGTGGGAGGGGATTCTTACGGACAGTTCATCTAAGACGCCACAAGTGCATCTATGACACCAGAGTCAGTGCAGATAGGCCGTACAGCTGTGAACAATGTAAGAAAACATTCGAACAGTGGTTTGAACTGGAGGAGCATCGCTGTGCTCTGTGTGAAGGCAGACTTTTCATTTGTCAGTACTGTGGAAAGACGTGCACCAGAGGATATGACCTCAAAATGCACATCCGCACGCACACAGGCGAGCGGCCCTACACCTGTGACGTGTGTGGGAAGACTTTTGCACGGTCCAGTAATTTCCTAATACACCACCGCCGCCACATAAGAGAGCAAACCAAACAATTTTTGGAGCAAACTCACAAGTGTGACCACTGTGGGAGAGCATTCCCTCAACCTGACCAACTCAAACAACACCAGTGCTCCAATGACAATGGGCAAAGTGGAGAAAGCTCCTGCAGGAAAGACAATCCTTACATTTGTGAGTACTGTACAAAGTCCTTTAGGAGGCCATATGTTCTCAGAATGCACATTCGCACCCACACAGGGGAGCGGCCGTACAGTTGTGAGGTGTGTGGTGGGAGTTTTGCTCTGTCATCAACTCTTGAAAGACACAAGCGCCTTCACTCAGGAGTGCAACCTTTCAAATGTCACCAATGTCAAAGCACATTTATACAATCAAGTCATCTCAGACAGCACCTGCGCTACTATCACAAAGACAACAGGACATATGCTTGTGAGACCTGTAAGAAAACCTTCAATCAATCTTCTGAACTTGAACGCCACACGTGTTCTCACAGCAATAAACAAGCAAACAAACGGCCGTACAGTTGGGACAAATGTAAAAAGTCCTTCACAAGACCATATCATTTCACAATACACAAACACAGGCACAGGTTAGAAAAACACAAATGTGGCCTCTGTGAGCTGACTTTTACTAGAGCGTACAGACTCACACTGCACAAGCGCACTCACCAAGCCAAGACGCTGTACTGCTGTGAGGAGTGTGGGATGAAATTCAAACTTCACAGCGATTATGTCGGACACCAGAGATTCCACCGTAAAGTGTTCCCATGTGACCAGTGTGGAATGGAGTTTACACACTCGGATGATTTAATACAACACCAAGATACCCACAATATGGAGCAACTGCACTGCAAATCCTGTGGACTGATCTTTATCAGACCCGAAAACCTCGCTAAACACAACTGCACTGCCATTAGAGAAAAGTGTGATAAGGAGGATAAGAGGAGTCTCAGTAGAGAAGAAAACTCAGAAGAACAAACAATGTCACGTGCTGGAGCAGTGAACCATGGAGCGATGGAGTTGAATATTGTAAAATGTGAAGATGACGTTGAACTGGAGATCTCGTGTGAAGTGTGCTCAGAGACATTTAATACCAAAGACCAGTATTACAAACATCTGCAAAACCATGAGATAGAGCTTATTGTGATCTAACACAGAACCAGCTCTGTGCAGCAGTGAAAGGCTCCAGTGTGTGGGCTTTGGGTGGGTGATATAGTAAAAAAGGCTCTGGTTTGTCAGGCTCGTAGCATGCATCCTGTGTTGTCAATCTAATTGTTGACAGGTTAAAGGTTATTGTATTTTGTTTTGGTAAACGCTGATGTGCAGAACAGTTACAGACCTGTCTATATGTAGCCTTTATATTGTGGTATCAGAGACTGTCTTCCTTCAATAAACTGTTGTAGACCAAATATCTCAAACATATTTTTGCACGTGTGTCAGCTTCTACAGTAACTTTAAAGGCCACATGGTTATCTTCATGGAGATGTTATGGTGTTGCCTGGAATGATCCACAATATGGCTTTAAAGTGCATATGGAAAGTTAGAATACACATTTTACAAAAAAAATAATTTAGTTAACCTTAAATATAATGTTATAGAAATATATAGTGGAGGGCCATAGACAGATGGTTAGTATAGTTAATTATTCAGATGGGTGCAAGAGACACTACACCTTTTAATAAGGCTTGAAACAGTGAGGTTAGGATGAAATCACAATGCAATATTTGTTATTGACGCTGTTATGTGTTATGGCAGTAACATTTGCCATAAAAAGTACTGTTTTTGATCTTTTGGGCCAGTTCTGCAGGAAGATTTTGCAAAAAAAATGGTCTGAGGGTCTGTATCATGTACATGCAAAGTAATGTACATGATAAATATTGAGCTCCAAAATCTATTGTTCCAGCTTTACTGTGGTATACAAGCTCCTTCAGTCGGTCTTTGGGCAGCTCTTCAATTTGTGGGTTTGCCTAATTTAGAGTTCATAACAATGAACCTAAATTAGGCAAACCCACAAACCTGGTTTAGCCCCGGATTAGACCTGGAATAGTCCTGTTACAGACTTGATTTAGATCTGGAGGTACTCGAAAAGCCCACTCTGTTCTTTGGTGGTACTTGGTGTGAAATGTTGCCTAGTCCCTGCCTGGTCTATGGTGCATTGGCGGGGAACCTGCTGTAAGGGGCAGACTTGGCTCCTTGTGGCGCAGCAGAAGAAGAGCAGTGCACTTCTGATTCGCCTCTGCAGCTGACATTTTGGACATTTGTCTTTAAAAACTGTCCTCAAAACGCGTTTATTCTGCTACTAACGACAATCTCCGCATCTCAGGTTTGTGCCTGTGCGCTGTTGCATGCATCAGTTCAGTCTCACATCCACAGCACTGTTATTCTGCGCTCACATCTGTTTGGCTAGCGACATTAGCTCGTTCTGCCATGGGCCCGTGTTTAAGCTCACTGCTCGTGGTCTGCACTTGTTGCTAATAAAAGTGAGCTAGTTTTTACCCAGGTTGCTAAGATCTTCTCCAATGTGCGGGTTTATCGCTAAATCTGGAACAACAGACTGAAATTAGTCGCTGCATCTACTTCTGTCCCTTTACCAGTCACGTGGTCAAAACATTAACGCCATGTTGTATCATATTCTGCTTTTTTGTGGTATTTTGTACTAAACTATCACCTACGTAGAGATGCTTATTTGCATTTGTTAATTGTAAAGCACAATATTGATCTACAATGGACGAATAAAACGAGTCATTTGATTTACGGTGTTTGTCATTCACCAATTTGAGCAATTTACGTCCAAATTTGTTATGCGCATGCGCAGATTCCTGTCACTTAGTACGGCAACACATACATGGACAAACTACATGTAATGCGCTATCTATTTTTATTATTCTTTTAAATAAGTGTATTTTAGGTTAAATATAAGGCCAAAGTTCGTGTTACCACCACATTTAACTGCTAAAAAGCTTGAGAAAATAGTTGAGTGCAAAGAAACATCGAAGCCAACTGATTTGAGTTTTTTTCTATAAATAAACCTTTGCAACTATATTAAACTTAAATGAATGGCAAACTAAGGTAACACTTGTAATTGTTTCTGTCAAATAAAGTAATTAAAACAAGGTCAAGCACAAATGACGCACATTCTTTGGCTCAAATTGGGGAATGGCAGTGTTTTGTATTTTTTTATTTGAATGGTTCACCCTAGTAATTGATTATTTAATTAAAAAAAAAATGCAATTACTAAACAGATCCGTGGGCGGGGATAGGAGGTAAGTGAATGGAGCAGCTGGTATTGTTTACAACAGGTTATTATATTATACAAGTAACCAGTAATAATGCAGAAGATTAACTATTAACAACATTACAATTTTAGGAAGCTGTAAATGTAAGTTTCACATGATGTAGTATTTCTTAAGTAATTACAAAGACCTATGTACTTGCTTGGGAGCCAGAATACATAATTCTTCAGTACTTTACGAAGATGTGAGCATGAATCTCCCTGTTTTCAAATGAGCGTGATTGACAGGTGGATTAGCCATAAGTATGATACACCCATACTGGAAATAATAAAGGAAAAAATATGTATCACACGGGAATGAAAAACATCAACACTTGAGCAATGCACAAAACTGAGGTGAGAGAAATTTGATTGTATTTGTGAATCATAGGTAACCAATGAGCTCCTTCATTTCACATGCGTCACTGAGAAAACAAATCTGATTGCACGATCACGGTTGACGACAGAGATGCGACAGAGGATGTGGGGACCAGACTGACATCAATTTGTATAAAGAATTCAGTGAGAAATCATTCTGGATTTGCCAGGCACCCTTTGTACGTTTTGTAAGGGACTTTTTTATTTCAGAATTTAGAATAATAAGCAAACTATGTAAACTATGTGAAGTACTAACATTTTTCATTGTAATTTGAATTAGAGGTGAAATTTGATGATTGCTCCAAAATCTATTGTACAGCTGTTTTATTCACTCATCTTCTTTCTTTTTACAGACACTACAAGCCATCCACTGTAGAGACACTTGTGTATTTCCAGGCCCTGATCTCTACCTCTGACCATGTTTGGCTGTGAGGAGTGTGGGAAGACGTTCAGTAGACCCACCACCCTGAAAGAGCACCAGTACATCCACAGTGGCGAGAGTCCTTTCACCTGCCAAGAATGTGGAAAAATATTCACACGCGCTGCAAACCTCAAAGTCCACCTCCGTGTTCATTCTGGAGAAAAACCCTTCAGCTGTGACCAATGTGGCTCTAGATTCTCCATCTCCAGCTCTCTGAAGACCCACCAGCGAATTCACACCAACGAGAAGCCGTACGGGTGTCCTCTGTGTCGAAAAGCCTTCACGTATGCGAGCGGTTTGACGATTCACCTCCGAACGCACCACGAGAATGAGAGGCCATACGTCTGCGACTTCTGCTCCAAAGGCTTCGTGCGATCCACAGACTTGAAGATCCACGTTCGTCTTCATACCGGAGAAAAGCCGTACAGCTGTGACCAGTGCGGGAAAGAGTTTGTGAGAGTCAGCGATTTCAGACGACACGAACAAACGCACCAGGCACAGAAGCCCTATCCATGTGACCAGTGTGATAAGGTAAAGTTATCTGTGAAGTTAGACCATAGACTGTATATATAAATGGACAAGGCAAAGCTGCTTGTCGCCACGTTCCAAATAGGAAGTGGTCATGGGCGTTCTTTTCGGCTCCATCGACCCTGGCTCCAGTTCACTTTACATTGGAAAACCGTGGCCCCTACTACTGTCAGGCTCGTCAATTTAGTTTTAAAATGTTCACTCTCTACATGATCCTGGTATTTTTATTTCAATATCGTGTCTATAACTCAAGATATGAACGTTAATAACAGGCGAATCAGGCACTATGAGTGACGTCGCATTCACTCAGTCCACTTCTTTATACAGTCTATGAGTTAGACGTGTGCATAGGGCTGGGAAGAGCTCATAATATGTCAATGGCAAATCGCAAAGGCTACAACTAGGTAATAAATGGGCTGATATGGGATAAATAGAAATCACATTTTTTTTTCTACTTCATACTGACAGAACTTTTTATCAATCAATTTTATGCTCCAAATCACATGGTTTTACTGACAGAGGATTGGCTGTAGATCTTTCCATTATAAAGCTGATCACTGACCCTTAGACATGACTGAATCTTGATTCAAATTTGAATTGTCCTGCCCGTGTACTAGGATTTGTGATTGAATATCAAAAATGCCCCCCAAAAAATCTTAACTAGCAGTTTTAATAAGCCAGCCATTTTGTTGTTAATGGAGGAAATTATGGTGCTTCAAAAACTGCAGCCCATTCAAATTGTGATTTTTGATTCGAGTGTGATTAATCTTACAGCACTACTCCACTGTTGGATCATTAAAGAGGGGCTATTGTGCAAATTTGACTTTTTGGAACTTTCTACCATGTTATGAAGTTGTTCCCTCGTCAAAAACCAAGTCTGAAGAGGTTTTAGATGTCAACCATGCATGTTTATTTTAGCAATCCTTCCCAGGCCCTATTCGAACCTTCCTTACAGTTAGCAATGGTATTGTTTCCAAAACTCAGCCAACAAGCCTACGTCACCCATGCTCCCGCACAGCCATTTTTCATAAATATACAAAAACATGATACAAAACAATACAACTTCACAAATATGATACATTGTGCAGCAGTGAAATGGGCTATTTGCTTATTGTGTTATGATGGTGCTCTGAAGGGGGAGGGACTTAGTGTGGAGAGCAAGGTGAGGGGAGACTCGGACTGTCACAAACAAAAGTGAAACTTCTTAAACATGTTAATGAGCTGTTTTTGGTGTGTATATAGCATTTTCAAAACAAAAGGTGACATGTTTTGTTACAGTTAATACCCCATAGAAGTAAAATACCCCCTTCCTCAAAAAGCTTGTATCTTTTTTTGTCTTCAGGTTTTCAGTTACATGTCAACTCTGCGTAACCATCAGCGTCTCGTGCACCCGGGCTCTCTGTCCTGCGACCAGTGCGAGAGGACATTCAGCTCTGCAGCCAGGCTAAAGGAACACTGTGAGGGCCACGCTAACGAGTCCTTCTCCTGCGGCGTCTGTGCTGAGAAATTCTACGACAGGGACTTGTATCACGAGCACCTGAAGAACCACGAGATCCAACCTGTGGTGGTCTGACACAGAAAGCACCACTTTATACGATGATCTGAGGAGGAAATAAAATAAAGAATTGGAGTTTAAAGGTGCAATATGTAACTTTACTGATGGACGGGCTGCTCCCTACTTGTCGTCATGGAGATGTTCTTAAATTGACATCACACTGGTGGTGGTTTTCAGATCGTACTCTCAGATGGGGAAAGAGACAGATTTCTCTATTGTACTGTGTCATGAAATATCCAAAAGGTGAATGCATAAATGTTGAACCGTTTCTGTTACTGACTCGACATTAGAACAGGCTGAATGACTATAAATATTTTGACAATATTTATCTGCATTAAATATTATTGGCCTATAAAATGTTGTGATGTCACCAGCAAAAGGCCATATACAGGTGGGTGGCAGCTACAATCATTTGTTATATAGGAAGATTATGGCCTTCCACCAATAGAAATAATCAGATTCATAATTGTGACTTTACCTTCTGGATTTCTTATGGCGAAATTAGGAAAAATTTGCTCTTTCCCCTAAAGTGTGAGTATGACAGTATCACATTCTACAATCTAAAAACCACTAATTCAATCCCAAGTGTATTTATACAGCAGTTTTGCAGATCATCATATCCTTTGGAGCTCTATTAGTGAGTGGAAACGTTATGAGCGTCAGTACTGAGTAATGACATTTTCTTCTGTAAAAACTCAAAACACTAAGTCTAAAATGTGACAGAGCTGCTACAGTTTAATAACAACTACAAAACACTACGACTCTTTTTTGTTTGTACGTGACTCTAAAACAAGAAAATGAACCAGTAAAAAGCAAAGAAACACATTTTATCAGTTAAGCTGCTCACAATTCTGCCTCAGTGCCACTCAGTCGAATCTTGAGTGTTGAATCTTTTGGGCTTTTTTTCAAATAACATTATACCGGTGCATTATCTTTATAGCACAGTTAAAATGGCTTCAGCTGAACAAAGTGCTTCACATGGAAGTCAATGGAAATACTAAGACAATCCAAATAAAAGTAACACCGTACATAGGAACAGTTACTGAAATACCAAAATATTGCTTTGCCTGGAATGCTCCACAGTATGGCTTTAAACTTGCCTACCTCAGACAAGAAGGTGGCACCACTAGGTCAAGTCACAGACGCAGGGTCGCCACAAAGATGAGCCCAAAAGGGAAGCAACTTGTTTACAGCTTAATGACTTAAAAATGTTACCAGCTTTTATGTATTGATGTGAAACTGAACTGCAAAAAGGCTAAAAATCACCTTTCATCAAACTGCAAGTGTCTGGTGTAAGCCCAAAAATAAAAACACCTGCAAGTGTGATTTCAACTGCACAGAAATACTAACCGAGGAGATATCAAAAAAGTATAAGACCACTTAGACTAGTATACACCCATGAACTATGGAACCTACACAAATATAAGGCCATATTGTAATATAAAAGAAAGTACTACGATTTAATATTGAAAATCACATTCTTTTGTCTACATTTTTTTTTTTTTTTTTAATCATTGTGGTATCAGAATCGGTAATTAGTATCAAGTCTATTATTTAGTATTGAAATAATTCAAAATGTTGGTATCATGACAATACTTACAAGTGACAAAAAAGCAGACTAGGTTTTCAGGACTCAGGACAGATGTGTATAGGCGAATCCGCTCACAGTTAAAATTTGTTTTTAAATGCCATACTATGAAATATTCCATGCAAAGCAATAACATCTCCATGCAGACAAGCCGGACTAAGCATCTGTCTGAACTTAAGTACTTGATGACACGTGGAGGGTCGTGCATTAGAAACGTTACATAATGTAGCTTTTAAATGGTTAATTAAAGGTGACCCAGTGTAGGGCTGGGTGTCGTGGTGATCTGATGCCAGTGACGGGCAGCCATTTTGGTGATGTTGTCGTCATGGTGATTCAGTGCTTCTCTTTTCAGTGCAGCTCTATACTCGAGCACAGACACTTTTCCCCGCCCACTCACCTTATCGGTTGGTCTGTCTGTAAAACAATTGTGATAAAAATAACTTGTAATTGTGATTTAGACTCCAAGAAAATTGTGATATTTCATCGCCCCCAACCCAGTGTTTTCAATGATTTTCTGCCTGTGGTCAAACTGGCTCATTTTCTGTATACATTTCAGTTTCAGTTCCTTTTGCCTATGGTTAATATTCTAAGCAGCTCTTTTAAATATGGCAGTCATGTGTTTCAGTGACATTTCTTCTTCTCATTCAAAAGACGTCATATTTTTTATTTGAAATTGTCAACTGCTATGGCAACAGTCCTCACACATGGATGTTAACCCTAAGTGATGAAGTCATAACTGTACTTCTGGGTCTAATAGAATTCCAGCCTTATTCACTTTAGTGGCATTTTGACAGATTGAACCTGCTCCAAAGCTTTGTACAATGTAGGTTTAAAATGTTTGACTCCACCAAAAAAACACCTCTGTCCTGTACCTTATGTTTCTTTAATTCATCAGGAGGAGCTTAGGTCAGTTGGACCCAAACAAGCGGTCATGATGTCACACTTAAGTAGAATATTGGTAAAACAGCCAGTATCTTGGTCTGTTAAGTTTTTATTTTGACTCAAGTCTCTAATAATGGAGAACACTGATGGTGATATTATATTATATTAGTACAATGCTGATAGGTTTTGGTTGGGTGGAGCCTTTCTCTGCAGTTTGCATGTTCTCTCTGTCCGGGTTGTTATCAGATTATTGATACTTTGCATGTTGGGGGTGTACTCCGTGTATGTCTATGGAGGAATGTTCAGCAGTTACCATGGTGACACAATGCACACACTGTAGCAAACACTGCCCAAAAAGTTGTCTGAAAGCTCAAGAAAAAATACAAAATGGATTTAAACAACACATTTCCAGGCGCCTGTGGTCTGTATGATCGTTCATGGTGCAATTTAGGAGTTTTAGGAGATTTTCAACAAAAGAGGTCAGAGTAACTAACTGAAAAACTGTTGGTTAATGCTAGCGTGCTTATGACTGTAGTTTTATGTGTAAGAGACTTGTTTAACCGCACAAATCATCTCACCTGTTGTAGTTCCAACTATGACAGCTCTGTTGGGTCAGATTCCATTGAAATAAAGCTCAGATTAAAGTCCAACTTGAGTAACAAAGCTCCAGACAGAGCAGTGCCTACAGTTAGCTTCACACCCCCAGGGAATGTTGATGACATCAGCTGCAAAGTATCAATAGAATGTGTTGATTTTTTTATGCACACGGAGGTCAGTTTACCTGAACATATCCAAAAGGAAAATTCACAAATGTTGCACTTAATTTCTTAGTGACTAAGCCCTTGAACATAAACACTACGGTTGTAAATGTCATTTGAACCCGAGCATCAGGTCAGTCCACCCCTGACCCTCCAGGCTCAAGTGCTCGACTTTCTATACTATGTTGTAATGTCTTTGGGAAAGTAGATTCAAATGGTTCTTTACTATTGATGAAGGCCAACATGGGTACGATACAGGTCAATAGTAACAGTGTTTGAGTTGGGTATAATGTATTGGATACCATTTTCCATAATAAAAAAGAGTACAAACTTTAACTCTGGTCATTTATTTTAACAGGGAATTTACAAAAACAGGACGTAAATGCACAAATGGTTATTTCATATATAAAAATGAATAAATCAAATAAAAAGTAAATCATAGAAAGTCATAAGAAACAAGAGTACATCTTACACTCACTGCATGCAGTTTAAATCCTGGTTTAGTTCTAGTTTGGTCTTGGTTTAGTCATGGTCTACTTGTTTTGCAGAACAGTACTGAGGGCTTTGCCGGGGAAAATACATTTAATGCATTACAGCATCACACTTGTTTCAAATGGTTATTAAAGAAGATACAGAAACAAAGGTAAGTGATTTTATGAGTGACTGCAGTAGACGCAGTGGCTCCCAGCCTTTGTCTCAGAAAAGTTAATGGATACCAGTTTTTACTTTAGAAGGGTAATGTCAATTATAACATGTTTTCTTCATTTAATGATGTCCACAATACACCAAAACATTCTTAAAGATATAAAAGGTACTTCATAGAACATAAAAAATAAAATATACCACAATTTCCCCCTGCTACGTACTTGTGTATCAGAGACCCTCATACCCCTGGTTTAAAGTGCCACAGTATGTAAATGTTTAGCCCAAAAAAAAAAAAAAAAAGTCTAAAATAAAGGTATGTTTTATTTGTTTTTTGGTTGTGTATATTGCATTGAAAAATCCCCACACCTCCACAGACCTGACTTATTTGGCCTGGAGAATGACCTCCTCCTGCTTGTTTCCGTGGACATGATGTTTCTTTGGCTATAATATTAAACAATGTGGTATGTTGTGAAATTTCTACAAGCAAACAACTAAAGAATAAAATGAACTGAGAAGTTGTCTTGAATCAAAGAATTACTCAGAGTTACACTTGTGCCACAAAGAGCTGCCCGCCCCTGACAGAGCGTCGTCTTGCTCTAAGCTGCGTCAGTGTCAGTACAAACAGCATCTTATCAGATAAAAATGACATGAACCAGAAAACCAGTTTAGACCTGTTAAAGGAGCACAAGGCCAAAACACTGCTTGAGGCATAAGATAAGCAGTTTGTCTAATATGCATCAGACAGAGGACACAGAGCACAGTGAACTGGATCTCCAGGTCAAATGGATAAGATATAATGGAGCTAAGAGTTAAGGGACTGGGTCTGCACACCAGTACCAGTATATGACAAAGTACAAATTAGGTAAAACATTAAGTAAAGATTCCCATAACAGGCATAAAACAGATCTATCTCCATGGAGAATCTTCCGCATGGTTTTAACTTTCCTTCCATGGAGTCATGTAGGTGACATAAAGTTACATACTGTACTTTTAAAGATACTTATGATGCACTTATCAGTATTATGCTTAAACTGTACATTTTATAATTTTTTTTTTACACAGTCTATGGTATTAGCTTTAGTTTCTTAGCATTAATATTTCATGATTTATGAACAGACTGTATAAAGACGTGGACTGAGTGAGTGCGATGTCACCCACAGCGTATGGGTCCAGTCAAATGAAGCTCGTCGAGGCTAGAGCAGTTATAGGGGCCAATCTGAAGCCAAGTTCCAAATTTAGAATTCTGACAGAGAGTATCATAGCAACCAAAGAGTCAATTCAAAGTGAAACTGATGAAGGTAACACCCCTCCCACCTGCACCGCTGGTTTAGCAGGGAGTGGGCACTTAGCAACTCTGTCAATCAAACCTGTTGCTAACACTAGCGGGAGAGACCTTGGGGAAAGAAGGCGCCCGATTTGTCTGTTATTAATTTTCATATCTTGATTTACAGACACAATAGTGAAATAAAAACACCAGGATCAGGTTAATGCAAACATTTTAAGACCAAAATGACGAGGCTCACTGCAGCAGTTACAGAGAGAGGGGTGATAATTTTTCAATCTAAAGTGAATTGGAGCCATGATCACTTCCTCTTTGGAACACCTAGGTTAGCTATATCCATTTATATATCCAGTCATTTAAACTAGGCTAAAGGCACTAGTTTGGTTGGTAATATGTGGGTGTCTTTGTGAGGTTGTTTTGGTGCTCTGGCTGCTCAGACTTAACCGCCTCTTCACACATGGCAGGTGTTTCCCGATGAGTCTTTTAAAGTGACTCTGGAACTTTTTACCGACAAATGTGTAGAAAACCGGGCTGATGCCGCAGTAGAGGTACGCTATGTTACGGGTCACATAGAAAGAGTAGTCCAGGTTATCCCCATCCTCACACGAGGTAGCATCTGGGTCCGTGTTCGACAGCCGAATGGCTTGGAGCAGACAGACAATATTGTACGGGGTCCAAAATGCAAAGAAAGTGAAAATAATGATGAAGATTAGCTTGATAGTGCGGCATTTTTCTTTCATACGTGTGTGCAGGATGCGAACAGTGATGCTAATGTAACAGAACATGACCATAAACAGTGGGATTAGAAAAAAGAGGGAAAACTGCAGATACAAACTCACAAGGCGCCAGTGTTTCATAGTGTCCTGGGAATAGCCGGTCTCTTCGCAAAGAAGCCCGTCCAATGGGTTTCCAGTAACATTGCGCAAGATGATTTCCTTCATGCTAGCCGCAATGCTAAACAACCAAACAAATATGGAAGCTACAATGGCATATAACTTCTTACGACTTTGTGCAGCTGCAACCGCATGAACCACAGCAAGGTACCGGTCAAAGGTCATGAGCGTCAGGAAAAGGATGGAGCTGTTGTAACCAATCAGGTAGGCACTGCTAACAACTTTGCACATAAAACCACCAAAAATCCATTCAGACAGATGGTACATGCCCCAAAACGGCAGCGATGAGGCGAAAATCAGGTTGGACAAGACCAGATTCAGGAGGAAAATATTGGTAACGTTTTGGAGCTTCTCGTATTTGAAGAGGATTGCGAGCACAAGGCTGTTTCCGAGGTAACCCAGGATGAAGGTGGTGAAGTAGAAGATCGGGATCAACTTGGCGCCAAATGTGTTGACGCCTTTTTTGGAGCAGAGTTTGACGGTGTGGCTGACGACGTAACTGGGGTCTGTGGTGTTCTCTGAATTGTTATATGCGTCAAAGAGATACCACAGGTCCTGGTCAATACTGTCATCCATGATTCAAAGTCTGGAAATACATAAAACATACAGAAAGTTATTTATTTAAAGGCCCATATTACTCTATTTTCTGATCTATGTTATGATGTTGTTCCCTCATCAAAAACTGTGTTTAGTTTTATTCTCACATGTAACAGCATTCTAACATCACGAAAAGCTCACAAGAGTCAATTTTGTGCAATATAGGACCTTTAAAGGTGCACCAAGTAACTTTACTGATAGAGGAGTAGCCACCTAATTGCCTACATCAGAGCTGTCAAACGCATTTTCACCAAGGACCACATCAGGAAAATGATCGCTCTCAAAGGGCCAGATGTAATGTAAAATAAATGCTACTACTTTTTTTAACTGTTCACAAACTTTCTGGATTTTTTTACGTATTCAATTTACAAATATTGCACATGTATTTCCATAGATGTAAAAAATGTGACTGTATAACTTGCTATCTTCTGATAAACTGACACTTTAAGACAGTCAGACCTTTTAATCTACCTTGTTGTGGGCCACGTGAAATGACATGGTGGGCCACATTTGGCCCAGGAGCCTTGAGTTTGACACATGTGGCCTTAGAGATGTTATTGGAAAAAGATGAGGAATGGCTGAATAAACTTTAAACAAAAAATTGTACAAAACACTAAACCAGCTGTACTTGTACCACCAAGTCACTTTAAATCATTCTTAACGTATTTTGTAATGATACACAATGTATGGGGGTCTATGCCGCTTGCTTGTCTCCATGGAGAAATTATTGTTTTCCTGTTTCACAGTGTGGCATTAAACACATCCACATCTACTGTAAATTGTTATTTCATTTCAGGTGCTTGTTGCTCATATATACATTTAAAACATTCTTACTGTGAGCAGGTTTGCTTCTCTGACATGTAACTGCCTGAGGAGCATTGTCTGCTTGTCTCATTGAAGATAGATACGTTTAATGCCATACTGCTGGAACATTTCAAAGCAATGACATCTACATGGATTCTTTCATATTCTCATATTTTTTAAAGGATAGGAATACATTGGTTTTATGTTGTATTTGTAAAAATTGCCCAAACTTGAATGTTAAATGTTGTTTCGTCACATTTAAAACTATCTTCCAGTTAATGACACAAGTCCAGCTCATCAGAGAAGGAACAGAAATTGCTGAGACAGACAGTACACTTTCCAACATCTGTTTTTCAGTTCCTCTTTTTGGTCTTATAATGAACAAAGAATGAATATAATAAAGTTGAACATGAATGTTAATGTATCTGTCTTGCATCCTGCATATGCGTATTTTTCCTGCAGGGGGCAATTTTAAGATTTTAGCATGTCCCTCATTAAAACCTATAGAATGCTTAAAATGCACATTACTTTTTTCATCAAATGCAAACACCATTTTTGTTTTAAAACTAGTTTTCTCTACAAATACGACAGCTAAAAATGTGCATGTTTCACAATTTGTCAGTATAGTTTTGTTTATTCATATTTACTGTACTAAACACTTACTAATTTCTGCATTAAAACTGTAATTGACAGCAATACCCTGTTTAACGAGAGTGTTTAAAATGGTTAATTCCACTGAGATTAGACCTGTCACGATCACACATTTTGAAGTTTGATATATCTCTGAAGTAAATATAAACGATAAATGATGCCACTGACACAAAACCCAGCAGATTCAAACCACAAAAACTATTCTAAATCTACCATATTATTAAAAAAACATGAGCTGCAATAAATTAAAAAATTAAAAACAGCTGAATGAAACACTGCATCTGTAATAAGTCTTAGAAGTTATTCATTCAACCTTTTACGGCTTAAATCTTTTCATATATCAAAAAATAACCAAAAATTTCCCTAGTAGTGAAAAAGAAAACTTCCCCCCAATAAATATTGACCCCAAAATCTCTTGTTGCAGCTTTCATATATTGAAAAAGAAGTCGCTATAGTGATCATTGTGACAAGCCTAACTGTACTCTCCCCTGTAATACTATAGATGACACAAACCAATTAAAAGTACCAGTGACTAAAACTCTGACTACAACTACCTGCAGACGTATTTATGTTGTTGTATTGTTTTACTTTTACTCACTGTCAGTTGCTGGAGGTCCCTGGATGAGTGGAAGGACGTCTCTGGCTGTATTTGTGAAGAGGCTGGCCTTTAAACAGGGGGCTGGTGCAGTACTGTGCATGGACTGAAAAGGCTTGGCCATAAACGTACATTTACTAAAGCAATACTAAATTAAGTTTGGTGTAAATATATTGCAGTATATTTATAGAATAGAATATATCATCATCATCTTATCACTCACATTGGATTTTGTGGTTTGCAGGTCATTGAAATTATCTTAAATGTCCAGAAATCAGATAATAAAAGCCAGTGATTCTCCACTAGGGCAGCTTGGGACCTATCCTCAACTAAAGTGCATATGACAGTTTGAAGTTCACATAATTATATTAACTAATCCAAAAATGCTGTGTAATTGCATTAAATATTTTGTAAAAATCTCATCT
The DNA here is from genome assembly GCA_019594935.1 of Periophthalmus modestus. NCBI lineage: Eukaryota > Metazoa > Chordata > Actinopteri > Gobiiformes > Gobiidae > Periophthalmus > Periophthalmus modestus. The sequence continues at coordinate 22,342,367 of JAIEZT010000026.1, forward strand.
AGTTTCTCTTATTTTGGCTATTTTGTTGAAGTTCATCATAGTTTTCTTCCTCTTTGGACAGTTCTAAGAATGACTCAATGAATCAAAAGTGTTTATAGATATCAACAGTCATTTTAGGAAAAGACCCACTAACCATCAGAGGAAGCCTTTAAAAATCATTTAAAATCATTCACATTTTTGGAAGAAAGTCACAAGGAAGAACCGACACGCACTGCTGTTTTCCCCTGAGACAAAAAGGTTCACTGAGGTGATTCTTTTAAAGCTTCAAAATACTGATTACACCTAGATGCATCAGCCAGGATGTTGTAGAATAAATTGTAGTAGCCGAGTTGAAGAGAAGAGGCATGATGCTGGGGTTCTAACACAGGAGAAGTTCATTTATCATCAGTACGGGACCCACACCCAGAGACATGAACCCTCAACACACTGTGATAGTGTTATGGAAAAATAATAACTCTTTTGACAAATAATAATCTATTTGCGAAGCCTGGAGAGTTTTGAAATACTAAAAAGGTTTATTCTTTGTTACGGCAGATACAGACAGGACAGGGCCCAGACCTGCCCTGGCCACAGACTGGTAGCCTTCCGGCGTCACAAGTCTCTCTGAGTCTGAGTCTCCCCTAGAGCATTTCTCCCCCTGGTCCTTAGTCTCCCTCAGCATCTGAGCTCTGAGTATTTATACCAGAATGACAAAGCTACATACATTTCAAAGCAGTGACTTTTGTTTCACATCCATAAGATAATGAGTCATGTTAATGTCTAGTCTGAGTCTCTGCATTTACACAAAGACCTATGTTTTTTAAAAAACTTTATTTGACAACATGAATATACTTAAATTTCCATTCCAGTCTACTACAGTCCTGCCTGGCTATGCTTCCGTTGTAGGGAGTATTATATCTCTGACGACGTCGGCTAAGATAAAGGACTGAGGTGGCTTAAGTGCTCTAAATACAGCACCAAAATGGAATTTCTCCGACACAAGAGTACGGCAATGGCAATAGGCTGGGTTCACGGGACATGACAACATTGTAGAATCCCTATAGTTTAAACTGTTTAAATCTGACTGTTCTGAATTCTGTCAGAACTGTCAGATTTGACGTGGTATATGGCTAATATCTAATATCAGCATAAATAAACAGAAGTGAAATCATTTTCTGACTATAGCCTCAAAAGTGGTGCCATTAGTCACCGACAAAGGGACTTTAAGCCATTAGATTAATATGACAAGTTTATGGAGCCGATCAAATATGGACATGGTTCAATGTGTTGATCATAAGTTTGGAGATTTATTTCAAATTAATAATATCTAACAGAGAAACTATTAGCTAATTAGCCAATCCCAAGACAATTAAATGTTTCTACAAAAACATTTAGCCCCAGACAGAAGTGAGTGATGGAGTAATAAACCCAGATTTAACCAGGACAAAACGCAATAGTAATCTTAAAGTGGGGCTAAATACCCACAACCACATTTCAAATATGGCAACTGGGCAGTATCTAGAAGACTAAGGAAAAGAGTGAGGGTAGAAAATGGGCAGAGCCTGAAGGACTAAATAGAAGAGTGAAGGGAGAAGAGGGGTGGGGCCTGGGGGTATAAGGAATTGTGTGATTGAATCCACACTTCAAATTCTGCCCCTGCAGCCAGGTATTTGTAATCAGGAACATCTTGCTATAATCAGTTATCAGGGCAGTCTTGTGTGATGTCACCAACTGTTGGAACTTGCATAGGCAGCACACTCTCAGAATGACATTGTTTGTTTGTTTTTACCAGAAAACTGCAAATTTACCTAGTTTGCACTAAAGCTGCCAAAAATGGCAAGGAACAGTAAATAATGTGTAACACCACATACACAGCTTAGTAGCAAAACAATGGCTTTAGAGTTTTGTTCCACTTTATTTATTTCACCCATAAGGAGTGGAGATGAGAAGAACCTAGTTGGGGCAGTCACCTTGTGTGTATCTGTGATGGAAATTTAAGTATATTCATGCTGTGTCTTTAAATGCATTTGATCTGCGTCTGTCTGCCAGACCCAGTCGAGACATTAACATGTGTGAAGCACTGTCTCCATCCCTCATGAAACTCGTTCTCGTTCTACCTGTCGAGGTGTAAAAGTTCATTACCATATGGATGTGAAATAAAAGTCACTCTGCTTTGAAATGTATGTAGCTTTGTCATTCTGGTATAAAATAGTCAGAGTTCAGATGCTCAGGGGACTTGCTCGGGGGACTTGGTGTGGAGACTGGGGGAGACGACGAAAGGCTGCCAGTCTGTCGAGTGGTCATCCAGAACACAGTGAAGATGGAAACCTTTTGGTTTCTGTCCTGATGCATGGAGCTTTCAAAGAAGAACATGGATGGACATGTGTTTATGTCCTGGATCACCACCGCTGGATTCGAACAAGTTTTACTTGGTGAGCTTTTGCAATACAAACTATTTCATTTGAAAAGGAAATCTTCATCTGCAAAGACTGGTGAATCAAAGGACAATGTACTTTGGAAATGCAAAATCCCTAACTGGAATTCTCTAAACATACCCAACTGCCATAGCTCTGATCCTATACCAGTTTTTGATTCATCTCACAACTTTTTCAGTCTTTTTGGCTTTAAAATCTTATGTGTGTACCATCATGCTGCCCTTACAACAAGCTGCTAATACAATCCTAACAACAATGGCCCTCGCCCACACCTGATTTTCTCACTTTTGAGACATAGTTGACAGACTGCTCATCCTTTTATACCACTGAAACTAAGCTATTGGAAGTTACGAATGCTAAACATCTCAAATGGGGAGCAAAACTTCAAGAGGATCTGGACAGAAATGGATTCCAACTGAGGAGCCAAGTCAACTTGTGACATCAAAAGTAAAGAGGCTGAAAGCATGTTTTGCTGCACTTTGGTTTGTATAATATCTCTTGGGACCTACTTGAATGTATTCTCCAGAGTGAGGTTCAGGGGTCATTATGGCTAACTACCAAACAGTCATGGGTGAAATTCCCCTCTAGTTGTAACTAGCTGTAAACAGTCAAACGGGTGGAAGTCCCTGCTATTTAGCGAACAGTCACTAGGTGAAACTCCTATCTAGGGTTACTAACTGGTAAAAGGCAAAAGGGTAAGATTCTCTGTGTAGTTGAGCGTAAGGACGGCTGAACTTTTATCATGAGGGAGAGTAAATTCAGCAGTGCACCTCCATCGGGTCTAAAAATAAAGATATAATGTAATTGCAAAATGCAGACAAATGTAAATTTCCTTCATGTCAACACTATGCTCTAATTTACTCACAATGTTAAGTGTGAAAAAAAAGAAAGAAAAAAAGCAGTTAAAAGAGAGGGGGAAAAAGAAAAACAGAAAAAACAGCAAAAACAGAAAAAAAAGGAAAAATGAAAAGAAAAAAAAAAAAAAAAGAAATGAAAGAAAATGGTTAAGTACAGAGTGTGACACCAGAAGTCAACTGAACATTTATGAGTTCTTGGAACTGATCAGCCAAACTGTATGGTGTAAATTGTGCAACGTCAGAAAATATGTGTGTAACTGTTAAACCGCTGTGAACAGTGTCAACAAGAAAACGACAGGATGCAGTTTCAGCTGATCCACTCATTTTCTACATTTGTTTGTTTCTTTATATTTATTTTTATTTTATGTTTTTTGCCTCATTACTGCAGTGAGTTTAATGACATGCAAGTCCTCAGAAAAGTCCAGCTGGTACCAAAAACCCTCCTCAATAGTGATCTCTCTTCAAAACAAAATGAAGGCCTAATCAAAGCCGGTAGTGATCACAAATCTAAACTGACTCGACTGACTTGACCATCCTTGACGACTATGCGCCTGCGATTTTGTTAATAACTTTTTTTTTGTTACAGGAGATGCGGATGCTGCGTAATTTCTCTTCTTTTTCTTTATATGTTCCTATGAAAAAATCACACACTAACACACTAACAACTAACCAATAACAGTTTTCTGATTCACAAAATGCTTCTTTAGGAATTACAATTTAATCAAATGTTTTTACCTTACAGCAGAAGACTAAGCCAGCACAGATGTCAGCTCTGAACAAAATTGACACATGTATATACACACATTTATATATATATATATATATATATATATATATATATATATATATATATATATATATATATATATATATATATATATATATATATATATATATATATATATGTGTGTGTGTGTGTCAAATATTACAAAATGAGTTTTAGTTTTTCAAAATTGAATTGTGATAAAACAGGTGTTATCATTTAGTTTTCCATTAACTACAAAACCTGTAACCTGACAACGCCCTTCAAGACAAAGAACCACAGAACCAACCACCACAGCTGGATCTGAACCAAAAGCTCCTTCTGAGCAGAAAGACACGAGTTCTTCTTCTGGGCAGAATCAGACCTGCATCATGAAATTCATCCTTCTGTTTCAATGTCACTGGAGGAAAACTTCAAAAACAATTCAGCCATTCACTTCTTCTCATATGACTCAAAAGTACTCCACCTGTTCCTCGTGTCCCCAGACACAGCCCTGAAGATCGACACATGGGCTGAAGGACAACTCCAGAGACGAGCTGTGGCCAGAGACGCCAAGCTGCGTGCGGACGGAGAGTACAGCCATGTGTGGTCAGAGGGAGGACAAAGGGACAGAGGACAGGTGATGGGAAAGATTTAACTGAACAGCGCCACCATCATGTTAAAACAGCATTCATCGTCTGACTACAAATCATAAAGGATCAGGACAAACTGAACTGAACACAAGAATGAACTGTTGAATTTGCCTCATCTCAATCAACAAACTAATGGACCTTCATTTCCATGAACTGTTTTTTGGATCCACAACAATGAACGTTTCAGTGCACGCTGTTTGTGACAATGATTGTTTATGAAGTATAATTAATGAATAATCAAAAGGGAGAAGTGTGATGGAAATTTAAGTATATTCATGCTGTGTCTTTAAAATATGAGCCTAAAGCCTAAAAATATGAGCCTAAAGCTGAGGGTGGTACCACAACTCTGGAAGACCTCCTGCATGGTACCGGTGCCCAAGACGCCACAGGCCAAGGAGCTCAACAGGTTCAGGCCGGTGGCTCTAACGTCTCATCTGATGAAGACACTGGAGAGACTGGTCCTTGGCCACCTCCGCTCCACCGTGAGCTCAGCGATGGATCCGCTGCAGTTTGCATACCAGCCTGGCATCGGAGTGGAGGACGCCGTCATCAACCTGCTGCACCGCTCATTGTCTCACCTGTAGAACCCCGGCAGAACTGTGAGGATTCTCTTCTTCTTCTGCAGTGCTTTCAACACCATCCAGCCTCTGCTCCTGAGGGACAAGCTGGAGACCGCCGGGGTGGACTGTGACCTGGCAGACTGGATCCTGGACTATCTCACAAACCGGCCCCAGTTTGTGAGAGCCAAGAACTGCGTGTCTGACCTCATGACCTGCAGTGTGGGGGCGCCCCAGGGCACTGTCCTCGCGCCCTTTCTTTTCACCCTTTACACTGCAGACTTCAGACACAATACAGACAGCTGCGTCTCTCTGATGACTCTGCCATCATTGGCCTCATCAAGGATGACGACGATGTGGAGTACAGAGGACTAACACAGGACTTTGTGGACTGGTGTCAGCAGAACCACCTCATCATCAATGCAGGGAAGACCAAGGAGATGGTGGTGGACTTCCGCAGACGCCACTCTACTGCCCCCTCAGTGAACATCCAGGGAAGGGACATTGAGAGAGTGGACTCATACAAGTACCTGGGTGTTCATCTGAACAACAAACTGGACTGGACTCACAACACAGACGCACTGTACAGGAAGGGCCAGAGCAGGCTCTATCTCCTGAGGAGACTCAGGCCTTTTGGAGTGAGAGGGCCACTCCTGAAGACCTTCTATGACTCTGTGGTGGCATCAGCCATCCTGTACGGTGTGGTCTGCTGGAACAGCAGCATCACAGAGAGGGAGAGGAAGAAGCTGGACAAGATCATCAAGAAGTCCAGCTCCGTCCTGGGCTGTCCTCTGGACTCAGTGCAGGAGGTGGGGGACAGGAGGGTCCTGGCTAAGGTCATCTCAATGCTGGACCATGAGTCTCACCCCCTGCAGGACGCTCTGTCTGCCCTGGAGAGCAGCTTCAGTGACAGACTGATTCACCCTCGCTGTGTGAAGGAGAGGTTTCACAGGACTTTCCTTCCTGCTGCTGTCAGACTGTATAATGAACACTGTTAACACCGAACATGTGTCATTCAACTATGTGCAATACCCACTTCACAAGTCACTTTACTTTACGGAGATGTATATCTATATGTATATATATATGTGTATATTAGAGTTTATTCTGGAGTCTATTTCTTAAATTATTTCTAGCTATTTATCTATTATCTTGTTTTATTTTAATTTCTTTGTGCATGTACGATTTTCCTTCTGTTCTCTATGTGTGCAGTGCAATGCTGGAATTTCCCCACTGTGGGACTAATAAAGGCATATCTTATCTTATCTTATCTTAAATGCATTTGATCTGTGTCTGTCTGCCAGACCCAGTCGAGACATTAACATGTGTGAAGCTCTGTCTCCATCCCTCATGAAACTTGTTCTCGTTCTACCTGTCGAGGTGTAAAAGTTCATTATCATATGGATGTGAAATAAAAGTCACTCTGCTTTGAAATGTATGTAGCTTTGTCATTCTGGTATAAAATAGTCAGCGCTGAGATGCTCAGGGGACTTGCTCGGGGGAACTTGGTGTGGAGAGGAGAGACTCGGTGGTGGAGACTGGGGGAGAGGCCTGGGCCCTGTCCTGTCTGTATCTGCTGTAACAAAGAATAAACCTCTTTTCTGAATTTCAAATAAATACTCACTGAGCTTCGCAAATGGATTACTTTTCATTGAGAATTGTAATTTTTTCCACAACATATCCATTGACTTACCACAATGGTAAGTGGAGTGTGATTAGATATTGTTATGTGATTAGATATTTGTAATTAAACAACAGAATATGGTCATATATTGAGTTTATAAAAAGACTTTATTGAGGTACTTAGTCTTACTCCCATTCCCCAGTGTCTAAGACCTGTTCCGTTTCCACGGTTTCAGTCTGAGGAGAGTTTAGTAGGTCAATGGTCTGTCCCTCCCTCAGCTTCAGAATGGCCTGTTTCAGATGCCACCTGTGAAAAGACACTGTCACTGCAACTTCAACCACAAATCATTTACAAAGCACACATGTACACCTGATGCCCCGTCTCAATAACTTCTGCAATGGTATTTATTGCTACTGAAAAATGTTCTGTAATAATCAGTGTGTTTCTAATTTAAATTAATTTTAAAGCTGCCATCTGTAAGTTAGTTTGAGTTTTTTGCAAGTAGATGTCAGATATGAAGCCTGTCCCCCCACCCCTTACCTGGCCTTTCTTCAGACTCACCTGTGCCCTTCTTCTGTAAGACCAAAGCTACAACACTATCACAAACACTAACGCAGACAGCATTTAGTGGTCTTATGTGAGAATACAATAGGGGTGGGTTGCCAGTCTAATTACAGATGGTAGCTTTAAGGCTTTTTTAAATGCAGATTTTTTTGTACTTTTCATTCTACTACTGTTCTTGTACATGGGTGTTGCAACACAGAAATTTCCTCCATTGTGTGACAAATAAAGGTTTACTAATCTTATTCTGACTCAAGCCACTTCATGCCACTGAAGCAACAGCCTTAAAGAAAAATTGTCCCATCAAACCCATTCTCAAGATATGATATATATTGTGGGGAAATAGCACAGTGAAAACCTAGTAGTTAGGTAAGGATATCAATTTTGTCAATTTGTCAAAAATGTTCATATTAACCGGCTCTACATAATCCAGGGGTATTTATTTTGCTATTTTGTCCGTAAATTAAGATATGAACATTAATAAAAGACCAGTCAGGCGCCTTCTTTCGCTATGGGTGACGTCACACTCACTTAGTCCACTTCTTTATACAGTCTATAGTGCTGCCACATTTGCAATTCTATTTTGTCTGTTTTAAAATGAGCTTATAAATAATATGTATTATGATGATTGTTATTAGTATTATTATTATTATTATTATTACCAAAAATATTTGAACATTGTACCTAATGTTGCAGCAAATTTACTATTTGATATGGAACTAAGTGGAAGGTTCTGGTTGACTATTCCTGACAGATCGCAGTCTCACCTGTTTTCTGCTGTATCTCTGTGTGATGATGTGTACAGATATCCTCCAGTCTTTGAACCTCTCACCGGGATCTTGATCTGAATCCAATACACACACAACAAATTGTAAAAGAAACAATACAGACACATATATAATAATCCTGCATGGCATACAGAGGTTTCGACCTGGTTTATTTTTTTATATAACTGTAAATAAGGGGATTTTCTTTTGTCCTCTTATATATGTGGGTGACATTATTTTGCATTAACTTTATTATTGCTTGAATAAACCCTCCTCGTTTTACCTGAGCCCAGTGCTGATCGATGTAGTTCTGTTTATCGGTCAGTCGCAGGTTGTAGACTTTTAGAGGTGGAGCTCCGAGACTCTCCATGGCAAAAGAACATGCCTCCAGCTTCTGCACGGCCAGCTGATGGTACTCTGAGGCTGCGAATTTCTCTAAAACAGAAAACAATTAAGATCATTTGTAGAAAATGTATCTAAATATTATTTAGTTATTCCAAATGTTTGTTTGTTTAGGAATGAATCTAAAATCAATTCTCTTGTTGATTAGGAACACAACAGGCCTTCACCACTTCTCTCTAATCTCAAAACTGCTCAGTGTTGCATAATTCTTCAGTTTTTCAGTCAAACTGGATTTTCCAAGCTACCACAGCTGCCCTGAGACAGACTGACAGAAGTGTGGCTGCCAACCTGTGTTTATGGCTTCTCTAACCACCACAGTTAAAACCCACAGTCATATAATAAAGCCCAAGAATACCACAAAAAATGATCCGATATTACTGCTGTCACCGTTACTGCTGCTGGAGCTTGATCTATAGAGGGTTAAATTCTAGTGTAGTGAAAATAAGAAACAATAAATAATTTATAATTATAATTACAATTAACTGGAATAACTGACTCATTTTATACAGAAAAAAATATTTTTTCTTTCAGTTCTTTTTTTTTTTTTTTTTTTTACAGAACTAGTGTATTGTAATAGTGGCCATAATAGCAGCATGAAGCAAAACTTGTGCCTGGGCTGTGCTTCTCCAAAGTGAGGCGTGGTGACAAGTACTGGCCTATGTGGAAATACAAGTTACTAAATAATTATTGTTACAACATAATGGACTATTCAAGCCTTCATGCATGTTATATTAGCATTCAGGCAGCACATTTATTTAGAATGATTTTGTTTTTCATTTTCCAAAATTTTGGATAATAAAAGACGTACTCACTTTGCATCAGGTAGTACATGGTTCCCACTCCTGCTCCAGTCACTACAGTGGTGAATATAGCGAGCTCTTGTAGTTTTTTAGTAGAAATCCTCATCTTTCCTTCAAAAGTCAAAACTGAAAGAGAAAGGAGTGAAAATGCTTTCCCAGCTGTGAAATTGTTAAAAATAAACTCACGATGGTCTAAACTTCACTAAATAAATATTTTCTTCTGTGTTTGTCGCATAGTTTATTTGTGACAGCGTCTCTTTTATTTCAAATCAAACATTTTTTACATATTTTGCCTCCTTGCATGAGCCACTTGTCCTTGTTTGTTTATCTTCCGGTTTTAGGGCGACAGTGAGGCGCTTTCATATGACGTCACCCAAGCGATTTTTAAAAGTATTTTTAAAGTATGTATTTTATATTTAAGTAATATATTTGCCTTTAAATACTTTGTTTTATTCATAAGCTAAAAACATAGTACTCAAGTAATGTCAGAATGAAATATAACCACTTTAAATAGGAAGCACATTATAATACAAATATCAATAAAAATAAGTTCTTTAATTTAATTCCATTGTAATGTGGGTCATTGTAGCTATATCTGGGCAAAACGAGTTTCAAACATAAACTATTGTAGCTATTTAAACATGTTCGAAGTGATCTGATTTATGAACTGTATTGAATTGTGTTATTTCATAAGATCTCACTCAGTGTTCTAGGAGCTGATCACAAAGCACCTGTGCTTACAGGAGAGGGGCTCTCTGAGTGCCACTGAAGACTGGCTCCTATAGTTTAAAGATGCAAAATGGACAATTACAGAACTAAGCTTCAAAACAAGGTGAGCCAGGAGCTACCACTGAAATCGCTCAAACACAAATGGGGCAGATCCCCTTCACAGGGCTGATCCCCTTCACAGTCTGAGATTAACTTCCTGCCAGCGTTTCCGAACAGAGAGAATAAGGCGAGCCTGGAGGAGGCGAGAAATAGGCTGATGGAGCTGCACCCGAGCAGAGGCAGGGCCCAGATCCAGGAGTTGATAGAGTGCAGCTACAGGAGGTGGTGCTGACGGGAGGATGTGCTGATAGGAGGAGGTGCTGACAGGAGGTGGTGCTGCTGACAGGAGGAGGTGCTGACAGGAGGTGGTGCTGACAGGATGTGCTGCTGACAGGAGATGGTACTGATAGGAGGTGGTGCTGCTGACAGGAAGTGGTGCTAACGGGAGGATGTGCTGATAGGAGGTGGTGCTGACAGGAGGAGGTGGTGCTGCTGACAGGAGGAGGTGCTGACAGGGAGGGTGCTGCTGACAGGATGTGCTGCTGACAGGATGTGCTGCTGACAGGAGATGGTACTGATAGGAGGTGGTGCTGCTGACAGGAAGTGGTGCTGACAGGAGGTGGTGCTGACAGGAGGATGTGCTGACAGGAGGTGGTGCTGCTGACAGGAGGTGGTGCTGCTGACAGGACGAGGTGCTGCTGACAGGAGGTGGTGCTGATGACAGGAAGTGGTGCTGACAGGAGGAGGTGCTGATAGGAGGAGGTGTTGACATGAGGTGGTGTTGCTGACAGGACGTGATGCTGCTGACAGGAGGAGGTGCTGACAGGAGGTGGTGTGCTGCTGACAAGAGGTGGTGCTGCTGACAGGAGGAGGTGCTGATAGGAGGAGGTGCTGACAGGAGGTGGTGCTGCTGACAGGAAGTGGTGCTGACAGGAGGAGATGCTGACAGGAGATGGATGGTACTGATAGGAGGTGGTGCTGATAGGAGGAGGTGCTGAGAGGCCTGAAGATGGAGGAGGTCCAAGAGAGGAAGTCTAGAAGAGGTGGCCCACTCTCTTCAGTCCATGATAATATTGAAAACAAACCATGAAGCAGAATTATCCCCCTAAAAAAATATTCTGACAAATGAAGTTATTTATTTAACCTTCTTCAGCTCAAATCTTACCATATTGCAAAAAAACTACAACAAAATATTCTGCTACAGCAAAGAAAAAGTACCCACGATAAATACTGACGCCCGAAAAATATTGTTCCATGTGTCATATCAGTAGTAGTAGTACCTTTAGACATTTAGTCGAGTAATCAGTCGATGGAGTCTCAGTCGACCCAATTTGTTTTATTTGAATGTTCATTGTAGGGATTTATCTGGACAACAACAGACATTAGGGAGGGGATTACCTGAAGATTTGGGGGTGAATCCTGTGTTTAATCTGCCTTTTTTCCATATAAATACATTTTCCTAGTACTTTTCTGTTTTAATAGTTGTTTTGCATGAATTCCCCCTGCAGGTGTAGTGCAGTTTGAGTCAGATACATAGAGATATTGAATAGTTTTGAGAGCACCCCATTTTTATTTGACCAATCGATCGGCAGCACATGTCAGGCCAATACGACAGTGCTCCTGGTGACAAAAGTGAGTCTGGAGCTCTGTCATGTGAAGCATACTAGATATTGTAAATGTGTGGAAAGTATTAACAACAGAAAAGTATGAGTGAAGGAGGCAGTATTTCCTGTCAGATCACTTGGATTCATTGAATTGTTGAATTCAAACAAATCCCTTCTAACTGTATTACAGATATTGTGTTCATACTAAATATTTCCTCCCTTCAGGACATAAAACACCACTGAAAATATAGTGGTGTATGTGCATTCACATGGATGGAGCCATCATGAGTTTATGATCATTCCAATACTTTTATCTGCTGACTGCAGCAAAAACTAACATTTGGACAGTAGAGAAGTATTTGTCCCACACTGGTCCAGCTGGATGTGGAAAAAACTCATGTCTATGGCTCTTCCGGTGAAAACAAACAGGTAACACTCAAGTCTTATCACCCATTCCATGGTTGCCAATGGTTGCACAACATTCAAAGCATAACAACATAAAGCGCAACATTCAAATTGTCCGCCATTTTCGCTCTTGTCCTCGAGAGAGAAGCATTGTTGTCCAGACTCAGCTAACGGCTAATAGCTAACGGCTAATTGTAGCTAAACTAGCGCCGCGCAGCACTCATCATCTTATTTGTTTTTTTTTCAGCACTTGAACTTCATCAGCCTTCAAGTTCAGCAGCACTTGGACGCCACCAGCCAGAAGTTCATCTGCAGCATGGTAAAGCAAATTTGTCTTTTTTAAAAGCATTTGCGTGATTATTAGTATAAATAACAACATTAGCTATAAGGCTACTCAAGTATTTACTACTTCTGCTGCCTAACACATTGAAAATAGAAATATAAATGAAAAATATAAATATATACTTCTAAAGGTTCCATAGATGGTTAAATATTAAAAGACCAAACTTTGAACACGGTTTAATATAGTTTAGCAACATACATTAAAATATATTGTTTGATATGGTCATATTTGGCCAAAACACTGATTGTATACTAAGGATACTTGTACTATATTTGTACTAAAGGATAAATCCTCAATGTATTTGTATGTTTTTAATAAATAAAAGGGATTTTCCTTTGTAAATACATCATTAGAAAGCAAAATCTCTGAAGGTACTGTTGCAAGTTTCTTCTACTAAATCTCTGCTCAATAGTTGGTGAACTTGCCACAACCCAGAGTATTTTATTTAATGTTGCTTACTGAAAATAAGTGTTATGTTTTATTGAATTTGGAGTGGATCAACACAAAGTGGCCAAATGGCTCACATTTATGCATGTTCGAACAAAAAAGTTTGGTTTGAGTAGTATTGATTGCCGAAACATTGATCAACTTATTCATGGTTTATAAACTACAATACATTTACAACACTAACCAAATAAAACATAGGCAATGCACACAGATATTAAAATAAGCACCCTACTGTGCTACATTTGGTGTGATATATTGTTAAAATCCTTAAAGATGCTAAGAGATCTGTCACAAAATTAATTAATTAGTTTGTCATTTAGATACTGTCTTTGAGCATACATTTAATGTTGATTATCTTCTGTCCAACAGGGCGGCAGGAAGAGGAAGAGGTCTCCTGCCCCTGCCCCTCGGATCACTCGCTCCCGCCGCGGTGATCCTTCAGCGAGGGGCAGCTCTCAACCCTCCTCTTCTGCTCCGGTAGGCCTGATCACATCTGCCCTTTGCTCTTTTTATAATGTTGTTACAAAGAGATTAGTATTCACCTGTGTGTTCTGATGTTCCATCTCCAGAGAGCGGACCGCCGAGGGCCCTCCACCGTCGGGATGCCCGCAGCTCCTCAGCAGGTAAGCCTCGCACACTTAACTCAACTAAACTCTGTCTCTTGGTGGTTTAGATTGTTTGTTGGATTTTTTTACATGTTTTTATCCCTTTTCCATTTTTACCTTTTTTAAACCAAACTTAAACTTTTGTAGGCTGCCAGCAGCAGAAGGCCTCTGCCTCGGCAGACTCGTCCTTCTGCTCATGTGCAGGTGAGTTTGACCTGTTTTAAATATTTTGTGACACTTAACTGTATGAAATGTCAAATGACTCATGCTCTTTTTCTTGATTCCCAGCCTGTTGAGAGCCGCAGCCCTGGGCTCTCCCCCTCTGGCTCCTCCCCCTCTGGATCCTCCCCCGTGGGCTCCTCTGTGCCCCCTCACCCTGCTGCTCAGGTAAGTCTATGTTTCTCAGTGAGACATTGTGGCGTTGTTGCATTGTGTTTGACATATGTCTGTATATTGTTGGAGCAGCCTGGAGGCCGGCAGCGGTCCCTCTTCCCTGTCTGGGTCCATGTGTGGGACGTGTCTCTGTTTTTGGAGGTATACAGGACCCTACACTAGAACACTGTTGGTCACATGTAAAACGGGACATAATACTATAAAGTGACTGTGCTCTCTTCAGCTCTTAGAGACTATGCTTCCCAACCTGCACCACATGGACCAGGAGGTTTGGCGGTACGTCTCCGGGTCAGACTCCATGCTGGTGACTCCCCCCTGGGCGTCTGCCTCCACTCTCCGTGAGGTTGAGGAGACCCTTGCGACCCTTGAGTCCGCTTTGAGCGACTCGCCCTACGGCAGCGAACTGTAAGTCCCCATGCTGTGGGCTTTAACCGTTCACTTTTTGTTTTATAATGACAGGTACAGGTAAGTATTGTCACAAGGCCTCAGGTGAGTAGTACTGTGTCTTTTTACTTGATGATGTCATTTTGAGTTTAAGGTTTATAACACAGCAGGAGGAGAACATGCTTGGACTCTGCAACACTCACTGATGGTCCGAATGCCTGCTTCTGCTCACACTGGATCGAATGACCTTTTAGGAGTACACTGGAGCCTCTCTCACAGAACGGTGAAGCTCTAGGATGCCATAGTTTATAGAATGCATTTATTCACAACATACAGATGTCACAACTCTGCCTCTTTCCTCCTCTGTGCCTCAGATATAAGCAAATCCCACATGAAAACACAGTGTAACTATTCACCATATGTGTCTCCTACAGTGATTTAATGTGATCCTTAATTGTTTAATGCAGGATACAAATGGACTGTACTGCCACCTGCTGGAGATGCCCTGGAAGCCAAAACAGGATGAAGACCCTAACTGTCGTCATCATGATGCGAATGCTGGAGTTATCAGATATCTGGTAGGTTTAGTGTCGGTGCTCGCTGGTTTAGTAGCTTTCAAAAAAAATAATCAAACCTACATTTTCTTTCACATTGTAATTGAATAGATCCTGTTTTAAGATGAGGAATATTCATTGTGTTTCGTAGTATTACAATATAATTGGTTGTTGAGCTATATGAGACGATATAGATAAGACATGTGTCTTGCTGACCACATCTGGGAAGAACAGTTAAGATGCGTCACACCACTCAAAGACTGTCTGAAGTTACAGTGTAAACGTGTCAAAGTAATACATCACCATGTTATGTGCAGTAGTGTGTACTGTGCCTGAGATTTAGCACCTGCACACTTAGTAGGACTGCAGTGCTCCTGCAATAGACCTAGCCGATACAGAAACTGTAAATAAGAGCTGTTTACAGTTTGAGTGCAGTTAGCTCCTCCCTTCAGATACATTAGGCAGTGTCCACCAACAATCCGACCAGAACTGACGAAGCGGCTCGGATGAGCAGCGAAACGTCTTCACTCTCACAACTTTTTGTTAGGTTGACAGATTTGACTTTTTGCTTTTAGTCTGGATCAGACCTAGAGATATATACACACAGATATATTGTTAAATGTAGAACAAGTTATTATACTGTTTCTTTTTTTCCTTTAACAGATAATGTTCTGGCAAGAAGAGCAGAAATGAATACAACTGTGACCATCTACAAGTTACTGTAAGTCATTTTGCAATATTATATTTTATAACAATATTTCAAATCAAGTTGATATAAGTGTGGCACTATGTGATTTCTGATGAAGTCTTAACTCTGTTTACCCCCCATAAGTTAATCTAGTCTAACTAGGCCTGAAAACGTTTAATATAACTACTGTTTATATGTATTTGGATCATATTGTGGATGGTGTGTTTTAAGAGCAATAATCGGTATCACCAGCAGAGGGTGCTGCTGGTGATACCAGGAGCTGTGGCCTGGGCAGAAGAAGAAGTACCGTCTGAGTGAGCGCAGAGCAGGCATCAACTGAGTTTTATATTTTTTTTTCCAGATATTCATCATGATGGCAGAGGATGTGTTTGAAAAAACTCATTAAAGGTACCAGCCAGTTGGATGAGAAGCAACAACCAGACTCTTCTCCAAAAACAGCGCCTGAGGAAGAATCCCTACTATTACCATTTTCTGCTTCTCCACTCAGAACCTGACCAAAGCCAACAAACACTCAAAGAGGCCCACGGGGGTGAGGGAGGTGTTTTCAAGGCTCACTTTTGTGAAGAGGGAGCAGTGCCACGGCAACCGGCAGAGTCCTCATGTCCACCACAGGACTGACCCACAACGGCTCTTTTAAGAGCCACGTACTACACTATAAAGAGCTTAACATTTTAGAATCTATGGTTATGATTCATTATTTTTATTCACTTAGCAAATATTATACTACCTAAAGTTTAAGATTGAATATTTTTGTGCTGTTGTTTGTTTCTTGTTTGTATTGGGACCAGAACTGGGCTGCTGACTGTAGCTTCAGGTTCATCATAACATGGACATTCAAGATTGGCCTTAATTACCAGGTTACACAGGGAAATTATTAAACATACAGATTAATTTAACTCTGGTCTATGCTTTTGGATGTTTTATTTATGGTCTTCAATGGTAAATTAAGTAAGCTTTTAGATATGTAAATATGGTATACATTGTGTTAACCATGACTGATATTACCCCTGACGAACTACACAGTAGAAAATGGTGTATGATGTATAAAGTAATAAACATTTCATAATAAAATTTAAACATTTTATTTTACGACATCAACATTTATAACAACAAATATTAACATAATATAAAATAAGATAATTTTATGAACCATTTACATATTGTATATTTAGAAAGGACCTTGCCTGGAGGAGGGGGGGTGGTGGAAATGAGGGGACATATAAAAGGAGGGTCTGTTTCCACCCCTGCAGAAGGCGCCACTTCAATCTACAGAGTAGATAGTAGTAGACAATGCAGTATTTTTATATAATAATTAGTGAATGGTAAATTTTAACAAAATCCTTACAATGAGGTGGCACCTTCTGCAGTAGAGGAAGCAGAGACAACAAAAAGTACTCATCCTCAGACTGAGCATGAGGAGGAGGACGGTCCTGGAGTGCCGTCAGTATCTCTCTCTCGAAGCTGGAGGGCGACGACACCAGGAACTTCTTGGCTCTCCTCTTCAGTGGGCCTGCAACACAGAAAGTGTTATGAGAATAACGTTTAAACATAAGTTAATGGCCAGGGGTGGGCAAACTTTCTGACACACGGGCCACAATGGGTTTTAAAATTTGACAGAGGGGGCTGGGCCATAAATAAATAAATAAATATATATATATTCTATATCTTATTATATATATAGTGATATTGTGTTCATACTAAATATTTCCTCCCTTCAGGACATAACACCACTTGAAAATATAGTGGTGTATGTGCATTCACATGGATGGAGCCATCATGAGTTTATGATCATTCCAATACTTTTATCTGCTGACTGCAGCAAAAACTAACATTTGGACAGTAGAGAAGTATTTGTCCCACACTGGTCCAGCTGGATGTGGAAAACTCATGTCTATGGCTCTTCCGGTGAAAACAAACAGGTAACACTCAAGTCTTATCACCCATTCCATGGTTGCCAATGGTTGCACAACATTCAAAGCATAACAACATAAAGCGCAACATTCAAATTGTCCGCCATTTCGCTCTTGTCCTCGAGAGAGAAGCATTGTTGTCCAGACTCAGCTAACGGCTAATAGCTAACGGCTAATTGTAGCTAAACTAGCGCCGCGCAGCACTCATCTTATTTGTTTTTTTTCAGCACTTGAACTTCATCAGCCTTCAAGTTCAGCAGCACTTGGACGCCACCAGCCAGCCAGAAGTTCATCTGCAGCATGGTAAAGCAAATTTGTCTTTTTTAAAAGCATTTGCGTGATTATTAGTATAATAACAACATTAGCTATAAGGCTACTTCAAGTATTTACTACTTCTGCTGCCTAACACATTGAAAATAGAAATATAAAATGAAAAATATAAATATATACTTCTAAAGGTTCCATAGATGGTTAAATATTAAAAGACCAAACTTTGAACACGGTTTAATATAGTTTAGCAACATACATAAAAAATATATTGTTTGATATGGTCATATTTGGCCAAAACACTGATTGTATACTAAGGATACTTGTACTACTATATTTGTACTAAAGGAATAAATCCTCAATGTATTTGTATGTTTTTAATAAATAAAAGGGATTTCCTTTGTAAATACATCATTAGAAAGCAAAATCTCTGAAGGTACTGTTGCAAGTTTCTTCTACTAAATCTGCTCAATAGTTGGTGAACTTGCCACAACCCAGAGTATTTTATTTAATGTTGCTTACTGAAAATAAGTGTTATGTGTTTATTGAATTTGGAGTGGATCAACACAAAGTGGCCAAATGGCTCACATTTATGCATGTTCGAACAAAAAAGTTTGGTTTGAGTATTGATTGCCGAAACATTGATCAACTTATTCATGGTTTATAAACTACAATACATTTACAACACACTAACCAAATAAAACATAGGCAATGCACACAGATATTAAAATAAGCACCCTACTGTGCTACATTTGGTGTGATATATTGTTAAAATCCTTAAAGATGCTAAGAGATCTGTCACAAAATTAATTAATTAGTTTGTCATTTAGATACTGTCTTTGAGCATACACATTTAATGTTGATTATCTTCTGTCCAACAGGGCGGCAGGAAGAGGAAGAGGTCTCCTGCCCCTGCCCCTCGGATCACTCGCTCCCGCCGCGGTGATCCTTCAGCGAGGGGCAGCTCTCAACCCTCCTCTTCTGCTCCGGTAGGCCTGATCACATCTGCCCTTTGCTCTTTTTATAATGTTGTTACAAAGAGATTAGTATTCACCTGTGTGTTCTGATGTTCCATCTCCAGAGAGCGGACCGCCGAGGGCCCTCCACCGTCGGGATGCCCGCAGCTCCTCAGCAGGTAAGCCTCGCACACTTAACTCAACTAAACTCTGTCTCTTGGTGGTTTAGATTGTTTGTTGGATTTTTTACATGTTTTTATCCCTTTTCCATTTTTTACTTTTTTAAACCAAACTTAAACTTTTGTAGGCTGCCAGCAGCAGAAGGCCTCTGCCTCGGCAGACTCGTCCTTCTGCTCATGTGCAGGTGAGTTTGACCTGTTTTAAATATTTTGTGACACTTAACTGTATGAAATGTCAAATGACTCATGCTCTTTTTCTTGATTCCCAGCCTGTTGAGAGCCGCAGCCCTGGGCTCTCCCCCTCTGGCTCCTCCCCCCTCTGGATCCTCCCCCGCGGGCTCCTCTGTGCCCCCTCACCCTGCTGCTCAGGTAAGTCTATGTTTCTCAGTGAGACATTGTGGCGTTGTTGCATTGTGTTTGACATATGTCTGTATATTGTTGGAGCAGCCTGGAGGCCGGCAGCGGTCCCTCTTCCCTGTCTGGGTCCATGTGTGGGACGTGTCTCTGTTTTTGGAGGTATACAGGACCCTACACTAGAACACTGTTGGGTCACATGTAAAAACGGACATAATACTATAAAGTGACTGTGCTCTCTTTTCAGCTCTTAGAGACTATGCTTCCCAACCTGCACCACATGGACCAGGAGGTTTGGCGGTACGTCTCCGGGTCAGACTCCATGCTGGTGACTCCCCCCTGGGCGTCTGCCTCCACTCTCCGTGAGGTTGAGGAGACCCTTGCGACCCTTGAGTCCGCTTTGAGCGACTCGCCCTACGGCAGCGAACTGTAAGTCCCCATGCTGTGGGCTTTAACCGTTCACTTTTTGTTTTATAATGACAGGTACAGGTAAGTATTGTCACAAGGCCTCAGGTGAGTAGTACTGTGTCTTTTTACTTGATGATGTCATTTTGAGTTTAAGGTTTATAACACAGCAGGAGGAGAACATGCTTGGACTCTGCAACACTCACTGATGGTCCGAATGCCTGCTTCTGCTCACACTGGATCGAATGACCTTTTAGGAGTACACTGGAGCCTCTCTCACAGAACGGTGAAGCTCTAGGATGCCATAGTTTATAGAATGCATTTATTCACAACATACAGATGTCACAACTCTGCCTCTTTCCTCCTCTGTGCCTCAGATATAAGCAAATCCCACATGAAAACACAGTGTAACTATTCACCATATGTGTCTCTACAGTGATTTAATGTGATCCTTAATTGTTTAATGCAGGATACAAATGGACTGTACTGCCACCTGCTGGAGATGCCCTGGAAGCCAAAACAGGATGAAGACCCTAACTGTCGTCATCATGATGCGAATGCTGGAGTTATCAGATATCTGGTAGGTTTAGTGTCGGTGCTCGCTGGTTTAGTAGCTTTCAAAAAAATAATCAAACCTACATTTTCTTTCACATTTGTAATTGAATAGATCCTGTTTTAAGATGAGGAATATTCATTGTGTTTTCATAGTATTACAATATAATTTGGTTGTTGAGCTATATGAGACGATATAGATAAGACATGTGTCTTGCTGACCACATCTGGGAAGAACAGTTAAGATGCGTCACACCACTCAAAGACTGTCTGAAGTTACAGTGTAAACGTGTCAAAGTAATACATCACCATGTTATGTGCAGTAGTGTGTACTGTGCCTGAGATTTAGCACCTGCACACTTAGTAGACTGCAGTGCTCCTGCAATAGACCTAGCCGATACAGAAACTGTAAATAAGAGCTGTTTACAGTTTGAGTGCAGTTAGCTCCTCCCTTCAGATACATTAGGCAGTGTCCACCAACAATCCGACCAGAACTGACGAAGCGGCTCGGATGAGCAGCGAAACGTCTTCACTCTCACAACTTTTTGTTAGGTTGACAGATTTGACTTTTTGCTTTTAGTCTGGATCAGACCTAGAGATATATACACACAGATATATTGTTAAATGTAGAACAAGTTATTATACTGTTTCTTTTTTTTTCCTTTAACAGATAATGTTCTGGCAAGAAGAGCAGAAAATGAATACAACTGTGACCATCTACAAGTTACTGTAAGTCATTTTGCAATATTATATTTTATAACAATATTTCAAATCAAGTTGATATAAGTGTGGCACTATGTGATTTCTGATGAAGTCTTAACTCTGTTTACCCCCCATAAGTTAAATCTAGTCTAACTAGGCCTGAAAACGTTTAATATAACTACTGTTTATATGTATTTGGATCATATTGTGGATGGTGTGTTTTAAGAGCAATAATCGATATCACCAGCAGAGGGTGCTGCTGGTGATACCAGGAGCTGTGGCCTGGGCAGAAGAAGTACCGTCTGAGTGAGCGCAGAGCAGGCATCAACTGAGTTTTATTATTATTTTTTCCAGATATTCATCATGATGGCAGAGGATGTGTTTGAAAAACTCATTAAAGGTACCAGCCAGTTGGATGAGAAGCAACAACCAGACCCTTCTCCAAAAACAGCGCGCCTGAGGAGAATCCTACTATTACTATTTACCATTTCTGCTTCTCCACTCAGAACCTGACCAAAGCCAACAAAACACTCAAAGAGGCCACGGGGGTGAGGGAGGTGTTCAAGGCTCACTTTTGTGAAGAGGGAGCAGTGCCACGGCAACCGGCAGAGTCCTCATGTCCACCACAGGACTGACCCACAACGGCTCTTTTAAGAGCCACGTACTACACTATAAAGAGCTTAACATTTTAGAATCTATGGTTATGATTCATTATTTTTATTCACTTAGCAAATATTATACTACCTAAAGTTTAAGATTGCATATTTTTGTGCTGTTGTTTGTTTCTTGTTTGTATTGGGACCAGAACTGGGCTGCTGACTGTAGCTTCAGGTTCATCATAACATGGACATTCAAGATTGGCCTTAATTACCAGGTTACACAGGGAAATTATTAAACATACAGATTAATTTAACTCTGGTCTATGCTTTTTGGATGTTTTATTTATGGTCTTCAATTGGTAAATTAAGTAAGCTTTTAGATATGTAAATATGGTATACATTGTGTTAACCATGACTGATATTACCCCTGACGAACTACACAGTAGAAAAATGGTGTATGATGTATAAAGTAATAAACATTTCATAATAAAATTTAAACATTTTATTTTACGACATCAACATTTATAAAACAAATATTAACAAATATAAAATAAGATAATTTTATGAACCATTTACATATTGTATATTTAGAAAGGACCTTGCCTGGAGGAGGGGGTGGTGGAAATGAGGGAACATATAAAAGGAGGGTCTGTTTCCACCCCTGCAGAAGGCGCCACTTCAATCTACAGAGTAGATAGTAGTAGACAATGCAGTATTTTTATATAATAATTAGTGAATGGTAAATTTAACAAAATCCTTACAATGAGGTGGCACCTTCTGCAGTAGAGGAAGCAGAGACAACAAAAAGTACTCATCCTCAGACTGAGCATGAGGAGGAGGACGGTCCTGGAGTGCCGTCAGTATCTCTCTCTCGAAGCTGGAGGGCGACGACACCAGGAACTTCTTGGCTCTCCTCTTCAGTGGGCCTGCAACACAGAAAGTGTTATGAGAATAACGTTTAAACATAAGTTAATGGCCAGGGGTGGGCAAACTTTCTGACACACGGGCCACAATGGGTTTTAAAATTTGACAGAGGGGGCTGGGCCATAATAAATAAATAAATATATATATATATTCTTATATCTTATTATATATATAGTGATATTGTGTTCATACTAAATATTTCCTCCCTTCAGGACATAACACCACTTGAAAATATAGTGGTGTATGTGCATTCACATGGATGGAGCCATCATGAGTTTATGATCATTCCAATACTTTTATCTGCTGACTGCAGCAAAAACTAACATTTGGACAGTAGAGAAGTATTTGTCCACACTGGTCCAGCTGGATGTGGAAAAACTCATGTCTATGGCTCTTCCGGTGAAAACAAACAGGTAACACTCAAGTCTTATCACCCATTCCATGGTTGCCAATGGTTGCACAACATTCAAAGCATAACAACATAAAGCGCAACATTCAAATTGTCCGCCATTTCGCTCTTGTCCTCGAGAGAGAAGCATTGTTGTCCAGACTCAGCTAACGGCTAATAGCTAACGGCTAATTGTAGCTAAACTAGCGCCGCGCAGCACTCATCTTATTTGTTTTTTTTCAGCACTTGAACTTCATCAGCCTTCAAGTTCAGCAGCACTTGGACGCCACCAGCCAGAAGTTCATCTGCAGCATGGTAAAGCAAATTTGTCTTTTTTAAAAGCATTTGCGTGATTATTAGTATAAATAACAAACATTAGCTATAAGGCTACTTCAAGTATTTACTACTTCTGCTGCCTAACACATTGAAAATAGAAATATAAATGAAAAATATAAATATATACTTCTAAAGGTTCCATAGATGGTTAAATATTAAAAGACCAAACTTTGAACACGGTTTAATATAGTTTAGCAACATACATTAAAATATATTGTTTGATATGGTCATATTTGGCCAAAACACTGATTGTATACTAAGGATACTTGTACTATATTTGTACTAAAGGAATAAATCCTCAATGTATTTGTATGTTTTTAATAAATAAAAGGGATTTCCTTTGTAAATACATCATTAGAAAGCAAAATCTCTGAAGGTACTGTTGCAAGTTTCTTCTACTAAATCTGCTCAATAGTTGGTGAACTTGCCACAACCCAGAGTATTTTATTTAATGTTGCTTACTGAAAATAAGTGTTATGTTTTATTGAATTTGGAGTGGATCAACACAAAGTGGCCAAATGGCTCACATTTATGCATGTTCGAACAAAAAGTTTGGTTTGAGTATTGATTGCCGAAACATTGATCAACTTATTCATGGTTTATAAACTACAATACATTTACAACACTAACCAAATAAAACATAGGCAATGCACACAGATATTAAAATAAGCACCCTACTGTGCTACATTTGGTGTGATATATTGTTAAAATCCTTAAAGATGCTAAGAGATCTGTCACAAAATTAATTAGTTTGTCATTTAGATACTGTCTTTGAGCATACATTTAATGTTGATTATCTTCTGTCCAACAGGGCGGCAGGAAGAGGAAGAGGTCTCCTGCCCCTGCCCCTCGGATCACTCGCTCCCGCCGCGGTGATCCTTCAGCGAGGGGCAGCTCTCAACCCTCCTCTTCTGCTCCGGTAGGCCTGATCACATCTGCCCTTTGCTCTTTTTATAATGTTGTTTACAAAGATTAGTATTCACCTGTGTGTTCTGATGTTCCATCTCCAGAGAGCGGACCGCCGAGGGCCCTCCACCGTCGGGATGCCCGCAGCTCCTCAGCAGGTAAGCCTCGCACACTTAACTCAACTAAACTCTGTCTCTTGGTGGTTTAGATTGTTTGTTGGATTTTTTACATGTTTTTATCCCTTTTTCCTTTTTTTACCTTTTTTAAACCAAACTTTAAAACTTTTGTAGGCTGCCAGCAGCAGAAGGCCTCTGCCTCGGCAGACTCGTCCTTCTGCTCATGTGCAGGTGAGTTTGACCTGTTTTAAATATTTGTGACACTTAACTGTATGAAATGTCAATGACTCATGCTCTGCTTTTTTCTTGATTCCCAGCCTGTTGAGAGCCGCAGCCCTGGGCTCTCCCCCTCTGGCTCCTCCCCCTCTGGATCCTCCCCCGCGGGCTCCTCTGTGCCCCCTCACCCTGCTGCTCAGGTAAGTCTATGTTTCTCAGTGAGACATTGTGGCGTTGTTGCATTGTGTTTGACATATGTCTGTATATTGTTGGAGCAGCCTGGAGGCCGGCAGCGGTCCCTCTTCCCTGTCTGGGTCCATGTGTGGGACGTGTCTCTGTTTTTTGGAGGTATACAGGACCCTACACTAGAACACTGTTGGTCACATGTAAAACGGACATAATACTATAAAGTGACTGTGCTCTCTTTCAGCTCCTAGAGACTATGCTTCCCAACCTGCACCACATGGACCAGGAGGTTTGGCGGTACGTCTCCGGGTCAGACTCCATGCTGGTGACTCCCCCCTGGGCGTCTGCCTCCACTCTCCGTGAGGGTGAGGAGACCCTTGCGACCCTTGAGTCCGCTTTGAGCGACTCGCCCTACGGCAGCGAACTGTAAGTCCCCATGCTGTGGGCTTTAAACCGTTCACTTTTTGTTTTATAATGACAGGTACAGGTAAGTATTGTCACAAGGCCTCAGGTGAGTAGTACTGTGTCTTTTTACTTGATGATGTCATTTGAGTTTAAGGTTTATAACACAGCAGGAGGAGAACATGCTTGGACTCTGCAACACTCACTGATGGGTCCGAATGCCTGCTTCTGCTCACACTGGATCGAATGACCTTTTAGGAGTACACTGGAGCCTCTCTCACAGAACGGTGAAGCTCTAGGATGCCATAGTTTATAGAATGCATTATTCACAACATACAGATGTCACAACTCTGCCTCTTTCCTCCTCTGTGCCTCAGATATAAGCAAATCCCACATGAAAACACAGTGTAACTATTCACCATATGTGTCTCCTACAGTGATTTAATGTGATCCTTAATGTTTAATGCAGGATACAAATGGACTGTACTGCCACCTGCTGGAGATGCCCTGGAAGCCAAAACAGGATGAAGACCCTAACTGTCGTCATCATGATGCGAATGCTGGAGTTATCAGATATCTGGTAGGTTTAGTGTCGGTGCTCGCTGGTTTAGTAGCTTTCAAAAAAATAATCAAACCTACATTTTCTTTCACATTTGTAATTGAATAGAGATCCTGTTTTAAGATGAGGAATAATTTCATTGTGTTTTCGTAGTATTACAATATAATTGGGTTGTTGAGCTATATGAGACGATATAGATAAGACATGTGTCTTGCTGACCACATCTGGGAAGAACAGTTAAGATGCGTCACACCACTCAAAGACTGTCTGAAGTTACAGTGTAAACGTGTCAAAGTAATACATCACCATGTTATGTGCAGTAGTGTGTACTGTGCCTGAGATTTAGCACCTGCACACTTAGTAGGACTGCAGTGCTCCTGCAATAGACCTAGCCGATACAGAAACTGTAAATAAGAGCTGTTTACAGTTTGAGTGCAGTTTAGCTCCTCCCTTCAGATACATTAGGCAGTGTCACCCAACAATCCGACCAGAACTGACGAAGCGGCTCGGATGAGCAGCGAAAACGTCTTCACTCTCACAACTTTTTTGTTAGGTTTGACAGATTTGCTTTTTTTGCTTTTAGTCTGGATCAGACCTAGAGATATATACACACAGATATATTGTAAATGTAGAACAAGTTTTATACTGTTTCTTTTTTTTTCCTTTAACAGATAATGTTCTGGCAAGAAGAGCAGAAATGTATACAACTGTGACCATCTACAAGTTACTGTAAGTCATTTTGCAATATTATATTTTATAACAATATTCAAATCAAGTTGATATAAGTGTGGCACTATGTGATTTCTGATGAAGTCTTAACTCTGTTTACCCCCCATAAATTAAATCTAGTCTAACTAGGCCTGAAAACGTTTAATATAACTACTGTTTATATGTATTTGGATCATATTGTGGATGGTGTGTTTTTAAGAGCAATAATCGGTATCACCAGCAGAGGGTGCTGCTGGTGATACCAGGAGCTGTGGCCTGGGCAGAAGAAGTACCGTCTGAGTGAGCGCAGAGCAGGCATCAACTGAGTTTTATTATTATTTTTTCCAGATATTCATCATGATGGCAGAGGATGTGTTTGAAAAACTCATTAAGGTACCAGCCAGTTGGATGAGAAGCAACAACCAGACCTTCGCCAAAAACGCAGCGCCTGAGGAAGAAATCCCTACTATACCATTTCTGCTTCTCCACTCAGAACTGGACAAAGCCAACAAACACTCAAAGAGGCCACGGGGGTGAGGGAGGTGTTCACGGCTCACTTTTGTGAAGAGGGAGCAGTGCCACGGCACGGCAGAGTCCTCATGTCCACCACAGACTGACCCACAACAGGCTCTTTTTAAGAGCCGCGCGTCTCTACACAGTATAAAGAGCTTAAACATTTTAGAATCTATGTTATGATTCATGGTTTGTTATTCACTTAGCAAATATTATACTACCTAAAGTTTAAGATTGCATATTTTTGTGCTGTTGTTTGTTCTTGTTTGTATTGGGACCTGAACTGGGCCTGCTTGACTGTAGCTAGTCAGGTCATCATAACATGGACATTCAAGAGTTGGCCTTAATTACCCAGTTACACAGGGAAATTATTAAACATACAGATTAATTTAACTCTGGTCTATGCTTTTTTGGATGTTTATTTATGTCTTCAATTGGTAAATTAAGTAAGCTTTTAGATATGTAAATATGGTATACAATTGTGTTAACCCTGATGATATTACCCCTGACGAAAACTACACAGCTAGAAAACTGGCGTGGGATGTATAAAT
This sequence comes from Periophthalmus modestus, assembly GCA_019594935.1. Classification (NCBI taxonomy): domain Eukaryota; kingdom Metazoa; phylum Chordata; class Actinopteri; order Gobiiformes; family Gobiidae; genus Periophthalmus; species Periophthalmus modestus. The sequence continues at coordinate 22,369,685 of JAIEZT010000026.1, forward strand.
AACTACACATTCATACTACAATTTAACTTTTATTTTACGGGACATCAACATTTATAAACAACAAATATTAACACAAAATATCAACATAGATAATTTTATTGAAACACATTATTGTATATTTTAGAAAGGACTGCCGGAGGAGGGGTGGTGGAAATGAGGGAACATATAAGGTAGGTGTGTCGTTGGTGTTCAAGTAGGAAGTGAGGTTCACTGCAGAGGCGACCTTCATCTCAGAGAGATAGTAGGGACAAGGCAGTATTGTTATATAAAAATCAGTGAATGGTAAAATGTAACAAAATTCCTTACAGGACGGTGGCACCTTATGCAGTAGAGGAAGCAGAGACAAACAAAAGTAATCATCCTCAG